>JARQTJ010000272.1:346662-585853 GCA_030142635.1 Trachelus troglodyta
AGAAGAAATGAAGAAAGAGATAAATAAGAAAGTGAAGAATGAAATATAAAGAAATAAGGAAGTAAAGAAGAAATAAATATAGAAAAAGAAGAAGGATGGAAATGAATAACAAAGGTGATTCCAAGAGACCAGTATAGGCGACCGGCTCGAGGAACAATGAGCGCTCCGAGTCCGGGCACTGCCTGGAGCGCTCCCCCCACTCTCCGCCTGCTCCCTCTCGCCGAATCCTGCGCGACGAATTTGCGCGCACACAATTTTGAGCAACTTCCAGTACTTCTAAATATGCTTGGCCAGAATTTCCGATTTTTAAGTGTTAATATTTTTCTTTATTGATTTAATTATTTATTCTAATGTTCTAAACACCTAATTTATAAAAATTTCAATTTGAACGTAATTTCTTTTCGATATTTTACAATTTTAATCCAATTTTTATCTAACCCCTATAAACTGAGAGATTGTGATTTAGCCTCAATTTTATATTTTGAATAAATTTTGAAAGTAAATCAAGTTCCAATAATATTTAGTAGTGTTTGAAAAGTTTTATTCAATTTTTCGAATTTTCGATATTTCTGTGCAACTAATTTTTTTCTTCTCTCTTCCTTCTTCTTATTCTTTTTTGACTTTATGCCCTTATAATGGGCCAAGTGTCAGGAATTTAATCGTGACTACCGGACTTTCTGTATGAATGCTTTTATCTTACCTACGTGAAGTTAACACTAATGAAACGTTTTTTAAAAATTGAGATGCTACACGAGTGTCAAGTTGGCACCGCACATTCTGAAAAATGTCTTAAAAATATTTCAGCGATAGGCTTTTTCAATAGTTCTTGAGAAGTTCTACAGTTACCGGTCTCGTTCCAAGGGTTGCTTTGGGAACCAGCGGTGAGGTAGCGGAGAACCTCTGCCCGCGAAGCTACACGTTGGTGTTCACGTTTAGCTCGGATATGACGGGATTCGCATTGTCGATGGAGGCGATGATAACAAAATCCTACTTCCAGACTTTCCGCTCCGATTTAGCGCCATATTTTTGGTATCGCCTAAAACCGTAGCGTTGTACATCTCCCTACTTATCTCTGTATGCTAAATTTGGTCTCCTCTCTAATCTTACTTCTTGTTTATGCATTTTATTTTTTCATACGCCATCTCTGAGTAGATATATGAAATACGAAAGAAATAATTATCGCAGGGAAGTTTCAATTTGATAAGAAAACAAGTGGCAGTGATGATGTGTTCGATAGGTTCGATATCAACCAGACTCATTCGTACTTTTAATTCGACACTAATCTATCGACGGTAATAAGAAAAACAGAGCAAAATCAAACAAAAGGAAAATTATCATTCTCTATGATCATGTTAAATGATCTTCCAAGTTTCTTTACCATCAGAAGTACGTAACGTGGTCAATAACCTTATCCGATAGAGAAAGTATATTGCACATTCAGGTTTTATTCATAATAACACCGTTGTGAATATGCTGTAGTATCGTTGAATATCCATAGGAGACAATCGCAATTCGACAAGTCACTCAGATACGTAATTGATCTAGTATAACGGAAATTATCATAAAGAATATCTAATGAGTGTACAGTGTTGAATTGCATTATCACAAGTTTGCCTTTGGACTAGCATCTACCGATTAAGTTTATTGACCGATAAAGGTACAGTTCCGTTCAGTATCGCGGAAGTATTGCATTATGCTTTATCTACAATAACACGTCACGACCTAGATGTTTACCATACTTTAATTATACACCAAATAATCTTATAGTTTCGACAGAAAATTATAAAGCGCATGACCGGTACTTTGTTGATTTAATTTCACTTATATTTATGAGGCCAACTTGTTTGTTGCAATTATATGGATATAAGAATATCCTTCAAATGCTCACTCTACTATATTCCCGTGAGACCGTGATAATTCCTCAGTATCATGTTGCAATAAAGTAATATTAAAAGCTGCTTATTTGATAACCATAGCCGTCGGTAAAAATGAAATATTTCGAACTAAGATAATATAATCGCGAGATTTGATTTTGAAAAATATGTACAAACGATTATACCTGATATATCATATATAACTATCTTCTTGTCACATTTGGAAATATTAATGACTACAAATGTAAGACATTGGCAAATATTTCTCAAGCAATTATGTACACATACTGTTTTTCTCGTGGATGTAACTCTATCTTGCTTTATTGATACATTTGTGTGGCTCAATTTGCCAGAAACTTATCTAATCCTTTTTATCGTAAACCGACGAAAGAGTTTAAAGCAGTTTATATCTCTGTCGCAATTTTTGCTTCCATCCCACGTGGATTACGCATTTCTGACGAACTAGATAGCAGCAATAGTATTTCTCGTTATGCGTTATCATGATACGACCTCGTGGCAGCTATGGATATTCCCTATTGCTTTAAAGATACTCGAACGCTTTCATCAGTCGGCTGACAGTTTATTATATCCCACAATTCGCAAATTCTCGCAGTTCCTTCGCGGAGTCCGCACTGTACAGTAATAAGCACGCGTAATTCTCAACAAAGCGGTCGATTCTTTTCATTTCTTTCGTATTATACGTAAGGCCGACGTAAACTCATATCATAATGCCGGAATATATCTGTGGTAGCGAATTCTTTCGCGAAATCGAAATGGCCAAAATGGATGGGGTCAGATTCATTTGGAAAAATGCCGATGCAGTTTCGTTCGACGTGGATTCTACGGTCATTCAGGACGAGGGTATCGACGAGCTTGCTAAATTTTGTGGCAAAGGCGAACAAGTTGCGGAATTGTAAGTTGACCGCGGCACGCATACATTATTGATATTTGAATTTTATTATAAAACTGTTAAATTTCTTATTTTATTTACTCTCATTAATCGAAAGATAGAATTTTTTAAGACCCATATGTAAGATGTATCTGCATATTCCTTATTTCAATCTATTGAAACAGCTGGTATTTTTATTCTCATTTTTGAATTCAATTGTTCATTGATTGGTATGAAAATATTTTATAACTACTGTATCCAAACTGATAAATGAAGAAATAAGTTACATTTAGAATAAATTAGTAGATCAAATTTTATTTTACATATAAAACACTGATCAAGTGAATTCAAGAATTAAATAAATATATTTATCATAAATACAGTAAAAGTATATAGAATATTCGTGCAAAGATGTACTCGAGTCGACATAATAATACAGATCCTCCCTGGTTATTTGTTGCAAAATGTCTAATGACGCACATCGTACGATGTATTGCAGAACAAAAGCGGCGATGCAAGGAAACATGACGTTCCAGCAATCATTGTCAGTCAGACTGAATATCATTCAGCCAAGTTTGATGCAAGTGAAAGAATTTTTACGTACTCATCCACCGAGGTTGACACCAGGCATAAAGTAAATTTATCAACTATTTCGCAAACAATGCATAATATAATAATTCTTGTAAAAAATAATGTTAGAGTTATAGAAGCTACAAGAGACATTAGGAAGTCTTTCTTGATATTCACATATATTTTTTTTTTTTTTTAGAAATTTAGTTGATACTCTACACTCGAATGGAAAACAAGTATACTTAGTTTCTGGAGGATTTCGTTGTCTAATTGCACCAGTAGCCGACCTACTCAATATCCCACGAGAAAATATTCATGCCAACAGATTGAAATTTTACTTTACAGGTTTGTTCCAAACAAGCAATTTTCTTCCTCATAACAATATTGTTATTGAATCTCTATCATTTTTCTTTTTCATCTAACGTGTATTCCCTGTTTTAGGAGAATATGCTGGGTTCGACGAGAACGAGCCAACCTCGAGAAGTGGCGGAAAAGCCGAAGTTCTTCGTATCTTAAAAGAAGAAAAGCAGTTCAAGAATATAATCCATATTGGAGACGGAGCTACGGATCTTGAAGCTTGCCCACCAGCAAGCGCGTTTATTGGTATGCGATAAGAGTCTTATCTGACCCCCTACAGAGAATAATCAACAACTTGTCAGTTACTCAATTTTTAAAATGAAAAAATATGTCAAGATAATCTGCCGTCAACGTATCACGAGTTAAAGTTGTTTGTTGCTTCACGTATGATTTTGATAAAAAATTGTTAACGTAGTACATTAGCACACATTATTTCTGATACTAAGAGTGAGACTTTGTCTGTTGCATGTCTGGAATTTTTTTCAATGCTTGAAGGGTAAACTTGAAAGATTGTCAAGCTTGATATATTACTAATGTTTGCGCAATTCTTTTTACAGGCTTTGGGGGTAACGTTGTACGAGAAAGCGTCAAATCACGAGCCAAATGGTTCGTAACGGACTTTAATGAGCTTGCGAAAGCTTTGAAAGCTTAACTCTTATAAAACGTATTACTACGAATTATATTGCTGTTCATAGCAATTAGACTAAATCGTTTTATCGTTTGTCGAAGGAAAACAAATATTTAGTTTACAATGCGTGATAAATTATTTTATATAAATCAGTATGCTATGCGTCATCTTTCGATGCAAATAAATCGTATAGAAGTAGTTAAATATCACGCGTCGATTGCTGTACTACTGACAATTTCTGTAGTGTGCATACCGATTTAAAGTTTTTTTAGCAAAAAATCAATTAATTAGTGTTCAATGTTTGCGTTGCCTTGAATAATTTATTAAACATAATTTACATCCAATTAGCGATGGGAATCGTCTTTTATGGTACATTTGAGATACATACATATATAAATGTATATAATCTTATTACACCAAATTGGATCACGTGCACACCGTTTCGCAATAAATTTTTTCTTATACGTTCACAACAACATTTGATATCGAAGTTAAAACGATGGTAAATGTACAAGCATTCATATTACATGCAATCAGGACTCGTGTGTCGATAACGTGCAGCTGATAGAGAAATAATTAATATTAAATTCAATTTTTTATATGACTTTACGGCAGTTCTTAGCGAATATTTCGAACGCGTAAACGCTCTGAAGACGTTATAATGTCACTGTTAGATGTTCATTTAACAGTATTTATACTTGCGGATCATTGATTCTTTTTCATTGGTTAATATGACTATTTTCATGTAATTAACTTAAGGAATTATTATAGTGTATATTACACAATTTTTTTTATATGTTTGATGAAAAGGTGTGCAATGCACCAAATGGTTTTCTTTACTGAAAATACGTCATGAACATTTTTAAGTGACATACGTCTTTACATACAAATATCAAATCATTGCTTTAGCTATACAAGAGAATATGATATATTTTAACAATCGGTGGATAGACACATTTCAAGTTATTGAAATAAAGAAATAAATATTTATTTTCAAACATTTACGTCTCGATGATTTTTTTCTATAATTTAGTTCGCCTAACTTCTCTTTCCCTCCACCCCTTCATTTAATTCCCATAAAGAATGATAGCGACCCAACACCAAATTTTATGACTACAGAGAACTTTAAATAATGATTATTCTTTCAGTCATTTACACGCAATTATGACATAACGGATTACTATTATGTTTACAAAAATTATCATAAATTATTCGATCGTCGGCGCTATTATTATTGTTGTTGTTGTTGTTGTTATATCCCACCAAATATAATTTATATCGGCAAGTTGCACGTTATGCAATTAACAAGTTTTCAACAAAACCACTCAACTTCGCAAAACGTCACAAAAGAGAAGGTACATATTTACATGACAAACAAAGCACTGTAGTCCGAAACAAATAACTTGCACTTGACAATTGTGTATCACAAATGAAGCATACAAAAAAAATGAATAAAAATAAAAATTATACTTTGATTTAAGACTATGACCAATTCAAATAAAATGCCAATATTTTCTACATAAGCCCAACGTAAACGCATATGCTGCTAATAGTTTACTTTCTCGATTACCCAAACTTCATTATACAACTAATCGAAGTGATGATAGTATACATATTCTTATGATTTTTTTCTCATCACAGGCACTCGTATACATGTACACGACTAGCTGAAACTGATGTAACGATTCATGTTTCACTACTGGTGGAACCTTTCTCTTCCTTTCGTTGTGCTATCCATTCTTCTATTTTATTACGCAGTTCGACATCCGATTTGATCATGTCCATTGTTAATGGTGATCGATTGAACGGATCAGTTTGGTCGCTCAATAAGTGCCTGAAATTTTTATTATCCCCATGACAGTTGCATAACCGTGGCATAAATGTACAACAATCTTTAGTGAAACGTACGGTAACTTTCCTGACCGAAGATTCCATATATTGGATCATTGATATCATTTAAATTACATATAAATTTTGAGCAATTACTCACCGAGCAATGGTCTGACGATCCACTGTTATCCTTGATGATGGTAGAATAACTGGATCTGTCATCAGTGTCGACATTATCGGATCGAGGAAATCTTCTGGAGCTCCGTTAAGAATTTCTTCTTCCTCCTTCTTTTGATGTGCTGCTTCCTCTACTTTCTTTGCAAACTGATCTAGATCAGCTAGAATGCCGAATCCACCGATCCTTGCTATAACATGAGACAGAATCAAGTAATAAATAAATTTTAAAAACTTATTATTAAATCAGAATACACATTTACATAAACACTCACCCAAAACGTTATCTGCTAGTTTAAACAGTTCAGAACTGTAAGAACGTCCATCTTGAGAAACGGCAAGTGTAAATGTCTCGCTTTTACTGAGATTAATATATATCTCACAGATATTCAATACTAAATTTGCGGGATTAAAGTCATATTCTTTTTGGTCCTTCACCTGTAACGTAAAGCAGTAGCCAATCAAAAATCCATACAAATTATTCAGCTCTGGTGTATATGTTTGAGAAAATACACAATAGATATATCAAACCTTGAAGTTTTTTTTATTAGGTCCTACTAACTGTAAAAGTAGGTAATTAAGCATGGACGCAATACGATCCACCATAGTAGGATGACAAAATATAGAAGTTATCTCTGTTGTAAGCATTTTTAATGTGTGTATAGTTTCTCTTCCTAATATATTGTCAAATCGAGCTATCGTTCCTATATGCTGAAGATATCCAGCCTGTTGATCACGTTCGTGTTGAGGCAGTTTATTCCATTCCCCACTTTCCCTGTTATTTCACAAATATTTAATCGAAATGGTAAAAATCAATTGTATTATAGTCATATGAATGTCGTAAGACATAATTACCTTGCTTGAAGCATTTGTTTTAATTGAGCCATGTTCGAGAGAGCTTCATCCAAAAGGAATACAGCATCGTTCATCAGAAGGTTAATAAAACGTAAAAATAATGGCGGTTGAACTGCCTCCATGTTAGCCTCTGCGTCTTCAGCCAGAAATCTGTGGTAAGAAAAAGCAACGATCACAAATGTTAATGCAAACAATAAAAAATCTTATTCGCAATGGATACTTACTTGAAATTGTGACGGTGCTCAGGTATTTTCCATAGATAATCCATAACGATGTACATAGGTCGTCTGTAATTGAATTTTTGCTCAAATTGAACACTTTGTCCGGTCATCTCGATGCTTATAAAAACATTAAGCAGGTTCGCGACAATCTATGGAATAAATAAGTCATTCTTCATGGTCATGAAAGATTATAAAAAGGTCTAATTACTTAAAATTATACAAACCTGATGCCTATGAGGATGTGTAATGAAAAGCTGTTGTCTATGGAATGTTCCAAGAGTCTGTACTGCTTGATTGTTACCGTCATCGGTCGATGGTAAGAGCGCTTCCAACCCTTCTGCAAGTCTCGCTCGTAAGTGCGGATTATATAATCGATGTGGTGATTCCATTAACGCTACAACCTAATTGAGTACAATTTTTATTTCAATTAATTGTTTAATTAAAATGTTCGGCGCATTCGCTAATAATAGACAACTTGCCTCAGTTAGTATTGGATTTAGAAAGCTTGGGCCCTGCTCTTCAAAAGTGTTAGGATTTTGTCGTCGTAAGAAGCACAAAAATCCGACTGTATTTTCCACTACAAACTCAGGAATACACCTGGGAATAATGTGTTTCAATTTAAAGTTAACTTGGTCACAGCGATTCAATAGTTTTCAATGTAATTTCTACGACGTACAATATTTTTCTCTATGCTCCAAATATGAATGTTATGTTATAATTCAATGGTTTGCATTCATGGTGTTACGTTGTGTTTTATTAAAATGTATTAATCATTGTACCTTAATGTGTCTGGAACTGCATCCGGCAATGGGAATGTGACAGGTTTAAATTCCTTTGGAGCATAACTGGCACGTTCGGCTTCCTGAATCTTCACGTTATCCAGATTGACTTGCATTAACCATTCTGCAGTTGTAGCATGAAACTTTGCTAAAAGACTTAGCATTTCCGGCACAAGTAGACTAGCCCTTAGTGACAAATACCTGGCAACAGAAGATGTATCAGTCCTTCCACAGGATGAAGTGTTTAAAATTGCCTGCTTACTTCGTCATCTCCATTTCCATTTTGTGAGTGAGCACTTCCAGTACTTCAGAGCCACCACCAACCTGTGCGTCGTTATAAACTCTTTGTATTCTTGCTAGGTCTTGATTAGTCCTAATAAAAAAAAGAATGGTTAGTTCTAAAAAATTGTACACATATAGGTATATAGGTATAAATGAATTTCAAATCTACCTCAAAAGCTTATCTAAGACTACTCGATAGCCCAAATCCAAAGCACGATGAGTCAGGAAGAAGCATTCTGTGACAAATCCGTAAGAATCTGCCACAGGACGAGTTTCTCCCTCGGGTGTTGGAATTAGACAAGTTTCTGTAGTCATGCCTTTCATGTGTAATCCACGAACTCGACTTTCTTTATCATCTTTGGCCTAAAGAAAAAATTTCTCTTTACTTTCGCGTGCATCAGAAATATATACTTATTGTTTTTATTATAAAGCGTACCTACCTCTATCGCACAATATGTAGGATCGATTCTCAGTATTTTACTGTCACCCAATTTAGCGCAAAACGGTTGGCACAGTCTAAGTAGAATATTGCCCAAATTTAGAATGAAACCATCGGAAACGGATAGCGCAGGACCAACAGAGATCTCGCTGTGTGAATTCCATAATTTACCGCGATTTGCATTTGTGTGCAAACAATTCCCTATCCATTGTAACGTCAAATGACGTAATTCGGCAGAGCATTTTAAGAGCGAGTGGAAAACCTTATGCAAAGATTCACCCAAGGCATCCAAGGCTGTCCATATATTACCTTCCACAGCTGCACTTGGCTAGAGCGAATATGGCTTATTAATAGAACGTTCGTGCAAAGTCACAGAGGAAATTTTCATTAAACTTCACTTCATGAGCGTATTTCTAGTTATTTTACACACCTGCTGTAAAGGTTTATCAAAGAAATCAAACGGAGCCTCAATAGTCTTAGGAAGACAACTAAGGCTAAATAACGCGCCCAACAGTGTGTCTGCGTATGCTCGACCTTGGCCAGATTTTGGAGTACTGTGATTGATAATTAACTTTGCTAAAGGTTCCGATAATGCAAATGTTTGTAGGAGAGTGAACCAATACTGTCTAAAAATCAAGAGATTACTCTTGGCTGCTTCTTTATGTATTATATCAAGAATAGGGCTAAAGACTGCCCTTATTACGGTTTCTGAAGAATCATTGTTCTCCAAGCTCAATTGCGAGACAATGCCACAAGTAAATGATGATAAATCTTGGTTTATTGAGTGACTGTCCATAAATAGAGCAACGTACTGTCCATGGATCTGAAAGAAATATTTTATTTTAGGAGTATTCTGTATTGGCAAAATATAATTACTAAATGATATTTTAAAGAATCAGTAACGAAATATTTACATCTTGTCCTTGGAATAGTTCAGGCTCTTGCAGAGCTGTACCAACATTTCTTAAAATAATTTGGTTAACGTTGCTCACTGTCTCAGACATTCCTTCAACAACCTTGTACCTCTGTAGTCTACAGAAACTCTCAAAGAGATACGATACAATTTGAGTTTGGACAACATGACTGTCCAACGCAATGCCTTTTGGACACTTGATAGGTACAAGCTTTGACTCCGGGTCAGGCAACATGAGTCGTTCAAACACAGCATGTTCTATAGAGTCTGTATCGACAAAGACTAATTGTCTTGCAGATGTTCCCTTTCCCTCCTTCTTCAATGTCAAACCAAACACATCATCAATAAGTTTGTCTTCGAGTGAATTACTTTGCGGAATATTCAACGATTCAGATTCTGACAAGGACTGATCGTGCTCAGCCTCGTTAACGGATCTTTGAACATCATTGATTTCATCAACAGCGGTCTGAGTTTGCGAGAACGACGAAGCGTCGTTTACAGTTGAAAATAAACCAGCAAAAGGATTATTATTGACATTATCACACATCTTGATTTCTTGTTACCTCTTCAATCTTGGGTGCATAGTAATTCTGTAACGAAGAAATCGACCCAAGGTTGACGTTGAGCAATTTCGAGGTTATATGATGAACTCATACTGGATCGTTAATTAGCTTTCACGAAATATTGTAACAAAGGCTTACCTGCTTACAGCAAATGTAAATCTGTCGATATAATATTCTTAATTAAAATGTCAGTTTCTGACAAATCATCTTTAATAAACCGTCAGACCTATGCGTATCCGTTTCTCCTCGACACTAGGCAATTCCGTGCACTTTACCTCTTTACATACTACGATCAATTTAGTCGATAATACAGCATACTTTACATTAATATATTTAACAACTAGGAGCACTACCTTTCATAAATATTTAAATAATTCTGTTGACTAGTAGGACACTTATTTAGAATCAAGAATTTTTTCTAATGAAATAATACGAAATAAAATAAGATCATTATTATTGTAAATAATTTTCGTTACATTTTAATTTTTTCTAAAGGTCTCCCGCGGCGCCATGGATATGACTAATAATTGTTACGATCATTCCGGGTGTTCGAATGTGCCGAATACTATAGTTTGATCTTTTTAACACACAACTAGTATTTCATACTTCAAATGAATTTATTTCCTAATTATAATCAATGCTCCATAAGATAAATTCTGATGCTTTCCAAAAAGAAATCCCTATCTAATTCTAATTTTCTCATTAGAGCAGATCATTCACTAATGGCAAGCACTTGACTTAAACTTCTATTGATATACAATTAATGTAAAATAAAAAATTCTTATGTAATTTACAAATCCGTTCTTGCATAAAAATATCATAAACTAATTCTTGTAACACTAATACTTAATATGAATAGCTGATAAAATGTTTTACATACTTAAAATAAAAGAAAGATATCTTGCATTTGATAGTATAGATCTAATCGATACAAATATTATATATTGTTGCTTGGAAGCTTAATTGATATTAAATGTAACGATCTACAATCAGCACATATGTGATTAAAAAAGTTTGTTTTGAAAATACACTGCAAAATAGATACGAGATTTATAAATACAAAAATATTTAACATTAAAAACGTTTACCCTTATAAATAATTCACAACTAATGGAACAAAATAAAATTTATGAATTTAAAATGCACTGATAATAAATTAATTGTTCTTTTATACTATGGAAAACTAAACTTAGTACTTACAATCTTAAACAGTAATTATTAATAAATAACCATTGACATAACAATAGTTGTTTCACTTCAATCGCAAAAGCAACCTATTCTTGTATTAGCAATGGCACATCATGTATTCTTGTGGCGTTTATATTGTTCTTACGTATTCCTGTATGCACTAGCTTAAAGCTTTTCTATTCATAATGCATACTCATCTATTGCAATAGTTTTCAGAAACAATTATTCGTACGGTTATTGCTATCATTGTAAAACTGATCAATAACAAATTTAAACAAAAGTGTTCATGAATTCAATTCACGTATCACAGGATTGCAATAGCGCACCTTTCACTGTTTATTCTTAACGAATGTATACTAAATAAATTTATTAAAAATTATACGTATCAGGCACTAGGTGAAATTCCTTAATATTTTTTTCTCATATTAACCGCAGTAAAATTTGTACAAATTGCTGACTTAGATCAAACTGTGAAAGGCACTTTAGTGTCTTTTTTTTATCGCCATGGCTTGCGCACCGTTCCTACACTGGTACTTCTCTTTATACCTTGATCTGGAACAATTTATTCTTTGTTCGCATCGCGGATACTGTGATTCATCCATGCTAGTACTTTACTATACTAGTAGCTATATATATTTACAATTTCCATCTATAATAATTAGTCAAAAAGTATGTATTCACTCACGTAATATATTAGGCGAACGCTTCTCCCTCGTTTGCGAAGCCCAAGTTTGGCATCTCATCCTGGATGAAGTTGGCCGACTCACTGGAGGTGTTTGATATTCTCCCATTCTGTAAAAGAAAAACATTAAAAACTTAGGAACAAAGAATACAATTTTTTAGATAGAATGCATAAACGATGGATTTGATTGCCATTAGCAATTAAATAAATAAGTAGAAGAAACATAATAACATACTTTTAAAAAATACGTGGTATGAAGTTATTCAGTCCAGTACAGTTACAATTATGCCACATGCGAAATAATATAATTTCATTATGAATTGTATCAATTAAAACAAAAAATTTATTTAAAACAATGAACCGATAAAAAAATAAGCGTTATTATGTTATGCGGAATCATACTCCTTAAGTTTTTTTCTTGCGAGCGTTCGCTGCGTTGCGAAGGAAAATGATCTTGCCGAACTTGGTCGTTCTGATCGAGATTTCTTGATTTCACGATCATGTGCTATCACTTGCATCCTCTTTGAAGGACATTGTGCAAACAGTTCCACTATGTTCATCGAAGCTGCATCACACTTTTATAAAGTACAGTGGTTAATGGAAATTCTTGTTCATTGTTCATTGTAACGCTTAGAAAATAATATTCTACTTAATTAAAAAGGTGGAAACTACCTGCAATTGAAGGCGTTGATGAAAATTAAGTTCCGGCAAATTCAGCGGTGCATCCACGTGTAATTTAAGCATACAATGCAGTGCTTCCTTGTAAGTATTTTTTAAAGCAATGACATTCTCCGTTTTCATCAATCTACGTACCAAGTAACCTCTAGCATACGCATTTATTATTGTAGCTGCACGAATCTGGAAAATTAATAGAACAGTATAAAGCTAGGATACAGTACAGTAAACGTTATAAATAATTGATTCTAACTTACATGATTTTCTGTATATAAGGTATTATCCGGCACTGGTAGATGCGTTGTTCTACTATCCAGTGGAAACAGTTGTCTGATAACATTGGAATGCCTGCGTTCAGAACTGTCAGATTGTTTCTCATTACTAGTGTAATCATCATTATTGTAGCTTTGTGTCATCATATCTTTTGTTGATGACGAGTCATCAGTTTTGGAAACACTTTCATCCTCAGAAGTTTGTGTAGATTGACTATTATTTCGTTCATAATGAGAGGAATGACAGGTTCCATTTGCAGGATAAATATAATCCAGAGGACACTTCATAACATTTGCATGGCTTATCGCTTCCACACACTGTACTTCATTGACTTTCTGTACACCTTCTAACAAGTTTTCAGTTATTTTCTGTTGTGTAAGTTCTCGAGAGGTATCCATAGATATTTCATGAGACGACGGTATTGACTTATCCAAAATTGTATTCGAATTTGACTCCGGGAGTACAGTCATTGAGATTCCAGGAAACGTTTTCTTAATCTGTGTCAGCAAAAGTATTTGTTGCCTCTCAAATTCCTTTTGCATATTGGATTGTTCTCTTCGCTGTCTCTCCATGAGATCTGCCATTTGTTTTTCGTGTGCACTTTGTATTTCCTTAAAAATAGTTAGCAACTTTTCAGATGTTACCACAGATTTCAACGGGCTTGTTGAATTCTGTGTTTCGCTATCCGTTATAGAGCCATCATGGAAGTTTTTATTTTGTTGAACATCTTCCGTATGTTCCTTGTTGATGCATCTGTACGGTTGCGTGTTGACGTTGCTAAGACTTCCTAGTGATCCTCCTAATTTATTAGCCAGATTTAATATCGATACATTTTTATTGGTTTTCCATCTATTATAATTTTTCACAACACTACATGCATTTGGACTGCACCGTTGGCCATAATTATTTTTATTATTGGTACCTCGAGTTCGATACTCCTTTGCAAGCATAGTTTGGATACAATCAACTGATCTTGTACTTTGACGTATGCCAAGAGGAGGACGACCTTTTGTATGAGCAACAGACTTACATGTTCTTTGACTATTGGTATTTGATATACTGTTTCTTCTCTGCCTGAATCCTGCTTCATGTCTTGAGTTATCCGAAACAACGAATTGGTTGTTTTTAATTTGATTCTCCCATTCCGTTTTAGCTTGGGTGATATTCCACTCTTTACGCTTTATTGTATTATGTGTCATTGTGGGAACATAAGTCGTATTCGCTAATTCGGTCTGCAAATGTGCTAGCAGCATTGGACTTGGAGTTTCCAAAACGTAAGAGCCTTGTCGAACTAATTTCGGAGTTTCCAATGTGGACTCCTCCACATGAATTGCTTCAGTGTTTTCTGACATCGATTTATTTTCCGATGGATGTGGTGCATCTATAGTTATTGGTACAATATCCAAAGTTTTAGGCACTTGTGGTTTCCAAGTCTCGGGTGTTGTTTCGGCAGTGTTAGGTCTGGTTGATATTGTTTCATTTAAATAGTGATTCAAGTCCGTGCTCGCAGTAACAGTATCAGAACTTATACTACCAATTAGTTGGGTTTCGTTGGGACATGAAACGGTTTCGTCATCAGATACTGATTTCCATTGACGACCAATTGTTTCCAGTACAGATTCAGTAATGCTTATATCTGTACTTTCAAAATTATTTCTCTCATCAGTTTTCTTTCCTTCCTTCATTGGGAAATCAACTACAGTTATAGTATTGGGTGTCGTATCAACAGAGTTACCCTCTGATTCAATATTTATAGAATCATTGGCAGCAGAATCGGTGGAGTTACTTCTGTCCTCTGTATATTTCTTATAATCTCTTAGAACATCACCTTTGCATTTATCAGTCTCAGCTTCTTTGGAAATTTGCAATGTTTTTAATTTCTCTTCCACTGCCATTGCTAACTGCTTATAATAATTCATTTCCGTTCTAATATCTTCAGTCATCTAAAACAGTTGTTCTTTTTTATACAGCTGCTCTTGCATGCAGCAAAATCTTAAGTTTGATTTAACTAGTCGTATGTAATATGCACATACAATATTATTTCGTTAAAACACTTACCAGTGGTGGAAGAATTGGAATGCCATTGAGTTTGATGCAAGAAACATACCTTGCCTGATCCATTATAATATTTTTAATAATTCTGTAAAGCAAAGGCTATTAAAATAAGGGCAATAAGTAATTTTCAAGAGCATATGTTTAAATATTAGAATTATATCATATAGAAAATGTATTTCAAAGTAACGTTACTGCATATAGTAAATGACAAATGTTAGTAATATAGCATATG
This sequence comes from Trachelus troglodyta, assembly GCA_030142635.1. Classification (NCBI taxonomy): domain Eukaryota; kingdom Metazoa; phylum Arthropoda; class Insecta; order Hymenoptera; family Cephidae; genus Trachelus; species Trachelus troglodyta. The sequence continues at coordinate 362,142 of JARQTJ010000272.1, forward strand.
AACTGAGGAATTTCAGTGGGCAGTAAATAGTCTGCCCACATGTCGTTAATGCTTATAAATTATAACACAACAGAATTTTTCAGTTATAACATTACTTTGAAATCTATCATTCACTTCCCATTTTTATTCACTTAATTTTAAGCCCAAAAAATAATGCATAACAATTTTATATTACAAGCAAATACGACATTACAACATTTAACACATATTTTAAAATAACTAATATAATACATTGACAATCACTCCAATTGGAAAAAAATGTGTAAGAACTTACTAAACCTTACGAATACCGGCAAACACTAACACAGTGTAGTCATCCAGGTATATCGTACATAGTGCCAAACCCATATTTATTGATAATTCATTAACAAGTAATAAGGAAATTAGTATCAGGCTATCATATCAGTAGCCAAAAAAAACATTCGCTCTACTTTAAGCACCGTTATTATAAAATGAAATCAAGTACCAGGTTGTGATTGACACTACAAACTAATTAAGCCGTATCATGAATTTTCGATAGCTTAAAAAGTTTTTTAGACATAATAAGAACAATGAAATACGTACTTGCATTTTCTTGTTCATGACGATTGTCGCGGTTCACGTTAAAACCCGAATTAGTTTAACGATAAACGTATCGTTTTTTAATATTCAGAAGGAACAACAAACAATCAACAGACATTTCAAATTGAGCTGCAACCGACACCGTTTACGCGATCTACTAAAGGCATAGACGCATCAATGTATGAAGTGACTTCATTCAAATAATTGAACTATAAAAACTAAAAACATTAAAGCTAATTTCTCATGAACAATAGTAAACGCGCATGCAGCTGGTTGAAGAGCAAATGCTATTGGATGTATGGCAATTGGAATTTTTTTTAGAACCAATGAACTCGTCTGTTTTCATTACCGACTGAATGATTTAGGATAGAAATGACAGCTGTGATTTGTAGCACGTGTACTTTTATTGTATGAATTTAAAGAGAATGGAATTATAATAGTGTAATTTTATAACAGAATATCGATCATTTGATCATGGATGCACACGATCTTTTCAAAAAATTGTCTGTTGGGACAAAATTTGATATGAAACGCTTTCGTACAGATGCCGAAAGATTCCAAGTAAGTTTCCACGTGTGAATTAACCTTATTTTATAATACGGATTACTCCGATTTTATGAAAATCATTTAGGCAGCATATAGAATTGCTTATATGTTATTTTTCCTAAATACTTGAAGTTTGCGAAGAGGCCTAAGGAGAGAGAGACTGTAAATGTTAAAATCGAGAAAGAAGATGATGGCTATCCGGAACCTAACAAAAGACTGAAACTGGAGAATGCAAATGAAGAACAGATAGAAATAGGGGAAACAGAGGAAACCATAAATGCTTTGACTCTTATCGATGGCATAACAGTTCCACAGGATGGCAGTAAAATTAAAATCAAGAAGCAAAAGAAAGCCATGACGGAGCAGAAGATAATGCAACTAGAACAAGAAAAGGTTACAGTTTTATAAGTAATGACTATGTGTTAAAAATGTTGAACTTTTTAAAAGACCAGATTCATATTTTCAGAGAACAATTCATTCATAAAAACTGTGCTACTTTCAGATAAACCAAACTAGAAATCAAAATCGTATATCGGTAGTGGGACGGCATGCTCCACCACCTATAGAATCTTTTTCACAATTGTCAACAGTACACAATGTTGAACAGGATTTAATACAAAATCTAAAAACTTGTGGTTATGAGCAACCTACTCCAATTCAGATGCAAGCTATCCCTATTATGTTACAGGTATTTTAAGTAAGATTAATATAATTCGCAGTACGTACTGTATATTGCATATTGCTCTAAACTATTTTATATTTTAACCAAACAGAACAGACAGCTACTTGCCTGTGCACCAACAGGTTCAGGAAAAACAGCAGCATTCCTTTTACCAATAATTCACCATTTAAGTGGTCCGCAAAAGAAAGGATTCCGTGCAGTAGTTGTATGCCCAACCAGGGAATTGGCAAAGCAAACCTACAGAGAATGTCTTAGACTAAGCGAAGGTCGTGATTTCAGAATCCATATTATCAGTAAAATTAATCAAGCTTTAACTAAATACGGACCAAATAGCTCTCAAAAATATGGTAAGTGTCTTGAATACATTTGTCTGCTACCAGTATTCAATTTGCATTATATTATTTTCATTTTCTTCGTAGACATTCTTATCACAACACCTAACAGACTAGTGTTTCTTTTAAATCAAGAACCACCAGCAATTTCGTTAAGCAAGTAAGTTATCATTAACGGCTTAATGATTGTTATTCCACTCAATTGTAATTTTTCAATTAATTGCAATTAAATAATTTAAATTGTCAGCGTGGAATGGCTGATAGTGGACGAAGCAGACAAATTATTCGAAGATGGTGTACGAGGTTTCCGTGATCAATTAGAACAAATCTCAGTGGCATGTACAAATAGTAATTTGCGTAGAGCAATGTTCAGTGCCACGAATACACCAGCTGTAACAAAATGGTGTCGGCATAATCTAAAAGGCCTTATAAATGTTACAGTTGGTCAGAGGTAAGCGATCATTAACTATAATTTATTCTAAGGATATTAATACTACTGTCCCATTTTAGAAATGCCGCAACTGAATTAGTCGAGCAGGAATTATTATTTGTAGGAAGTGAAAGAGGCAAATTGGTTGCGTTCAGAAATATAATTCAGAAAGTACGTAACTAAAAAAAATAATCACATTCAATTATCCTGGTACCTGTTATTTAATATGCATGTAAAAATATATATGTATTTATGTAGGGTATGTCTCCACCAGTATTAGTATTTGTCCAGAGTAAAGAAAGAGCTCAGGAACTTTTTAACGAGCTTATTTATGATGGAATCAATGTGGATGTAATTCATGCAGATAGAACTCAAACCCAAGTAATTACTTTGTAATTAATACCAAATTTTTTAAGATACTCTAAGAATGCACTTATCTGAAACTTATTATTCTCAGAGGGATAACGTTGTGAGGTGTTTCCGAGAGGGAAAGATTTGGGTATTGATATGTACCGAACTCATGGGTCGTGGTATTGACTTCAAGGGAGTTAATCTCGTAATCAATTATGATTTTCCACCATCGGCCATTTCCTATATTCACAGAATAGGTAATTAAAACTTTCTAATCATATTCTTTGAGTACCGTTAATTCGTTTGTGTATGGAAAATGAATAGTTTTGAAGCAACATGTATAGTTAAATCATTTTTGTAGGACGTACTGGTCGTGCTGGACATAAAGGAAAAGCACTAACATTCTTTACACAAGATGATACTGCGAACTTAAGAAGGTATTTAATATTGCATAGTGCAATATCTTTTTGTTCAAATAACTAATATATCATTCCTGATAGCATTGCTGCTATAATGCGCGAGTCCGGTTGTGAAGTACCAGAATATATGCTTGCTATGAAAAAGCATAGCAAGAAAGAAAAACGAAAAATGGAACGTGAAGCTCCTAAGCGAGATTCGATATCTACCATTCCTACGTATGAAAAACAACGTCGTGAAAAGCAAAAGTGAGTAATTTTACTCTATACTCAATTAACTGTCTCTCTACTCCATGCTCGGTATAAGACTGCACATTCATTAATCATTTCCCACAGTATTGTTAACTTATAATTCTGTTTCTTAGGAAAAGACGGGAGGGAAATAATCGAGCCAAGGAAAGTCAGACTGTAGAATCAGATGGTGATACGATTAAAGAAAATACCGGAAATAAAAATGAGAGTTTGAATAATATTAGAAAAAAAAAAACATCAAGAATCGGACAACAAATTAAGAAAGCGGGTAAACGGGTAGGTGGGTCGTTCAGTAAGACCTTAAAAACCAATAAAAAATCTATATCGACTAAGAAAGTCAAACAGTTAGAAACAACGATTAAGAGCGTAAAAAAGAGGACAAATATTAACGATGAAAATAAGTAGTTGTACACAATGTAAGGATTTCTCATGGACATATATTTTAGACATACTGCCTGTCGTATAAAAATAAGTTCAAATAAATCATTAAAAAAAAGAAATTGTAAGCGTTCTATTTTCATACTCCCTTTTCTCATCGTTCAAAAAAAATCAGCATAAAGAAAATAAAGATATTCCAAATCAGAATTTTAGAGAGGCATATTGGAAAATATAAATGGTTATTAAATTTGTATATACATTGCATTGGACTTTATACATGATAAGAGATTACGTTAGGTGCCTTACTTTTTAAATATTTTTTTCTTAGTTTCCCTCCTTTTCAGTTTCCTTCAACTTGTACAGCCTGACTTCGCCGAGTCAACTATTACAGACTAGAGCATTGTTATCCAAGAAGCTTAAACAATAAAGGATCATTTTTAATGACCATACCTTGTTAACTAATATTATATCATATGCGGCAAGTTTGGCCGTTCTATCGATTGAGCACATTCCGCGGATGTTATTCGTGATTGAACGCTGGATTAATAAAATTATGCCTGTCATGGATTTCAAACCCAACAAAAGTGATTCGCATGATTTCATTTCCGCAAAATACTCTTACCCATCGACACAATATGTGAATCCCTAACAGCTACATTGCACGTTGTCATAATTGCACTCAACATTTCAAACGATCAAGTTATTTTTTGCAACTTGATAGCAAATACCATTTTTCATGCGGCTTGTAAAAGATCATTAGCAACAAATTTTCTTGCCTATCAATACGATTAAACGGAAATAAAAATGTTTATATGTATACCATGCGTTACGTGTTACAAAGTTATTCCTTAACATTCATTATAAAATATGTTTCGGCACTTGGGTTTATATTACCTTAATTCTTTAATAACGTTGCCTCGTCACTCGACGAGCCGCAAGGCATACTTTATGCAATGTAAAAAAGATTCTTGCTAATAGAAAAAATAAGAAAGGTAAGATAGAGTTACCCTCAGTCATTTTTATACCTATAGTATAATAAAGATCTCTTGCGCAGCTGTGAAAATATATCTAATTGACACAGCATCACGTGGGAAGTTGAATAAAACTTGATCCCATTTCTGATTATTCATAAAATCATGACCTGTTTCATTTTCAAGATAAAAAAGGGCTCTTCACGTTTCCGTCCTCTTACTAAGAATTTATCACAAATATCGATAAAATAATGAGTTTACCGTTACTCATAGAGTTATGTCTCGCATAACCAGTCACAAGGTAATTTTGGCATTTTGTTCGCTGGCCATGGAAGGTATCCTGCAGTCTTAAAGACCCAGTAATCATAGGAGACCTTGGCCACAAGGCTTATTAGTAATATTACTTCTGTCGCTATTATATAATATATATAATCCGTCCAATCGCCCGGGTAGACGCACATTTTCGACGGCTCCAGATCGACGACCTTTTCTTTGACATTCTCGCACAACACCTCGTCCGAATCCAGAATGCGCGTCTGTAACCATACCTAAAGACAAGTACACACGAGCAGATGATTACAAAAATGTCTACTGAATTTTAATCGAAATTCAAATATTCATATGAGTACATTAATTTATCGGAGTCTATCAAATTCGATATAAATTAAGAAATTCTATTTTATAATATCCTAAACACAATCTCAGGCTCACCTTTAAATATTTGGCCGTGTTGCAATCGCAGTGTAATTGGTTACCACCGAGTTTTACGAGTCTTGAATTCCCGAAATTCTTATCACGAGCATTAGGACTTAAGATGTACGTTGGAAGCTGTTATACAAAAAAGTGCCATGAGAAGCAGACTAAGCAGAAGTAATATTATTTTAAAGTGAAACAAGTAATATATACCTACCGACTTAATCTTATTATAACGCAAGCTAAGAAGAGCATAGTTGTCCAAAAATTTGGAACCCTCCAGTTTATTGATGGACGAGATATTATTGTAATCGGCATAAAATTCACGGATATCTTGATAACAAGGATTCGTACTCAGGTCGTCAAGCACCGTAATCTGTAAAGTAAGAATGTGTTATTTTTCAAATACTTGTTTCTCGCCTGAGGACCCGATGTGAGTCTAGTTGACTATAATTAAATCGATAGATACATTATTATAAGAGACGTTGAGTGCTATCGTATTACGAGGCAACTTCTCCGGCAACTCCGTCAGTTGAATTCCACTGCAATCCACATTCACAGCTAGAGTTGGCTGCTTCCCTTTCACTATGTCTAATCTCCTGAAGTTGCACTGACACTGCCATGCTTCGCCCTTCGGGCATTCCGTTTGTAGCTGACAATCACATTGAAGGCAATTTATTAAAAACAATACCAAAATGGTAACGCGTGTAATGCCATCAGTTAACGAATATAAAAGACATTTAATTATATCGATCAAGTGTACTAGTAGGCAAGGAAAACTTGAAATATACTTTTCATTAAATAACTTACCAAGCTTAGGTAGCGCACTTGTTTCAGAGGAACTTGTTCAGTGGCATTGAACCAGTGCCAAGTTTTACTGGCAGAACATACAGTTTCGTTTTCCCTGTTGAAGTTGATCTGTTTCTCGCCCGTCTTATTGATGTATTGATAAATGTCGTGACACCATAATGTATTGGTACCTAAAATTGTATCCAAAGTAAGCACAAAAACATTCACACGATTCGTCGTACTGTCCAAGGAATCTGAGTCCAGAGGACTTTCTTACCTGAAATATCTAGCCAGAATTCTCGACCGTTCATGGTATTAAGGGCAGGTAGATGCGTGAGATTGTTATAAGACAGATCTAAAGTGGTAAGATGTGCGAGTCTAGTGAATGAATTGTTCTCGACTTCAACCAAAGCGTTATTTGAGAGATTGAGACAGAGCGTAGGAGTCATCATGAGAAATTGTCCCTTAACGTGATTGATCTTCCCATCCGTAATGGCGAGAGACTTCAGTCTCCTCCATCTGACTTCGCTAGCATTGAAGGTATCAAGCGTGGCATTTCTGATGTGAACGTACGTAACGTTGGCTGGAAAATCTGTAAATTACAAATACGCATTACATTGGAAGCCAAAAACAGCATGTAAATTTTATTTTCAATTTCATAAATCTTTAATTACTTGCGCATGACAATCCGCTCTCAAAAGTTTGACTGTCTAAATTACAGCACAGAACAGCCTGAGCCTCGGGACTATCATGAGACAAAATTATCCTCTTGCAAGGACATTCACCGGGATCCTGTGACGGACATTCCGACGATAACTGGTAGAAACACTGTTCAGGTAATGCACCGGAAATCCCATTTCCATTTGTGGCTGATGCTTGATCCTCTTCCGTTCGTGCGCTGGCAACCCCGGCGTAGAGGCACATCATAACGGCAAGCCACTGCATCTGTAATTACAATAAGATATTAGAAAGGAATGATTATATCTGGTTAAACATTTGGAGAATAGTAGTGGCGTACTGGATCAGTATATGTGAACGTTTGCGAAAATTAGTACATGAAATGTGTATTAATAATGAAGGGCCGGTTTTTAATTTCTAGAAAAAGGTTCTTGGAAAAAATTTTCTTTAGTTTTTCCTATATCTGCTTAACTATTTAAAATCGACATAAGAGATATATAAATTATACATCTACTTAGCTATTCCATAAAGATATACGAAACTGTCATTCTGGGAACGTTAAACTCTGATCAGTGGAATGACGCGAGGAGACTTAATTGCCAGTGTAATTTTCCTAATGCCACGAAATAAACTGTTATTCTCATTGTTACCGTAATACAATACGAACCATAGTCAAGGACTAACCTATTTTTACTACTGATGTATTTAGTACCACGACATTCGTAATTCCTATGCCAACCGGTACCTAAATCATTTGCGTGAGTTTGTTTTAGAATCGTAAAAATTGTTCTACAATATTTAATGCTTTTGTACCACAGACAGAAGTTTGATTATAAAATCAGAATTTTTTAACTTTTGTCCAAATTTGATTTTTTTCAAGATCTTACGTATTTCTTCAGAATTTAGACTACACGTTTTCCGGTAACGTTGTTGCATTACGCTATGGGAAAGTCCGCGAAATACGCGGAACCTGATTTCATGCTTCGTTCGAGGTACAGAAATGATTTATTTGCTATTCTATTTATATTCGCTATAAGCCTCTGTGCATTTACATGATCCAGTCCCGTTAAGCGGATCGTTTAAATTAAACCTGTAAGTTTGCACACAAAAGACAGTAATGATTAAGAATTTCGATAATGTCTTGTATAATAAAGTCTCAAAGAAAAAGAACAAATTCAGGCGTACACGTGCAAATCTATATTTATAGTAGTCATCGAGTACAACGAGATTTAAATCCCGCTAATCCTAATGATCCGATCCAATTAACCTGACGATCCGTAAATCAAGTATCGATTGGCTTTTATTTGCGGCTTATCACTGGCGCAGAAGGCATTTAGTTGCACCAAGTAATACCAACCTAATGTTTTTCACGTAAAACAAGGAAGGTTCTAACAAAATTTCAAAAATTCGACGATTAAGAAATTAAAAATGTTATCGAAAATTCAAATTTTTGCAAAATACGATTTTCGCAAGCGAGTACCATATGTTTCACACTCTTTTACAGTAGACAAACAATTACTATATATGTCAAAATTAAATCTCACAAAAAGAAAATGCTGTTTGACCAGCAAGAAAAAACAAAAATTGAAGGATGAGAATTTTCGATTCATCTCTTAACACAGAGCAGCACTTGAAACGCAGAACCGTAGCTGATAACGCTTATCTCCGAGTAGCGGCATCAGTGCGTTCTTCTAATCTGCACCGTTAGGTCATGTTAGACCCGGATATTCTATCTCTCTCTTTCTCTCTCTCCCGCACTCTTGTTCCCTCTACCGCACAGCCATTATTATAGAGTCTAAATTTCACTTTCCTCAACGGCTCCTTGCGAACGCTTCACTCGACTCATCTCTTCAGATAACTAATGTAAAAAACCTGTAACTCCTCTCTGTCGCCCTGATAAGAAATTAGACTCTGGTTGGACTCCATCGAAATCTAATAGCATATACCTGTTATGGGGTTGTGGCACTTAAAAATATCCTATGAGAATCTTACCCTTTAAGTGAATTCAAATGGGCCGGTAACTCAGTGGGATGTTTGTCAGAGTAAATCAGTGTGAAAAAAATAAACAACTCAGTGATATTTTAACCTTTGTCAAAATTCTTCAACTATTTCTGTCCCTGATAATTTAAAGATAGGCCAGATACTTTTACCGAAATATAATACATAGAATCGATTTCCAGGTCGCTGGACGAGTATCAGAAAAAAAGGCGTTCATCCATCAAGCTATGTACATAGGTTCGTGTTTGTTCAAGAGGAGGAAAAGTAATCCGATTCCTTATTAACGAACTATTTATCAAGATTAAACAAGAAGAATAGGAAAAAGTCTGTATCCAAAGTATTTTCTAAAGTTAAAGTTTACATATTATGATGATTCATCGAAAGCTCAAATGTATGGCGAGTATGTTTTATCCCAGCTTAATCGTATACAAAATATCGAGTCAGGCCTTTCATGGAAATTCACAGTAATCAGACTAAATTCAATGACCGCCAGTCATTTATAAGCGCAGAGAGAAATCACGTCGAGAATTCGCAGAGCTTGTATACGGAAAATTCGTAGACGCATATTCGTGTCTTGTTACCGTCCACGAGTACCCCACGTGTATACGTTCGATGTACTTATTTCTGGGATAATAAATTATTACGCGAATAAGTGAGCAAACCATTGCAAGAGATCGTCCGCTACGAGAATATCCAAGCCCCCGGCAACCCCGTGTTTCTGGCATCGATAAATTGCAAGGAGCGTTAAAGAAATTCAAAAAGAACTAAAAATATATTCCTATTAAAATATTTTTATGAATTTTATGAAAAAAAGGAAAAAAACTATATCGACATTTCCTCCTGGCTTTTTATATAGCTCAAATATGAATAGTCTTAAGGCAATTCTCAAGAAATTTTCGCATACGACCGTATGGATACTTTCCATCTGCGTGTACGAGCAATTAGCCAAAGAGCTTTTTCCTTTGATATTTATTAATCGTGTTGATTTGACAGAGGAAACCATAGGAAGGTATCTGGTATACTGGTATTTTTATGCTAATGAGACTGTAATTAATATTAACAAATGCCATGGATTTTCATGATGATAATATTTTTCGTGGAAGTCAACAATGTTAATTAACTAGAACTTGATTAATTATACCGGCTGTGAACAAAAGTCAAATTAAAAAATTTTACCGTATATAGGAGCAATGAATGATAAAATGGAATATTGACTCGGTATAGCAATTGGTTTGTAACGAAATTTTATAGCCATAAGCCTGAGTGAACTCAGTGACGCGTGCCTGTACACATATATAAGCATGATTATCCATATCAAATTGTCTGTATGTTTTTATTAAGAGAACCGCAATAACCTTGGATTAACCAACTGTTCATGCTACGTTGGTTTATCATACGAGTTAATGATACTCTACTTGAACTGATTTATGAAAATCGTGCCAATTGAACTCTGCACAATTTTATAATTTCGGATTACTGATATGGACGATTATTATTTCATGAATTCGCACAACAGCTGTGCGATATGTTGCTAAATAGTCATTTTCAACATACGCATATTAATCGCTTATCGTTTGATAAATCTTACTATTAAATATTGTCCAATATATTCAAATATTGACCAATAGCCCAGTGACGATAGAAATGTCAAACAAGAAGTTTGGGATAAACTTATGTATGAATAAACAGAACGATTTTATTCGCAGACTTCGTTACTGACAATAAAAGCCTACACGGGGTATAGAGTATATACAAATGAATAATAAACGAACTATCAAATATTACACGTATACAGATATTCAAAAATATGTTAAAATTTTACACTTCCGATCCACCTCGTCACTGATGACTCGTCAGCAAGAATAATATTACCAAATATACTTGCATTCCCATAAACCGAAAGAAAAATCCACGCTGACAGCAGCATATTTACTCGTTGTTCAAGACTGTCATAAGAGCCATTGTGGAAAGAAGATAACTTAACAATCCGTTAAAATAATAATTTATATTAAGTAATGCTAACAGTTGTGATAACGAACCGCAAATCTTGCGAAGCAGAATATTTTCGTGGTAATCAGAAAACCTGTGTATGTACGTACCAATGTGTATTAATAGGAACACATTTTTTTTCCACTTTTAATCTACGGTACATAAACGCCTGTTATAATTGTTGAGTCTGTATAATTGGACCAGCGCGTAGTTATTCTTACGATTAAAAAAAAACATTATTTACCGAACCTAACACGAATGCTTTACAGTCGAATAAAATAGCATGGGTCCGTACGTGCGTGACCATTAGTAAAAACTATTCTAAATTCGCTCACTGGCCGTGCCTCCAAGAGCAGCAATCTATTTCTGAAATGTTTACCGACCAAACATATTATTAAGAATTACTGAGAATTATTGGAGTGCTCGTAAAATAATATCATTCCACGTGTACCAATACGCAAGACACTTAGAAATTAACTGTGCATCATTCATGCCGCAATGTGTAATTGCTGGAAGCATGCACAATGCGTAATACTTACAGCAAGAGCATCGGTTAATCAAGTACGCATACGTAATCCTTACAGCAGAAGAATTACTTAACGCGAACAATTACCGTTTAATGGATATTACTTCATATACATCTTGGAAGCGTAGAAAATATTTTGTGCCGAGTAGTAAAAGAGCTAAAAAATATACATAGCAATATACGTTGTCATATAATATACTGTAAGAAAGAATGAAGTGAAAGCTGATAAAAATCGTACGAACGAGACAATAGACAAACATTGTTCGACTGTTTGAAAAATTAAATAATTAAAATAAACTTAAAAAAAAGCCTGTTCGGGCTTATCCGACAAAATGCAAAGACGCCTGCATACCTTGTGTTAGCAGGAATGTACATGTGCTAAGAATAATAAGTATAGTCGACAATGACGTGCAACAGCATTTAATTGCAATTTGAATTTACAAAAATTCAAATATAAGCGCGACAGGTTTCATTCGTTTGAAAAAAAATATTATATCCTTGTTACGCAATAATTAAAAATACCTCCGTTCTCGTTAACTCGCGTACGGTATAAAGAAAACTTTTGTCGCGTTCTGTCCATGAAATGCCCCAGGACATAAAAGCCTCGGACGATCGAAGAACCTTCAAACTTCTTTGTGCTACGTTACTCGATATTGTAACAGGAGCCGCGCCAAATTATATCAAAGTATCGGTGCATGCATCGAGTTACGAATGTACATTGATTATTACTATAATTATATCAGTATGGCAATGCTTGTTAAGATAAAAGCTACCAATGAGACTTGTCAATTACCAGTTTATGCTTGAGATATATTTCTCAAGTCAAATTTATCATCGAGCGTCGATAGAATGCGTTTACGAAAATTTCGCACTCCCGGCTGTACATGAATTTCCATGAGGAAAAATAGTTGTGAGTTTCTTGTGTAAGAACGAAGTACGGTGAAATGTTATAACGATTGAATGATTGATCGGCACGACAGTCTATCCGATATTCAACAGAAAAGGCAAGCACGTATGCATTGCATATGCATTTCGCATATTTTTCATAGTGTACGCGACACTATGATGACAAGGAATATGCTTTAACGTTTGTGGGAGGACGTAGCTTGGTAACACGATGGTGATAACAGTCGTAGCAGTTAACATTTATAGAAGGTAATATGGTATTATTGCACACTACCACCACTACCGCTACTGATATTGCTACGAGAAGACCAATATGACCACCACTCGAAAAATATAATCACCGAGCTATAACGTTGAGACGTATTATCACGCATATTGTAACAATAATAATAACGATACATACAATATATTATATTGTGATAATATTCCAGGATAAAAACACTTTGAAACGCCTATGCGTACGTATATTAATATTTTTGTACTCGATTTCGTACTTGATTGTTGGCGTTGACCTATTGTTGCTGTATATACTAGCTTTGTATTATTATATAGTGTATAGATAATCAATTATTTTAACTCACGTGGAAACGTCTTCATACAATACTACGTGATTCTAGTTTGCCGGTATTGCGTTTTCGTTGAAAGTTAATCAAGGATCATCAAAGAGCTAAGTCAGGTTTAACTGCGACTTAACCACAAGATATCTGCTGATCAATATGCCTAGAAGATCTATGGCGTTGAATAAATTATGCATACTATGTGAAGATGAATATTTAGGGAGTCACGAGGAACCTTCCTCTTTACGCCAGTTATTTTTTCGACATCTTTTCATCTGTTTGGTATCGCGCGTCACATTAACTTCCCAGCAAAAATTGGATGTTTTTCTAGTGTAGTTGACAGTCCCGTTATAGGTTAGAGTCCGCCCGACTACTCGAGCATTCGTTCGATTTCCTTAGGGTGTTTCGCAATCCAATTCTAGGTAACGAAGGGTCGAGAACAAAGGACTTTGTTGTATATGACGAAATGAATAGTGAATTCCAAGCAAATATAAAGACTGCGGTTTATCTATATTTAAACACTAGGATATGTCAATTGATTTTCTACAAGTATAAATAACGTCTAGTGTACCAACGTATAGTTCTGGAAGGGCCGAAGAAAGGGGTCACATTCATTTGAAATCGTAGATGTCTACAGTTGGCACAGTTTCGATTCGTAAATTTAATTACTAGAATTCTACAAGATTTTTCAAAAGGCAGTAGGTCGTGCATCGAGAAAAAAGAATTTTATTCCTAGTCCGTCTGATTCGTGTAGATATTAATCAAGTTGATAAATGACTCTGGTGATGATTTAAATGACGTGCAGTAGTGAGCAAAGTAAAATCGTAATAATCGTGGTTTGTATCAAAGCCCAAATAGTAAAAGTGCAATTTATATTAAGTCGACGATTTGCGGTTGCATGCACGACGGTCAATTATTCCATTACAAGCAGGAAACTTTTTCATTCGTTCGAGTTATCTCTCTAATGATGCCATACCGAGTCGCTGGAACGTTCCGACGTACCCTCGTAATACACCACCAATTACGATGATTGCACGGTAAAATAAGTTATTTATTGTTCAGTCACTCGCATGCACATTGACAAGTGTGATATTTTCTATGCAGTTTTTCAATAAATCGCTATACTCACTTCGTTACACATTCTATGCAGTGCATAGTCTATGCTACGACGAGTCACTGACTCTCAATCACCTTCTATATTTTTTTAAGAGACTCACGTACTTATATTTATGTATATAAATATATCTGTCTTTCAATTTCTTATCTCTTTACTCTTAATTTTTATTTGATATTTACCAGAGAAGAACAAAGTAATTGGGTCGAACGTTAATTATATTCGACTTCAGCGCTATATTATTTTATTTTGATGACTCACGTCGTTGTCGATACTTTGGATTCTTATTCAAATAATATGCGTAAATTTACATATTATTTATATGCTTTGCTCTCTCGCACTGTATTAATTATTACCAATAGTCTTGGATTCTGTTGTTTTGTATAGGATTAGCAAAACATCCGTTAGTGATTATTCTTTTGCTGCTTCCATCTTGGCATCTATCGAAGGTCAAACAAGAAAAACGTTAATGAGTGACATAGATTGCCCATTGTGACTAAGGGAAGTCAGTTCTCTATACATTTCATTCGCGTATTCACATTATATATATATATATATGCTTTACCCCAAAAAGTAGTCATAAAAGACATAGTGAATATATGAAAAAAAATTACATAGTCTATTCTATGCAATAGCTGTAGGTCTTAAAATGGGCGTCCGTTTACAAGCTCAAATAACTGTGGGACATATGATTCCGCTTTTCGGTAGAGGCCCAAAAATCGGGGTCAGGACCCCAAAGGCTCCCCTGCGGGTTCCATTCAATTAAGTGGAGTTGGTCGGTATTACGACATACAGGTCTGCACTTGCTTGACGAAAGTATTCTAATATTTTTGGTATTTATTAAAATATGTATTTATTCTTGGTACGCATCACTTCTACAATAGCTTAAAAATTAATACGAATTTTCGTAAAATTTTCTTAATTGTGATCAATGACTGTAACTTTGTATCGGATATGAAAACTTCTTGTTTTACTTCGGAATATTTTCAACCCACCTCTTACGTAATTACTTGCGACGATCAAACATTGACGAAGACAAAAGATTAAAAAAATTACTCGTCAACGGAATTCCAGCGCTGATAATATAGCGCAGAGATCAATAAACTCAAGTATCCCGTACCATTATTAAAGGGAATATAAACAAAATTGAAAATTACACGGAGACGCAGGGTTCATACTCATGAAAATTATTTTCTAAATATCACTACGTCAGTGAACGGCCGATAACGCATCACCGAGTCGCGTGTAAAAAATAACGATAAGGACAGAGGTTTTGTGCCATATGTATCACATACACTGCCAGAACTATTTAGTAGTGGCCATATCAACATCGCGAGAATGCATATTTTCTCATGGATTTAAAAGGGAACAAACAAAAATATCTCCTTTCACCATTCTCATCTTGAATAAACATCAGGATTTAATTCGTAATACCATTCGTAGGTTAGAATATTCGTCATAACCGATTGAAGAATATAAAAATAATAAAAATCCTAAATGAGTCTACGAAATATTTATTTTGACTCATCGCTATAATTATAATCCCATTGAATTTTCCTAATGCACTTATTGCATTTGCAACTGCATACGTCTTCCTCTTCTTTTATACCCAACGTGCATGACCGCTAAACTCGTCACGTTTGATAGAACCAGGAGAGACCTCTCTCGACTTGATTCTATTTATACGAGAGACTCGAGCTTACCGAAGTGGCAGGAATGTTGTTTTTAATGCGCGTCCCCGCGCTTGTTCGATCGTCGATCAGCCGTCACTTACGCGATTCCATCTCGCTGTTTGATTACCGCCGCCATATTCACACGAGTCGTCAGAATTTTAATACAATAATTATACGGAATACAAAATGTTACAGATAGGATATAAATGTGAATAAAAAATATGTGTTGTTTTTCTCTATACCATGGGTCATTCCTCTTTTCACCATTACACCTACTGACCATCAATGAGGAACATCCTGTAGCATCACTACGGAATTCTATCCTTCTTTCTCGATACGAAGAAGAATCTTTGGAATTCCACAGTCACTTCCCGCAAAACCGATCGATCTTTGTTTCTTTTGCTTGCTGGATGCACCTGAATCGCTTACGCAATGCGTTTGCGTTAAACCGCGTGTTGGCATTTCATTTCATTATTTATTTTATTTCGCGCACCTATACGAGTCTTTTGGAGATATCTTAAAATCGCAATGCATATGCTATATTAAGATTTTATTGTCTCGAAAACGGGCTTTAGCATGATTTTGGCGGCGAGTTACATTTTGTTTAATGTTATTTTGAAAAAGTAAATTGATTAATTTTAGATTTACAATAAATCTATGGCTCAGTAAGTTTAGTGCACTCTTGGTATGCTTATTAAATACAACTTTATTACTTGTATGAAATTATAGAAATTCGTAGTCGAACTTGTCACCTTCTTCGCCAATTCCACGTACCTATATGCATATGTGCTACTACGTAGTTGCATGCACTTTCTTTATTCTTATGAGTGCAGACGACAAACGCAACTATATGTGGCTTTGTGAGTCACACAGATTCCCACAGCTAAAAGGAATTATTATTTTGGGAACGTCAAGGAAGTTATCCCTAGTGCGAAGAAGTGGATCACGCGAATAGATCAACTGTTTCTTGAAGTTGTGAATAATGAAGGAGAAATAAAATAATGAAAATATAAAGAAGAATTTTTAGCTGGGATAATAAGACCGATTTTGACGTAAAAATCATATATGCTCTTCAATATCCGTGCTTCGGTGTTTACGATTCTTGACTAAGGTAAATATACAACTATCGGAAAGCAGATTAAAGATATGAACAAGCATATGCATATGGGTAGGATTAACTTAGATAAAGTTGATCATGCAAAAAACGTGTCATTAAAATTAAAAATATGTAAGGATATTGTCATTGTGTCAGCAAGACGATTCATGCGAAACGTGACGTGAAATCAGCTTTTTGTTTTTAAAACATGGAACTCTTCATAATTAATCGGAATTTCTATTACAGACTGACTTTTGATCAGCGATGTATATCGCTTGTGATTCACGCTCGACAGAGATTTGAATTGCAATTAACGTCAGTGTATATTTGAAATACAATGGAGTTGACAGATCAATCACGCGTTAAAAATGTCATTTTCAAACATAATAAACATTGTCAAGATTTAATTTTTATGTTAACGCCGATTAGTTTTTCCAGTATTATTTTTTTAAATGGACCCCGGCGAAACGAGTTTTTTGAGAATTAACAATATTGTTTAGAAATTAGTAAGATTCAAGGTCAACTTTGCATTTACAAGTTGATTACAAATGGCGGCTACCAAGGACTTCTAGTTCTTTATGTGTAATAGGCGTTCCTAATAATTGCGAATCATTTCGACTACGCCATAAACTTGCCGAACTGTCATCGACTAGGTAGTTGCATTATTGCGAGGAGATGAAAAGCTGAAATGAGTCGAATAAAAAGTCATTCAGTCAAATCAACGAGTGTAGAGGAGATGGTACCAAAATGGTGTCCGATAATATTTTGAGAAAAATTCAATAATCTTAAAACTAATTGACATACCTTCGTAGCACTGTACATTAAACGTGACAAGTAGTATCTGTGTCATCCATTGCGTACATCACGAGTTTCGAAGACTCAACGTAAAAAAATTCTTCTATGGTCCATAAAGAAAGAGTGATCCACAAACTCAAAGGTCACCTCCCTCAAAGAGATAGCATCATCAGCAGTAGGAGGAAATGCACCAAGAAATCACGGGCTATCCGAGGCCCGGAAGAAGGCTCGTTTGCGCGTAAAACGAGTTAAGAAAAGGAAGAACGTTTTGTCCTGACGAAGTGACACAAACGAGTTAATTCGTTTAACCGTCGACGACACCGCAGGTCACAGGGGTTGCCCCAACTAATGAATCAAAATTGGTCAGCTTGGAGGCTGTACCACGCTCGGTTACGTCTCTCATTATACTCCAAGTAGAATCATAAATCAGCGAGCTCTGCTACACGGTGATCATTCTCTTCTCTTTCGCGTACAGTGGCTCAACGACCAGACTTCTTTAACCCGGCTTTACAACGACGTAAGGGTGTCATTAGAGCTAGTACCAAACCGAACATAGGAATGCGGACGCAAGTTCGTAATAAACTGAATATTAATCCTACACTTATCGTTAGATGGTCCGCACCGCGGAAATACACTTTACTATAAAGTTTCTATTCTGAGGATTGTCCGAGCGTGACTGAAATTCCATTCAGGGAACATACACGGCCGAACAACGTCTATCGCGGTTCTGCCGGCGACTAACGAGCCAAACGACTTTTCGCTTCCCTGTTTCACTTCTCCCTCTCTCATGTAGTTCGGAAGACCGGCATAGTACACACAGTCCGTACCACGAAGTCCTCCGGCACTACCCGAAGCCCACTCTAAGGCAACTGGTACGAAAGCTAGTAACAAACCAGAAATATAGCGGGTGTCTCTTAAGATATATGTCAAGAATCGGCATTATTTTCTGACCCCCTCTCCCCGCCGTTGATGGCAATCCAGCATACATGCGTTCATTTCGGGTTGCGTCGAGGAGCGCTGCATGTTTCTTTGTCTACTATGTATTATTGTAAGAAATAAAGAGATTAAACTTGTGACTATGTTCGTGGTACATAATAATATATTCTTAGTATTATGCTATGGAAATGTAACAAATATTACAATAAATTGTTCCAAAAGTAGGCAAACAGTACTTGATGTGCATCTAATCGGACGAAAGTTGAATATTCTTCTTAATTTCTTTATTCTAGTTTAAGTATTATATAATTTATACAGACAATATAAATCTTTTGCATGCTTGACTTTATTTAGAGTATTTTTTTGTTAATAATTTCTTTGAAATATTCGAACTGAGTCAATACTGCGCATGCGCACTCGGTACTCGAATGGCGGATGACGCCGACCTCAAGTTCGTATATTTGCCAAAAACGTCACATCCTTTGCTTCCATGACGCATGCAGAGCTTGCTTCACTCTTTATCAATGGTGTAAGAACAGAGTAAATTTCTACAGAAAGAAAACAGATTACTTAATTACACATACGAAACCATAATTCTACGGCTACTAGGATATCATTGAAATCAATGTGCATTTACAATTGAGTACAATTCGTTCCTGACAAAGCTGTGAAGTCGACGACATTATTCACGATGTATTCAAGAAACAGACCAAATCAGAGCTACGGCAGTGGTAAGTAATTATTTATTTAATATTTGAAGTAACGATTCTTAACATAATCTCTGAATAGGTATTGAAATACATGTTTGAGATTCTAAATATCTTGGTTTATATTATACGAATAATTCTGATTACCAACGACTTGGAAAAATCAATAGCACGCCGGGTTTATGAAAAAATGGCATCCTTCAGTGAAGCTTGATTTACTTTCACTGCTCATTGTTTGCTTACAACTTAACTGATTGCAATTTTTATATTAAACAGAGGACAAATACCTATAACTGCAATTATTTTCTACATATTTTATTATGATTTAGAACTGCACTTTGAAATAAATTTTTTGCACAAGGCTTATGACTTTACGTTAGGCCAAATGAAGAAATTCTTGGCAGGTACAATGATTATTAATTTTTGAGTAAAGACTGAATCGTAATTGAGAATGATTATACATTATACATTGATACTTGCAATGTATTAAATTGTATAATTTCATTGTATCCATTAGATAAAGATTCAATGTAAATATTAGAAAATGTATATTTCAGCCTTGAATATTTGTGTTATTAATGCTGAATTACCAATATATATAAAATTTGGTGTTATATGCTTGTTAATAAAAAAAATATAATTCATAGCTCGAGGCCTTATGAACAATCCTGGAAATGGAGGAGCATTTCCATCACCAAACACAGTAAGTCTTATTTAATCTCTGCTATTATCTATATTAGGAAAAGTTTGAATTAATTTATGAGTTTGCAAGTAGATTCAATGGCAAAGCAAAGAACAAAACCATTATATATGCTTTAGATTCTCAGCAATGGCTGTAGTTAGCAGAAAATTACATTAAGCAGTAATTGTATTTGATTGGCTCATTGATTATAAATCTTGCAACAATTGTAAATTTCGACCAATCAGATGGCTTTATTCTCACAGTGCTATGTCTGCTAAACACAACAATTATATAATTCTGCAAAAAATATTAAATTTATTAATAATGCGAATTTATAAACTATTACCACATTGCTTATGCTTCCAATTTGTTTCTGTAATATCATGGTTTGTGAACAAAATGTTTGTTCGAATCTATTTCGAAAATTACTACTCGTGAGCAACGCTTCATTATTTGATAATACTAAAACCTTTGTAACGCAGAAGATACAAAATCAATTCATATTTATATATTCGATTTAATGAGATTGGATATATCCTTTTATAAACTATTAGCTTTTTTCTGTCCTTTGAAATGCATATCGATAAGCAGCAGAATACAATTTAACATGCCTATGTAGCCGGTGTCGGTTATAATGAAAGTGTGGAAGGGGTATCTGTATCTGCATGTACTAATTAGTGGTCCCCATATTTCCCCTTTCCTGCAACGCAGGCCTTAGTAGCTATACAACAATACCGAGGAGGTGCGTTCCGCCAGGGGCAAGTTCGCCAGTTGCCCTCATCGCATAGCCTATCCGAAGCTTAAATTCCCTCGGTAATTCGTACTAAACTCGTGCCTAAGCAAATTGGTTAATTACAATTCTGCATTTACAAATACATCATACCCACACATCTATTTTAAAATACAGACAAACGAAAAGATATTACCACAATGTATCATCACAACGTACCTGAAAAGAGGCAAGTTTGAATTTGTTGCTTTAAGAAAAATAATTTATTATTAACATTATGAACAATGTGTTGAGAATTGAACTATATGTCATTCATATTGTAGGGAAAGATGTTTCTATCCATCTTCAATCATTATTCATGATCACTTCGAGACACGGTTTCAGAAGCATTTATACAAGTTTTTTGCAGTCTTCATAGTAACAACAATGCAGAATATGTAATTGCCATATCTAGGTACTTAGATGTTTGTATGTTTTTTTGTCGTGTATTTAAAAACACGCAAACTCAGCTCAGTCATGAGTTAAGAAACGTCGGCCACCGTGATGGGAAGCACGGCTGGTAAGAGCTATGGGGGCAGCGTTAGGTTGCTCACAGTGCATTCGCGACGCTTGGCCCTGGTGGTATAGCACAACCGTAGAGGTTCCTTGTGTAGCGGCGACCCACCCTGTGTTTTCCAGTACAACCAGCAGGGGAATTTCCAGCCGCCAGGAAATCAGCAGGGTAACTTTAAGCCCACTCTTCAGAATTCTCAACCATTCAAGCCACAGCCTTCTCCTCAACCTCAACAGCAACAGCAACATCAACAACAGGTAATGAGAAACCCAAATCAAAATCAACAACAAGTGAAGATGCCGTCGCAGCAACAACAGCCATCGTCTCTTCAACAACAACAACAACAACCACCCGTTCAGCAGCAGCAGCAACAACAACCGCAACAACAACAACAGCAGCAGCAGCAGCAGCAACAACAACAGCAACATTTACTTGTCCAACAACCTCCACAGCCACCGCGGCTCAAACCAATTCTCAAACAAACCAGTAGCATCCCTCCTAATCCTGCACCCGTTGCTCCTGTTAATACACCACAGCTTCCACCACCAGCACCTACTCCTACACCCGCACCTGCACCAGTTAATAATGGTCAGGAAACTCAGAATGACAATACATCAATGGAGACCGTAGACGCGGATACGCAAGATGTGCCTAAGTGGAAACGGAGTAAAACACTTGGATGTAAATATGACTTTTTCTATTATTATCTATTACTTTTAAGAATAACTTGTGTAACAAAAGCTTCGTTTTACAAAATGATGACAACTCACTGCGCAAATTTGAAGATTTATGTAGTTTACTCGTGGAGCTCCAGGAATTCCTGTTGAGCCCGGATGTTCAAAAATCGATGTGAAAGTTAGATACTGACAGTAGATTTTCAACTAGTATAGCAGTCGATCTTTTGAATTCATGTATTCTCATTAATTGATATTTGATGTAGACAAGGTAAATAGACGCCTGAAGCGACTGCGGATGAATCAACGATTAAGGAAGACTCTGCAGCCAAAGAATGCGATAATGGTACTAAATGAAATGAAGACTGGAGTTCAGTTTACATTCCCAGAAACTCAAGCAAATTCTCTCTTTCTCGTACACGCTGAGGTGAGAATTTGTTTTTCTATACCTTCTGATTATCATTATCTAGAAAATCAAATTTTTTATGTCCGTGCGATTACTTCACCAATATGAATAGTATCTTTAGATTTAAAAAATACATATTTTTAGATCGATGGTAAAACATATGTCGGTCAAGGGTTGTCAAAGCCTCTCGCACGACAAAATGCCGCGGAAAACGCTTTAAAGTGTTTGTTACTTGAAAAAATGACGGCTGCAGCAATGAAGGCTAGAATCGATGCCGAAACAGACGGGCAGGCGAGTCAACCAATGGAAACAACACAATCTCCGTCTAAAGAAGAGAATGCCGACAATATGATCGTTTCCACAGAACCCACTACGGAGGAATCCGATGAGATTCCTTGGAGTTCACTCGCCAGCTTTGCACTTTACAAGTTATTTCTTGAATGGCAAAATCAGGGTACCGTCGTACCGGTTCCTAGACCTGGCGTGTCTCCGGGAAAGGTCAAGAAGGAGCATAAGTCTCCCGTTCAAAAAGAACTTCCGTGTAATGCAATTAACATTCATCCTGTAATGTTACTAAATCAAATGAGACCAGGTCTGACGTATGTGGAAATAAATCGTGTTGGTAATCCGCCCAACACCATGTTTACTTTAGCTGTTGATATTGATGGTGTCGAATATACTGGTGCAGGTAAATGCAATAATTAAAGTTTAAGTAACGTCTCATCATCGAAAAACAAACTATCGCTTTTATGAGACTATGTATTGTTGGATGCTTCTTATCTGTATTTCCTTTTTACAGCAAAAAATAAAAAGGATGCTAAGAAGACAGCCGCTAAAGCAGCACTGAGTGCACTTTACGGTTTGACGTATCCTGAGGAAGATGCAAAAATAGAACAGGGCGCAATGGATCACACAGAAGACATCGCTATATGTTAAGAACTACTAATATCTTTATTAAGAATTTTTAATATCTTCATTGATTTATTCGTATTTTACGTGAGATATGAATTTATTGAAAGGCCACAGAGAATAGATGCATGCGATATATCATAGTATTGAAAAAGTTTTCCATTCTGCTCAGAGCAGGAAATTGATCTTTATATGAATATGAAGTTTTACTTTATTGAAATTCACCTATAGACACGTGTGACTTTTGATGGTTAAAAATTGAAACTTAACAATTTTCGCCAACAAAATAAAATTATACTTAAATGATCTTTTTAATAGACACTTTTATTGAAATAATGCATATCATTGAGCATGCTTATACAATGATGGAATTTTAGGAACGACATTATTTGTCGGTAATAGTCAGCCTTCACTTTATCAATTTCATTAAGCATTTTCTTATCATGTTATAATTTCAATAATACAAGTATTATAATTCAAGTGGTTCATTGTTACCGTTTTATCACTTATTAAAGTGATTACTCTGCAATGTAAGTTTAATCATGTATAGTTTTTCAGAATATGACAGTATTCTGGACTAAATAAATTAGGATCAATCTGTGTGCAACTCCATATCCATAATGATTTCTGTAACTATCTTTATTTCTATATCTTGCTGTCACATTTACTTCCAACCTGTCAAGCAATCTTTAAAAATCAAGAATGGCACTCCTTTTACTTATTGGCCAATCAGATTGTACCATCCTCTTTAAAATGACTACCATAGTAACCGTGTAACAAACAAACCTTTGTATATACTGGACAGAATATGCAATTGAAATTAGTCATTGTAGGGCCTCTTGGGGTAAGTCATTATCAAAATTGAGTGGCTATAAAGAAATAAACAATATTTTTTATTCAGGCTGGGAAAACAACGATTTCAAATTTCTTGGCCGATGCAACGGAAGTAACTTCAGAATATCGGCCTACCCAGGGTGTTCGAATTCTGGAATTCGATGTCGACGGTATAAGTGTAAGGAATAGGAATGTTAAGGCAGACATTGAATTATGGGATTGCAGTGGAGATCATCAGTAATTAATAAAACTTATACAGTGCTGCAATATGTTCTAAAATATGTTTAATAGCATATGTATTCCTGGTGCAGGTTTGAAAATTGCTGGCCAGCAATGAGAAAAGATGTTCATGGTGTTATATTTGTGTACAATAGCAAGTCACGAGACTATACCAGAGAATTGGAACAATTTTATGACTATTTTGTAAATCAGACTAGACTGGGAGCAAAGAGTTGTGTGGTATTTTATTTTGATCCTGATCAAAATTCTTTGGATGCTCCAAAAAAAATATGTAGGTCCAATCAATTGTTTATAGTCACAAGATAAGGATCTAATACAACAATGATATTAATTATGACTTTTTATTTTAATTAGCTGCTACCTTTGCTAGAATATCTCAAGTAAGTTGCAACGTCGAAGAAGGTGGGAACAAATTAAAAACAGACTTTCAAGCATTTCTGGGCACACTCATATCCAATATGCAAGAGTACACCGATCAAGAAGAAAATAATATTATGAAAGACAATATACTTTTCGTAAAATAAATCAACCTATTATTCAGTATACTTAATGAATATCAATCTAGATGTTATCATTAACACATACAGAATGCAAGCCGCCTAAAACTGTGAAACATTCGTATGGAATTTAATCTTTAGGAAAAAAGGAAGTAATACTTGGAAGATATGTGTAAGATATAACTAAATCCCTACCTGGATGAAATATTAATAAATAAAATTCGTATGAATAAAGTCATACGTTTTGAAAGAAGCTCGGTTTCCGGTGCATCAGACATCGGCATTCCTGTTAGTTACTGGAAAGGAAAAAGAAAGCCACGTAAGAGGTTTCAAGCTCATTGTCGCATTTAAACACAATCAACAACAGATTAATTGACATTCGATACTGCATTCAGATAAAACAAAAAGAAAGAGAGTCTGCGGAAGTGTACAGCTTTCTTAGAATACAACATTATTAATGGCGACGGCTTAGTAGCCAATGATAGTTGGTTCACGTCGGAATTATTAATAAGTTTAATGGCGACGTCGTGAAGTGTTTTTATTTCTAATTAAACTTGGTGATAGTTGCCGTTCGTCCAATCGATTTGTAATTATGTGAGGCTGTTTCGGAGTACTGCAATATCCTTGATTGGGAAGTTATTGCGAAATCTTGTAGTAATGCAATGGCGCGTCCTAAGCATAGAATTAATGTCGATATATGCGCTGACTGTGGGGCCCTTGGTAAGTGCATCATTTTTATTTTTATCCTCGCTCTGGGACTAATTATTCATCATTTGATTATAAGCATGTTTCCGTCAGACATCCTAAGGAATATATAAGATCTCTTGTCACGTAGGAAGTATAGCTCTTGCTGAAATATCATACAGTTATTGAGGTTGACAGTCGAGTTGTTTTGTATACATGTTTGAATTGCACTATGGAAAACTATAGAGTAACTATACATCAATAATGCAGAAATTTAAATATTTGTATTTAGAGTTGAAATAATTGACACTGGCAAAATCTTAAATAACCACGTATAGTATTTGTGCTTTTTTAAAATAATTTTATAATGATATTTATACTGCCAATTGAGACACGATGTTAAATAAATATTAAAAATGGTGATATAATGGTATCACAAGATGTACATATCATTAATATTTTCAGTGAAATCGTAAAATAAAGGTTTTATGTTTATTAGATTAAAATGAAAATAGAATCATATTTGTTTCAGAACCAGGATGGGCTTCTTTGAACAGAGCTGTTTTATTATGCGATGAATGTTGCAGTATACACCGTAGTCTTGGACGTCATATATCACATATAAAATCTC
This sequence comes from Trachelus troglodyta, assembly GCA_030142635.1. Taxonomy (NCBI): domain Eukaryota; kingdom Metazoa; phylum Arthropoda; class Insecta; order Hymenoptera; family Cephidae; genus Trachelus; species Trachelus troglodyta. Next base: position 388,358 of record JARQTJ010000272.1, read on the forward strand.
TTCACAAAGGCATTTGGAGCACATATTTGCTCTCTGTTAGTATTATGTATAAGATAATAATTGCAAATGCTGATTAATAAATTAAGAAGTTACGATGAGTCACAAGACTTAAGTATGACTCTATCTTTCCTTGTATTATGAAAGACATACCAATTAACATCTTTTAGATGGTGCGTACATTAAATGATAATGGAGCCAACAGTATTTGGGAACATTCCCTCTTAGATCCTAGTAACTCAAAGATAAGTAGAAGAAAACCACAGCCTAAAGATCCTTTACAGTGAGTACTGAGCTTCAATTTTCAATGTATGCTTCACAAATTTTTCATTCATTCTTTTATGGGAAATAACAATGTCATATCTTTTTGCAGTCCTGTAAAGGCAGAGTTTATTAAAGCTAAACATCAGCAGTTAGCGTTCGTATTACGTCCTAGCAAAGAGGAATTTTGTACTGAGGAGGAACTGAGTAGACAGTTGCATAGTAGTGTACGTACTGGCAATTTGGAAACATCACTTCGGTTATTGGCACAAGGAGCTAACCCTAATTATTTTTATAAGGTACATACACATTATTGGAGTATATTACTGTAATGGGATTTGCTATAGGTAATGCCCAATTTAGTGTGCAACGTAATTTCACTTATATAATTGTTCTGAAAATTATAGGAAAAGGGAACAACTCCTCTACATGTTGCAGCTCGAGCAGGTCAAGCTCTTCAGTTAGAACTTCTAATAGCTAATGGTGGAAATCCAAGTATAATAGACACAAATGGACACACACCTGCTGAGATTGCAAAGTGATTATTCTTTTTTATTTTGTGCATTACTTAGACTCTCACTAATTATTTCTTCATTATAGGATGGCAGGACATTTAGATTTATCTGAACGTTTGATTGAATGTATGTATGAAGTAACAGATAGATTAACATACTATGTATGTTCTCGAAAACCTGATCATCGTACCGGTGAGCATTTAATTATTCCTGATTGGGCTGCAACATTAGAGAGAAGTGAACTGGCATTTGAAGCTCGAAACAAATTGCAAATGGTAAGTGCAATGAACGTCCTGGTACTGATAAAAATGACCCGGATGATACAGAGTAAGATGACAAAGATCTTTCCTATTTTTCAGCTGCCCAATCATTTATTAGAAGAACTAGCAATGGACGTTTATGACGAGGTAGATCGAAGAGAAACCGAAGCTGGTAAGACACATTGTATATTAATTAAATTATATAAACAGTTTAGAAGCTAGGATAATTTTCTTATTTCAATTCCACAATTTGGAATAGTTAATAATCCGTGGACGTTGTTACCGGAAATTACTCCCCGCATATAGTTATTCATTGTCGTATGTGAATCTCATTTCCCGTTAGATATCACGTTTATTATATATTGTCATAGAACAATACTCTAAATGTGTACATCCGTTATCGTTATTCTAATTGTCATTTAACTTGCATGATCTTTTCATTGCGCCGTGTTTAAAGGAAGGGTAAGTAAAAGAATATCGAGTTTACCGACTGGCATGTTATTATGTTTTATTTCAGTGATTATTGTGTTCGATCCACTGTAGTTCCATTTGCATTTTGAATTAACTTGCAGGAGTATTTAAACATTTTTATTCATATCTTCGCATACATTCACGGGGTCAATCATCTCAGTAACTAAATTAGTCTTTGTTAATTGTAGAAACGCAGTACGAAATTTGCTAAAACTATTCAACCTAAATACTACATGTACATAATCAAAATCAAGCATGTAATTAAACAAGCTCCTTGTAGAATTATCATCAATCACACTTTTCAAACATTTTGCATGATATGTATATTATCTGTCAATATACAAAATGTTTAAATTCAATGTCAAAGAATACAAATAGTCCCAGACAAGGCGCAGAGTATGCGTGATTCATACAGTAGTACTTGTATATTTATAAAGATATGGGAATCAATGTGACGCTATAAAAGATCTTGTTTGCGTATCAAAAATGCACTTTGAGCCGTAAAACATTCTTCTGTATAGCTGTAATGGATATTTTCAACTTCTCAACAGTTTGGTTATCCACATCATCTCTCCTGGAGCGATGCACGGTACCATTTTTACCAGTGAATCCCCAATTATCTTCTACGAGGAATCAAGGTAGACAAAAATTGGCAAGATTCACGCCGAAAGAGTTTGCTACTCTTATCATAGATCTTTTGACAGAAGCAAGACAAAGGCATATCTTAGCAAATAGTGCACCGTTACAAGGTTTGCCAATTTCATACAACCAACTTCTTGTATTATAACTTTCCCTCAAACCAGTTGGTACCAGTTACTATTTTATTTCCAGATCCAGCAATATCTATGTTACGCAAAGAACAAATACTGGGAAAACACGGTTCACAAATGTCTGATGACGAACCATTGTATGACAGCGTGGCGTCTGATGATGATTATGCAGCCATGACATCAACAGATAACGTGTCTGCTCAACTATCATCAGAATTGAAATTAGATGATGAGGTAACATATTCTTGTTTGCTTAGTATTTAATCGGCTGATTGAGATCACTAGGCTAGCTGTAATAATATCTTCGTTTATTTAACTAAAGTATCTCTTTTTCACTATTCGTTACTTCTATAATATGTAAAATAATTAGAACAATATTGCTTTTATATTGTTATGAGATATTAGAGGATGAAATAGTATTTCTGGTAAAGCTATGTAAAATTGTTATTACGTATCGTGGATCTCTTTCAATGGCATCATCTACGTGATTGAATTATTATATGGTAAATTATTGAAGGTACCTGCACTAGTAGGAAAACGACGAATAAGGAATCGACTAAGCACGTGGCTCTTCTGTAGACGGTGCTACTAGGCAAGTGCACAGATCTGTGTTTGTGCATGCGCAGCCATCGCCAAAATTGTTCACTCCCAAATAATTTACATAATTTTTTATTAGAGGGATAAGCACTCTCACCCAATAATATTTAGCTCGAATCGCCTGCTAGGATTCACATGTCCCTAACTCCCTCAAGCATCAGTTATCTACATTGAATCATGTATTAATTATCGTGTTGTTATACGATCAATCATAGCATCCCATTATCAATGTATCTTCCCGCATTCTTTCTTCAGAAAGCATTTGCTCCAATGGCCAAGGGTCTCCCATCTGTCGTCGAAGTTTTGAAAAGACAATTGACACTTTCCGAATCAACGATAAAGGAATTGCGGGATGAAATTCGTACGCTTCAGGCTACAGTGGAGCGGCTTACTCAAGAAAATTGTGAGCTAAGAAACATGACTCAGGTAAAAATAACATTAAAAGCAATACTAAACTCTAGATCATAAGTGTTTAACGTCTATTATAATGCAGATTCCAAGAAAGAGTCAAATTACGACTGATGGAGAAATAAATGGCCATGTCACTGGAGAGCAGGAACCCGAATTGGAACCTGTGTTGGACATTAAATCATCTCTAGGAAGAAATCAAAGGCCAGCGTCGATGTACGAGACAAGGGAAGGTCTACGTAAACCCTCTTCCTGGTCAGCTATTGGGCAGGTAAACGAATATATTTATGCTCTTTAAATTTATAACAAATATAAAAACTCTGAAGCAACGATTGATTTTGCTCGTTTATTACATGACAGGCAAAACGTGAAACGGAAGCACACTCCAGACCCAATACTACTCAAAGTCTTTGGGAATACGGAGCACCGAACCTTCCGCCAAGCGAGGAAGTTACCAGACGAACGGAACAAGTTACAAGACGTATACAGGAATTGTGGATGGCTATGCAAGATCCCAATCGCAGAGAAGCTTTCGTACCATGTGCAGAAAGGATTCGCGTAGCAGTTGCCGAGCTGACAGCCATTTTTCCTCAGGTTAATAGAAACGAGGATAAATCTCAAAGTTCATAGCTCTTAATTATACATTCGTTCAAAGTTTCTCTATTCTGCTTAGAATCCAATTGACGAGAATATCAGATCTGCCTTGCGTCAACTAAACGGTAACACTGGAAGACTGCAGGCTGAGTGCGCTGGTCTTCAACGATGCACCAGCGATACTGATCACATGGACAGATGTCTTCAACAAGTACGCTCATGTGCATATGATATTGCCAAAGCCACAAAACTTCTCGTCACTCAATTCCAGACGACCTAGTGACATAAATGGCGTAGCTATTGTATTTAGGAAGACCCTAAGGATTATTGCGGTATGTGTAAATATCTGTATATTTTCCTAGAGGCTCGGAATCAGAGATTGAGATTTTTTCCTTCTAAAAAGCATCGTTGTCCTTCGGGAAGGTAAAAATATCAGTAGCAATCGACTATTTACATTTATCATTATTTTATCGATATGCAAATCTCAATCTGGATCTGGCTTAATATTACACGTCGGAAAAGAATATGAAATTCCGACAAGTAGTAAGCTGCTCTTTATTCATATTTTAACATGACATTAGAAAAAGATGCGCATTGCTTCACTTCCCCAAAATACAATAAAGACTGAATAGCCATATATATCAATGACTGCTCTACTATGAATAGGCGGTTTAGGTATGACACGTCATTGTAACGCGTGTTGTGCGTTATAATGTTTCATTAGCCAGAATTGATTTTTATATGTATTAAGATTTTTATGGTTGTTTAGATTGAAATTGATCTTTCAATCAAACGTATTATCGTACACAGAGCTTTTCGAAATTTTTCGAAAATAATTGTTCCGCGTTAACTGCAAGTATTTTGCTAGGTTTTATCGAATCTTTAAGCGAATTGTTAATTGCTTGTCATATGTGACAAGACCTGAATTATATTACACTAAACGCTACGTCACATTGCATGGCTCAATTATAATGTATATTTTAATATATCTATCTCTTCGGCAAGTAAGTAAATTTATGAGAATCCGTAAAAATGATTGTTTATTATATCGAGTGCAATATTAGTATTTGTCATACAAGACAATTCGTCATCGATTATATTCTTTAAAATTATATTAACACTCGTTATCTTTTTACACATCAAGACTTTTAATATTCAATGAGCTTCTTAACTGTGAATTTTATTAAATTCTTTTCAGCTTTTTGATGCAATGATATTTTCTGTGCCGGAAAGGTTTTACCATTCTGGATATTATTCGTTGAATAAATCCAAGAATTTTTTGGTACTCGATGAATGTTTGCTAACATAATAGTTTACGCTACAAACTGACCTATTTTATTAACGAGGAGACCTCCATTCTAATGAAAAAAGAACAAAATGTTAATTTATCGGTTGTCTGTAAATTGTAATTCTCGGACGCGTTAAAGTATATATTATTTAGAGCGTTAGTACTTTAACGATTATTGTTAAATGTAATCATATTAATTTTATCAAGACAAATTTAACGAATGTATACTTACTTTTGGACTATACTCCTATATCGTATTCATTGTAAGTATTTACCATGTGTAAAGTTATATATATTTATATTCATTGAAGTTTTAAATCAGATAAATTATATAAATATATTGGGTATTATTAACAATTATACATATTCAACTTCATTTCATGCTACATCCATTAGTATGATTAGTATGAAATATGAAAACATCTGAATCTACATTTCTATGTGATGTCACAGAATTCAGTTGTTTCAATATCTGACCTGATGTCACGCTTGACGGATCTGTATTACTATAGAGAATTTTGAAAAATAATTTTTATCAGCAGTACCGTTTTAGTGCTCTGAAAAAAGTACATTTTTTTCTCAAAATTATGGCAGCCAGGGAAATAATAAAAGAGGTTCCGCAACTGATCATGCATACTTATCCCTTATGCAAGGTACGCACAAAACCTTGTACCAAGTATTTGCAATAATTTTCGTACTTAGCCTTCCGTAACACAATATGTGGCACTCACAAACTTTGAATTATATTTTAATAAAATCTATAAGTTTTTCAGCATACCGATATGCCTGAAGAGATGAAACAAGAAGCTATGGAATTATGTGTAACGGCTGTGGAGAAATATGCTGATAATTATGAACATGCTGCACGAATGATCAAGGATAGTCTGGATAAAAAATTCAGTCCGCCATTTCAAGTGGTCGTAGGAGAAGCTTATGCTTTTTCCATAATTTATCAAGAAAAGTCATTACTTTATATGTACACAGGCGGAAACATAGCAGCTCTTATATGGAGAACAGTCTCCGGTTTCTGATGGTCACTCAAAGAGCGTTTTCCTAATATCCTTTTAAATTGTAAAATTTCCAATAAATTTGTCCATTCTATTCTTAATATAACGTTATGTCTTCAGAATTACATTTTTGGATAAGAAAAACACCTGGTACAATTTATAAATATATTAAACAGTAAATGACGACATGCATTTAATAAATATCTTACTGCACAATACTTAACTGTATAAATTCACATTACATCACGCTTAGACATCATTGAAAATGCTTTTATAAGGTGAGACTATGGTGTATCGAAGAAACGTCATTTTGTTGTCTTAAAAATTGAACAATTCACTCTTATTGTATTACTCTTATCAGAATATATTGAACAAGATCTATTGTACTGTATCGTGACAAAATAGCTAACTTTTTCATCATACCGTATTATGAGTGACTCTTGTGTATAAAAGTGAAAAACTTTATCGGCAATGTTTTCTCGGACACTATCTATACTATATGTATACCAGGAACTTGTGCATTGCAAACTTGTTTTCTGAAAAACTATGTCAATTCGGGCATCGTAATAAATTTTTCTCCCTAGAAAATTATTTCATTATTCCATAGATATGTATGCGGTGATGATTTCTGAATATAACAACTGACAGTGTTATCTTATGGATGCGTTCTTCTTAGATAGCTTCTACCAATGTGGCATGTGTCTAAATTATTATTAACTTTCTATATTAAATTTTCATATCCAACCAAAACATATACTATGCAGATTTCCATATGCAAATGGCAAGATTTCCAGCACAATACATATAAAGTAAATGTTTAAGCTGGTACGTAATCTCAAATCCATATCCCTCTCCGACAACTGTATGCCAGGACGCCCCGAATTTTTTATCCATTGTCTCCTTAATCATACGCGACACGCTTTCGTAATTGTCAGCATATTTCTCAGCGGCCGTCACGCACAATTCCATTGCTTCCTGTTTCATCTCGTCGCTCATGTCACACTTCTGAAAGAGAACAAATTTCCTTGAGTTTCTCACATTATAATGATACTCAATCCTTTCTTCTTTATAATATACTAAAATATACATACAATACATCAAGCATGTAAAGTTTTGTTTAAAATGTATCAAAGACAATGTCTATTTATTGTTACAATTAAATTAAAGTAATTTCATTGCAGTTTTTAGTGATTAAACAAAAACAAACAATGAACGTACGTTATATGAATTAGGAATTCTACGGATCTGTTTATTGATCCAATAAATGTCTTTACTCTATTACTCGGATCTTTGTTTTACTTACTCGGCAAAGAGGATAAGTATGAAGGATTTTGACAACATCGTCCTTCTTCACTTCAGTCATCTTTCTTTGATTATTGCGCGAAAATTATTACAACGCCGGATTTATTTTATCCGGCGATCTCGAAGAGCGCAGTGGTTGCAGAAGCCAAGGCGTAAATGGGCTCTGAATTGTGACTCACAGAAGGGATGGGACTACGTGGGGACGACCTCCCACCCTAATTCAGGACGCCTGTAATATGGTTTCCACCCTTAACAACAATTCGGGAATATGTCGAAGAAGAACGTAAGTCTGCCATCGGTGTTCCATTGGTAAAACAGACTTAATATTGACTTGCCATAATATACGACGAGGACGATTGCCACTGAAAAATTGTAAGGTTTACGGGTACTAGAAGTTTTTCTGAACAAAAATATTATATCTTTAAGGTAATAGTAATTAGAAACAGGTAAAATGGCATCACGATTTAGTGGGGCGTTGCAAATTACCGACTTGGATGACTTTATTACACCATCTCAAGTAAGTATAGGTTAGATCTTCTGCTACTATTGTTGCGTCACAGAGGAAAATTTAAATGTGAAATAGGAATGCATCAAGCCTATTGAAATTCAAAAATCCAAAAGCAAAACTGGAGCTAAGATCAAAATTCAGGAAGACGGTGCTTATGTGGAATTGAATGAGGTACAGTTGTTTCCTCAAACGTTTTTGTACAATATTAGATTAGTTTCAATTAGATTTTTGTAACAATTGACAGAGGGGTGCTGCTGAAAAATTGGAAAAGGTAGAAATTACTTTAGCTGATTGTCTGGCTTGTTCAGGCTGCATTACTTCAGCAGAAAGTGTTCTTGTTTCACAACAAAGTCAAGAGGAATTATTGAGAGTATTTGAAGAAAAGAAAACTAAAGAACAGGTATAATAATACGATAGGTATGACAGGTATATAATATAAAATATATAATATAATTCTATTATATATTTTATTTTTGAATGTTCTTATGCGAAACTTTCTTTTCTTTTTATAGAATGGTCAGTCAGAGGATTTCAAATATATTGTAGTGAGTTTATCAGTTCAGCCAATATTATCATTGGCTGAAAGGTATGGTTTAGAACCAGAGGAAGCAGCACTTAAATTAGCTGGATATTTCAAACAACTGGGTGCTGATATTGTTCTGGAAATGACAATAGCAGATGATTTTGCACTTATACAATCTGCCAAAGAATTTGTTGAAAGATACAAATCTGCTGAAGATGGTGTGAAAAACCAATTGCCCATGTTAGCCTCGTCATGTCCTGGTAACTTATTTATATAATGGGTAACAAGTAGAATATTAAATTCAAAAAAGTAAAATATGGTGTAATCTATTTCAATAGGCTGGGTATGTTATGCTGAGAAAACACATGGCAACTTTATATTGCCATACATAAGTGTTACTAAATCACCTCAGCAGATTATGGGATCATTGGTTAAGTATCATTTAGCAGAGTCGAAGGGACTTTCACCAGAACAAGTATATCACGTTACACTGATGCCTTGTTATGACAAGAAACTTGAAGCATCTAGAGAAGATTTTTATAATGATCTGAGGCAAACACGAGACGTTGATTGCGTAATAACATCAAGTACGTAACTCATTGAGAAGTCTGCCTTAGAAAATACAAAAACTGTAACATATATATTTCAGTTGAAGTGGAACAAATGCTGAGTAGCCAAGGAACATCATTGGGTGAATTGGAGATAGGCATAATCGATAAACCTTTTGGCTCATACACTGAGCAATCTGATAAATCTTTATTGGGACATCATGGTTCGGGTTCTGGTGGCTATGCAGATTTTATTTTTCACTACGCTGCACAGCATCTCTTTCAAGAATCCAATGCAAAATTGGAATTTCGAAATCTAAGAAATCCCGACTTTCAAGAAGCAATATTCGAGAAGGATGGAAAAATCCTATTGAGATTTGCAATTGCTAATGGCTTCCGGAACATTCAAAATCTTGTACAAAAACTTAAGAGGGGAAAAAGTGTTTATCATTACGTAGAAGTAATGGCATGCCCATCTGGTGAGTTTATTTCGTCTTTAGGTAAAATTACGATGTACTGCAAATCCTATTCGGTGCACAACCCTGATACTTTATTAAAATTCATCCTTCAATTTTGTTGTAGGCTGTTTGAATGGAGGAGCCCAAATTAGGCCACAAGACGGATCTCAGTCACGGGAATTAGCACAGAGATTAGAGATGAAATACCATAAACTTCCTAAAAGTAATCCAGAAGAAAATTCTGCTGTGACAAATTTATATAAGGTTTGGCTTGGTGGTGAGCATACTGATAAATCTATTGCGTACCTTCAAACTCAGTATCATGAGATTGAAAAAATGAACACTGCGCTAGCTATTAAGTGGTGACAAAAAGTTGGTGATGTAAATATTATAAGATTTTTATGAAGTACAAGTGATATTTAAATTGCAGAAAAGTATAAGTGAGCAGAATATATTACTGTATTATTGGCGCTTTAGAAAAATATAAAAATCTACTGTTTTATGCTAAAATAACATACATTTATTACAATAATAAAATACATCTATCAATTACACTGTAATATCTATAACTGTTCCAGTAACAGTTGTATAGATGTCTGATTATTGAACACATCAGTTTAATAGAGAACTTATAATCTAATTGAAGTTATTTGTTTTAGCTTTATCATCAAATCATGACCTGCAGATGATATAATTTTTGAAATGAAGTGATTAATGTGCATAAGATGTTTAGATGTATCACTGCAAATTATAATCAGATTATGGATTGATAGATTAATGTAGGTTTCATGTTATAAAAACTTCAGTTTCAAAGGAAACACTTTTTTTCGGTAGGAATTATGCAAATGTTGTCAAATGCATTTATTACAAATTAGCTAAATTGCACTTGAGCTGGATTACGATAACTCATTTAGAAAATCTGGCAATTCACTTTCAAAAAAGTGTTTCGACGTGTACCACCTAGATTATATACTTTTTATAAACACAGCATTTTTTTAACTATACCACACAACATAGAACAACGGTTCCATAGATTTTAGAAAAACTGCTCGACTGAATTGCAACCATTAAACTCTTTATCAATGTAGAAATGGTAACAAAATGAAAAAAGTAATAACAGTACAAAAGAACTTTCCCATACCTTAAAGAAAAATTAAAAGTGGAATTCTTTGACTCTATATGAATTTGAATGACACTTATTCTTTTAAAAATCACTTGTTTTCGTTAATGCCATATTGAACATTTACATATTTTGTTACTTGATTGCGTAATACGAATAATCTTAATTTATTGCTTTACAAGATAAAAAGAAAAATAAGGTAAATTATCATATCAAATCATCAACTCTTAATGACGTAATCAAGTTTGAACGCTAACAGGATTAAACTGACAGTGAATGATACTTTTTAATAAGTAAAAATAAATTGCAGAAGTCCACTCAAAATATTAATATTCACTATAATACACACAGACACACACACACACGCGCATATATATATATCAAGTGTTACTTTGTTCAAGCCTTGTTTTGCTTAGGTTTTACACGAAGGAATTTTTCCTACTATAATTTGATAGAAATTTATTCTAATACATAGAAGTCATCATAGCTAAATCTTATCGTTGACATATGTTCATTATCTTCTTAAATATAAGGTACGTGAAGCTTACAGCTACCTTAGAAATATACAACAAAAGAAGTGTGCACAAAAAGCTCACAAATGATCAATCAGAAAATATTTATCCCGACATTATTTTTTACACGTTTTTCCTATTGACTAAAAAAAGTAGCCTTTGTTAGGAATTATTTGACACATCAAGCGACAACCTCACCCTTTATATTATGCGAAATATGGAAAGTAACTCTGATAAAGAAAAAGGGTACTTGAAATTCAACTGCAATTAGTCAGTATACTTTTTTACTTTATGATCAAGTATTCTCTTAAACCCATTGGCATTATCATCCATTGGTATCATAAATAAAAAGGAAGCTTTTATAAATAGAACCTGGGACACGCGATTATTTACAAAATCAGTAAATATATTGGTAAGTATTACTTTTGTACGTGCTTATAAAACTGTTTAACGTTCAATTTGTTGTAAATGCAATCTTCCGTATTATATGCGACTAGCATACGAATTCATATTGCATATCGTGTAGAGTAATGGTATTAAAAAAATATGCAATCTCTCCATAGTTCGTACTTTGAGTATAAAGTTAAATATACTCTATATGATTATCGAAGGTGCTCAATGTGCTGAATATTAAATTATTCTCATATATATTTCTGCATAATTAGCTGTAAATAAATAACAAACTTCTTAAATATCATTCGCATGTAATAACTTAAGAACCTTGACAAGTAAATAATTTTCTTAAACACTAGACTTTATCATTAATGCTATTCATTTGTTTTTTATTTGATCTCAAAACTACTGTCATCAGTAATCTACCATTTAAGGGTGATTTCTTGCTTGAAATTTATTAAAGGGACATACAAGCTACAGCAAGCTGATTTTACGCTAATTACCTGGAATTGTGATTATTCTGTAGCTGTTCATTCGTATTAGTTTCTTCTACCTCTGTAGATTTTTTTGAACTTAAATCCACAGATAAACTATCTTCAATATATTTCATGGAATCATAATCAATGCCATTCTGATTTTGATTCTCATATTTGTCCATTAACCATCCCTGTATACTGTCCACTTCTCTAGACACGACAAGAAATAGTTCCTTCTCCTTGCTATCTACTTGCTCTTTCAGGTACGCTAGTAACTCGTTGTCCTAATAAATAAGACTTTTTATAGAATGCTTGTATACATGATTGATAATGAATAATGACAATAAAAACGTTTATCAACCTTTCCAATAAGTTGTGGGGCATCCAACTTAGAATCAAGATTATAAAAGGCACCATGAATTTTGCGCAATGCAACCCAATGACGTCTTTTTAAAGGTAAAAGGACAAAACCCAATTTGTACTCGGTTGGAACATTTAAAATAAAGCCTTCAATGTTTTCTAGGCACAAACAGTTTGGGTCTCTGGAAACAGCAATGACAAGTCAAATTGATCAGAAGATTCAGTCATATATAATTCTATTGATCGACTCAATATACAAACCTGCGTTTGTCAAACCAAACTGCTTCACGACCTTTATGCTGCAATGCAGCCATAATAACATTAATATCATAGTTCCCAAGCCCAAGTAATGACTTATGAGGATTGATCCATACATCAGGACTTAAACTATAGCAAATCTGATCTAGTTCTTGTTTGTTGAAACTTCGTTCTTGAAATAAATTGTTCAGAGCATGTAAAGCACATAGCTCTTTCACCTATAAATAACATGTAAGAATCTATTTTAGAAAGAAAATAATATAACAATTAAAAACTGCTGACCAAACTTTTATATATCAAGTTTTTTTGTTCCTTTATCGATATGCCAATTCTAATATGCAGGTATTCCTATCTTACACAATTAATTGTTCACACAGTTCACTCGATAGTAACATTTGCAACTCCAAAACATATATACATGAGTAACTATTTGACATATAAAGATATGTCTTGTGTTAAGTTTCTATGAGAAAAATACTTATATAGAATGATGAATAATTCTGATTACCATAATATGTAAATAATCAGTCATTACACATTTATTTCCATCCAATCACATCGATATATCTAAGTACAACTAACATTTTAATTGTATAATGAATGTCAATAATTAATCATGACTCTATGACAGCATAAATATAACGTAATACATTTTATAATTACCTGACGCTCATGATATATAGAGCCAGTCATATCAATTGCAGCACTCTTCACCATTTCAACTACATAATTCTGTCAACTACCTTGTTGACAGCACAATTAAATAGAGAAAAAGGTAATAGTTCTTACGTTCTCACGTTGATATACAAAAATACTACGTGAAAAGAGATTACGACTCCTTGTCTCTTTTCGTTATCTATACAAAAACTGACGAGTATTTCCTATTCATGTTTGACAAACCTATTATTTTGTAGTGGATAATAGTTATTCTGTTATTTCGTTAGTCTTTAGTTACTAAACGTCGTACGACTCATTGCGACGGTGTAAATCGAAAGCTTCGACTATGAAAATTCGCGACGAAGAATTTCAGACAGGTGTTTATGAAAACTTTTCAACGTGGTCAAGTCAACAATTTACCAACTGTGCATAATAACTTACCAAGAATACAGAGAATTTTACACAAAAATATAATCATTCACTTTACATATGTATATATTATTGTGAGAGTAATTTCGTAGACAATTATTGCTATGTATTGATTTAAGTTTGTTAATTGCGATTTAGTTATCAATTTTTATAAATTAGTTGTCCCTTAAAAATTTACCGTTAGCTGGTTAACAATATTTCTACGTGAAATCGTTAACAGGTAGTGATAACTACGGTTGGTAATTATAAATTTATTATTTGTAGTACATTTGCGAGCACGAAGTAATATTAAGGATAAAGGGAATACATTACGTTATTTACAAAAATTCTATGGCTGCATTTATGTCGAAAACAGCAATAAGACTAATCTGAAAATTGAGACTAAAGAGGTTAATCTGATTGCAAGGATCAACGAGATACGACTATTTATTGAGGTACGGTATTGGAGTGCAAAAAAAATTATAAATTTCAAATATAAAGTTCCTAGATACAATAAATATCTTGAGTTTATATTTTGTAAATGGTTTTATAAAGCTAATAGATATAACAGTTATAGAACGGTGTGCAAGGTTTATGGTTTAAACTTTCATACATAATTTACATCAGAGCATCATTTATTCTTAATAAGAAAATAAGTCTAGGTGGTATGACCTCATCGTTAATTACAATATATTGCAATTGTATGACCTAAAAGTATTAATAAATTATATTTATAAATGCAGACTAGACAAAGTGCATTCTACATTCATGTAAACTGTATTAGAAATATCAAACTAAAAACATGATGAGGCTCGTAATGATACCCCGTTGAGATAGGGAACGTTTATCATCCAGTTTTTGACCATTATGTCAATTAAAAAAAATGTAATAGAAATAGGATTTTTTCAGTAAACAACAAAACAATAGTCTAATGCTTTGACAATTATTGTCTCTTTTTCGCTGCTTTTACTGCTTTTGTCTTTGGCTTTTCACCCCCAGCAAAGAATGATGTGATTACTTCTGACATTTCTGGCATGTTGTAAATTGTCAGATTATTTAACTGTTCCATATCCTGTAAGACATACATGATATTAATGATTATCATAAATATCTACGAATTTGCATAAATATGAAACAAATTGCAAACCTTTCTGGTTTCTGGGTCATTCATAATTTTTGGTAAAATCATGATCAATATCAAGGGGAGAATCATCATGAGAACCTAAACAAATATAAAACAAGACACTGGTTATTAGATATCTAAGTATAAAAGTAAAATAAAAGGAAAATTAGAACTACATACCATTGGATTAAAAAGAAAATCTGTTACTCTCCATTGTTCCCTAAGTTGGAAATATCGGAATGGAGTAAAGGGTCTCATCTTAAGAGGATATGGTACTTGAATCACTTGTGACGTCTGAACCAAGTTGACTTTTCTGGCTCTGAATTTTCCCTTGGAATTGATTTCTACCCTCACTGGTTCATAAGCATAATTAGGATTCACAACTTCGACAACATAAGAGCCAGAAGGCACATTTGAAATGACAAATGTGCCATCCTCCCTACAAATAAATAACATCATTAGACAATCCGATAGCAAATAAGCAGTTATTATATTATTTCATGCATGCACAATGTTTTCTTATATAAAATCTACCTGAGAAAACCATAATGCTCTCCACCATTAACCATTACGTGCGTCATAAGTTGCCATCCGCTTGACGCTGCATTTTCCCAAGGAAACACTTTACCTTCAATAACGTAAAGATCACTTGAAGAATCTTCATCGTTATCAATGGTCATACGATTTGCCGTGCTAACATCAGCTGACACGAATATGAGACACGATAGTAAGAACACTAACGAATAAATAACTCCTCTAATAAATGTCATTTTTCAACTGTTATACTATTTGGTACAATAATTTTTATGCGTATTCTCAGTTCTTTACAAATATATAATACAATTGGTAGAAAAATACGGCAAATATCTTTTTTCTTACACCACAAACTGTTTGTGTGTAAGAAACCACACTCACGGCTATAGACCAGAGATGAGTGACGAAATGCACAACGCTCTGGTTTTAGGCGATACCAAAAGCATGGCGCTAATTCGTAGCGGCGAGTCCGGCAGTAGTATTTCGTGATCATCGCCTCTGTCGATATTACAGATTCCGCGTAGCCGCGCGGGTCATGTTCATCCTTCCAGCCGATATTGCAGTCAGCGTGACACGAATGTTTGCTCGGTGGTAGGGAAAAAGTTGCCGCCCCTCAAATCGTTCTCGACAAGCAGGCGGGCAGCAAGGTCTTCCGTTCAATCGAACCCCGAATGTCTGTATGGACGTAATGCGCAAACAAATGTGTATATTCAAAGAAATATCGAAGTTATAAAAAATGCATAGAAATATTGGTTTTCACTCTTTACCTCTTATCATGCCGAAAATGAACATTAAAAAATGAATGGCGAAATTCGTTGGTAAATGAAACGACTGAGAAAAGTTCAAAGAATAATTTTGAGATATCATAGATAAAAATCTATAATAAATTTAATGTGGATTAGACGAGCGTCGTGGCTGATTGTGAATCCGTAGTCTGCCGAGATACAACCCTGTCGATTACGGGTTCAATCCTCCATGGGAAACTCCTTTTTCATCTTTTTTTTTCATTTTACTACAAAAATTGTTCAAGGTTCTTCTCTTTTAATCTTTCTCGGTTGCCCAAACAAACATGTTCGCTCGTACTGCGCGACCGGCGAGCTCAGCGGCTGCGGGTCCTCTCTCGCTGAGGGGTCTGCTGTTGCTGTTTCTGCTGCCGCTGATTCTCAGAGCAACCCTTCGAACGAAGCCGCTCATCGGATATTGCCTAAATATTTCTTTTTGTAATCTTAAATTTGAGTGCACAGTGTGAGCTCGATAAGATTTACTAAGAAAAAAGTCAGCACGTAATGCCATAGCAGAACTATTGTTAAAACCTATCAGGAACTATAGAGCTCCTCGAGAACTATTGAAAAAGCCTATTGTTGAAACATACTAGAGACTATACTGTTTCAAATGGGACTAATTGGAAATGTTAGCAAACGATACTTTTTCGAAGAACTCAAAAAAACGGCGTTTACACGCTGTATTTGCTAAATACTTATCTTGAATTTAAAGAAGAACTGTGAAGGTGCAAACAATAGAACGCAGTGGAGATGTACTCACCGGAGCTGGTGCAGCTGATCCGTGAAAGCCGAGAACTGCATCCAGGAGACACTCAGGTGGGCATTTCACTAGGGCACAGCACTGGACTTCTGGAACACTCACAGAAAATCCACGGAATTGTTCGGATGTTGCGAGAGCAACGCGATAAGTACGCTTGCGAGAACTTGTTATACGGTATCGAAACACGGTTAAAAAAACTGTCTACAGACAGTATAGGAGCGCGATGCAGCTCGTGACACCTCGATCGGTGCCCTGAGACAGACTGCTTTGACAATAGCCAAATTCGAGAACTAATCTGATCTGATCATCTGATTGGTCGAGATCCTTATAGCCGTTAACTCTTCCATTTCCCTGAAGTCGTCCCTTTAAGCCAAATCGAGAGCGTTCTTTAGTGAATCGGTAGGTAACATTTGGAGATCCGCTTCCCCAGGGCATCGGGCGACAGCTAGGCACCACTTTCTTACCTCAGGTCGGAAGATTCCTCCTCTGCCCTTAACCATATCAAAACTCTATCTTCGCCCGCTCTACAGCCCTTTGCCCATCTCTAGCAGGGCGCCGGTAACTCACGGGCTTCTGCCGGTCCGTGGAGACGTCTCCGTCGGGTCGTCTCCTCTGCCGGGCAACTCTGTATGTCGAGACTATCTCCCTCTCCTTACTAGAGCATTGGCATAACTATACGAATCAGCCCGAGAGCGTAGCTTCTGAGCAGGATGATGACTCGAAGGGAACCAGAAAGCGAAAACATTATCTGTATGGTAGTCGGAGTCCCCTTGTGACCGTGAATCGAAAAATCACGTCACAAAGCTTACCCATGTATCAGCGTATAAGTACATCTAGAATAATTGTATGGAGTGTATTGCGCTATGTATTTTATATAAATGTTAACTAATAAAGCAAATTTGCGGTAACCATAATAATTGATAAGGAGAAGACAGATAAGGGTAGGGATAAGTGCAGGAGACTGCTATGAGCCTAATTAACTTCCCAGTGACCCTGATGCTGTTTTAGTTAATAAAAATCGACCACGACTGCCACTTCAATTTTTGGAAAATACATATCTTAACGGTGTTACGTAGCAAAATTATTGTTAAAACCTATCAGGAACTATAGGACTCCTCTAGAACTGTTGAAAAAGCTTATTGATGAAACATTATTCAAAAATTGAGGTACTACACGGGTGTCAGCTCCAGTACCGCACTTTATTAAAATCTCTTAAAATGGTTCAACAATAGGCTTTTTCAATAATTCACGAAGAGTTCTATAGTTCCTAATAGGTTTTAACTTTCCAAAAATTGAAGTGCTACACGGGTGTCAGCTCCAGCACCGCACTTTTTAAAAATCTCTTAAAAATGGTTCAAAAACAGGCTTTTTTAATAGTTCTGGAAAAGTTCTATAGTTCCTGATAGATTTTAACAATAATTCTGCTACGTAACATCGGTAAAATACCTATTAAGGATACTAATCGCACCATACGCTTCAGTGCAGGTATTTATAAGGAGCTGGCTTTCAGGGTTGTTTTCAGATTGTGTTTCAAACAGTTCCGGGATATTTCTCTCTAGTACTCAATGTTGGGACCATAGTTTCGCTTGAAACTATTGTTAAATAATACTGGAAGCTAGCACGGCATCGCTGCACTCCTTAACGCAGGCAGGCATGAGGTGCTGGCTGTTCTCTTAGTAAATCTTATTCAGCTTACACTGTACACTCGAATTTAAGATTACAAAATATATTTAGTCAATATCTGATGAGTGGCCCCGTTTAAAGGGTGGCTCTCGTAACCAGCGGTAAGTTGCGGAGAACCTCTGCCGGCCAGGACACGTTCGTGATCATTTTCAGCTTGGCTGCGACAGGATATGCATTATCGACGGAGGCGATGATCACAAAATCCTACTACCGGACTCGCCGCTAGGATTTAGCGTCTGTTTTTGGTATCGCCTAATACCGTAGCGTTGTGGATCTCCCTACTCATCTTTAGCTTACTGTACTGTGGGGACGCCTGTGTATACAACTACATCGTCCATGGTTGCAATAGTGATTGAATCGCCGCCAATCGTCGCTGTGGTACAAGTTGTAGGGAGCTTCAGTGGGCTTGTTGAATTACAGTTCAGTTATAACCGTTAATTTTCAGTGAAGCAACGTATTTGTAACGTTTTGAGCAGTATTACATTTACTTAGAAGAATTAAGTAAGGAAATAGTCGAAATGGAGGAAAAATTGCGACAGATGGAAGACGAAATGAACAGGTAATTGCAAGTAACATGGTTTTACCCTCTCGGTTCTGGAACTTTCTCAAACTTTTCGTTGCATTGATAGTTTTAATCATTCTTGTGATTCCTTTTCTACTAATTTTTGTCAGTAGTACAGAGTAGTTACTATTTTCATTCATTTCAACATTTGGACTGTTTTATTCTGTATTGAACTTTTCTTGCTATTAATAAATTCATGGTGTTTTAATGGGGGCTTATTTTTGAGGTATTACTATGTCTTTGTTATTAATTCAGGTTTGAAGCGGAAATTGGGGGTCAGATGGTTGCTCCAATGGTTAGGACAGTTATTGGAGCTAATACATATAGTCAGGTTGCTCGGCAATTGGAGCAACATGAATTACCAACACCAGCAGTTGCTGCAGCTGCAGCTACGCTGGCATTTCCACCAATGATTAGTTTTCCTCCACCACCACCGCCACCACCACCACCTCCTCCACCAATACTTATACCACCCCAAGTTGCTAGACAAGGTAATTTTTTTACAAAGAAAAGTCTTAATCATTAATTAAATTGTATAAATTAATTAATCATATTGTTATGTAGGTTCTGCACCCATTACAACTTACTCATCACCTGCACAAATAAGTAATCCCTACTTATCAAATATGGTGGATCCTTGTTTGAGCGCCACTCCAAAAACATACGAGTCACCATCAGCACCAATTATACATCCAGAAATCATTGAACAGATTATCAATACAAAAATACCAGAGGATGATGGGAAAAGGAAACCAAAGGTAAAAGGTGTTAGCACTGCTGCCGAATTAGCAATCAGTCAAGGTAAAGCCAGTTCCATCATGGCTAATGCTAGTGCTGAGGAAAGTCATCCAAAAGGAAAAGGAAAGAAAAACAAGAAGATCATCCGAATGGCTGGTGGACAAACTTGGGAAGACCCATCCCTACTTGAATGGGATGACGGTATATATTTTTGGTTGAAAAACATTTTTAATGCATCACTATTCTAATATTTAATATTTTTCTTTGTTTCATACAATTCACAGATGACTTTAGGATATTTTGCGGCGATCTCGGTAACGACGTCACCGATGAAATGCTAGTAAGGGTCTTTGGCAAATATCCCAGCTTTCAAAGAGCAAAAGTCGTAAGGGACAAGCGAACTAATAAAACCAAGGGTTTTGGATTTGTCTCATTCAAGGATCCACAGGACTTCATTAAAGCTATGAAGGAGATGAATGGTAAGCCCCATTGTATATTCTTTATAATACTATTTATGAAACATTCGCGTTTCAATATTTGAATTAGGGCATTAGGGATTGAGACTACGGAATTAATTAATTTCTATTTCATGGAAAGCATCCTGGCTAAATCGCCTTTGGCAAATATTATTCCGTTTACCAAGTGTACACCTATTATGAATTTTTATGTGGTGAATGCAATATCTTCTAAAAAATAAAGATGTATTGAATAGTTTTTAATGATTCTAAAGTAGCCAAGCCATAATAATTAGACGTGCAGCAAAAGGGCTCTTTTAATCGATCCATTCCGCATTTTTCAATTGAGAATCTCTAAGGTTGCCTCTTATTGACGAAAAATACCGTTTGATATTTATACACAGCAATAGGATCTAGAATCTTGTTATAATTTAAACAATATCCTTGACTAGTAAGTGCTCCAACGATGACAACCACAATAAAATTTCAAACACAATGAGGCATATAGGTGGCAAGCAAGCATGTAAGCATATATGTACTAGCTGAATAACATCTCTATCTCCCAAGCGGTCCCCAACCATAGGATACAAAGAGTTGAGGTATTATTGAATATTGCCGTCTTGGTTGACCGGAAGCTCCATTTCTAGGCGCCAGCCGATAATTCGGTGGATGCCTGGATATCGTTGCCGGTGTCAGGGAATGTTCCAAAGGGAGAGCTCGTGCAGGCTCCACTAACCCACTTCCTAAAAAGAGCATCTCGTTCTCAATATCAGTTACTTCTTTGACTGTAAAATGGAAATTTTTTGCATTATTTACCTGGTACGCCATTAATTTGTCCATTATTCCGTGTGTTATGTGGACTCATGTAAAGTACAGAGAATGGCATACCACCAGCACCCCAGCCACGTGATACGAATACATCCTTCTTGGATAGCCTACTGGCAACTTGTCTGACAGATGGGGAAGTTGATTTTAATTCCACATCAAAGCTTCTACTACCTTCTCTCCATGGATCTATCTCAGAATCCAATTTCCCATCTACCTGCATTCTGAAAGGATAAGAAAAAACTGGTTAATAAGACTTAAGGAAATTCAAGACGATGAGACTAGTCTGTGACACACGGTGCCAGACAGTGATATTTGGACAAGTAGAAGGGTGGCATACTGATTGATGGATTGAGTATACAGAGACGGGCTCTTTAACATGATGGATCCTTTAGAATGGGTAAAAACATATTTCGTGTCTATAGAGGTATTCGTTTCCAGACAATTCTAATACTTATAATCTTTTGAATCTTCGTTAGGGTGATGTACGTACTCCTTGTCGCAGTCTTTGGCCAATGAAGCAAGCCATTCCCAGTAGCGTGCTTTCCAAGTCGATGAAGGTAGAGGTCCAGAAAGATCATTTTTATCCCAAGTTAATTTACGGTCCATAGTAGACACTGCTTGACTTGGTAGCACCGACATTGCATTCAAACCTACGATCAAGACTAAAGTCATAGCCAATCTGGATATCGTCGTACTCGTCGTTGTTCTTGTCATTCGCGATGAGCAGCTTGTTCGTGTCATTGTTGTCTTCCTCTATAGTATCCGCTTCACTTCCTTGTTCTTTGAAAATTCGAGTATTCCTTTAATACTTTCGGCGTCCTTCCAGCCAAATGTATACTGTAAATATATAAGTATAGGAATACAACATGGTGAAACATAATTATGTAGTTTTAGGCGGTATTAGCATAAACGGGTCAACGCACAATCGCACAGGACAACATACTGGGAAAAACAAATTCTCCATATTGGTCTTTACAGCTTCTTGTTTACGTTTCCCTTACAATATTAATTAACCACTTGGCTATTTGTTCTGTACGAGAACACAACATTTTCTGGATCAATTAACATTAATTTACAGTTGCGAAGTTAATCTTAATTAATATTTCACGCCGTCTCCGTTGAATCCATTCGTCATTCATGGTACATTTCTGTACCAGAAAAATAGTTTATTTGCCATTTTCCACTCGTATCCGCATAGGTGTCACCAGCTAATATGGATAAGTATATGTAAAGTCGTCGTCGAGTGTGGGATATGCACATGTGGCTCCTGAACATATAAAATGGCTGTGGGTGGTGGTGGCATACGTAATGGTCATATTTGAGCACACTAGGAGGGATGACCACTTGACAATTCGTTAACGCTTTTAAATCATTCAGCACTGATTTATAGGTAAGAGGGCATGCTGTTTACGTTTCAGTGAATTTCTGCAATGCGTGAGTCTATTTGTATAACATTCCTGATATATTTAGAACTGCTATGTGCTTGTGATCGGGACGTCTGAGGCGAAGAGGAGAGAGACACCACCGTAGAAAAACTGATAATTCGTGGGTGCCTGCGTGCCGACATTCTTACGTTTCTGCCTGCGTACGTTGCCACGAATAAAGACACGTGTCCAACACACGCCCCTATATCTGGTAGAGTGGGAATCAGCTCATTTGGACGCTGAACTCTTAAAAAATTTCGATTATCATTCGCCTCTCGAATTTCTTTGGTAAATATACACAATTCCAATCTTCAGGAAAATCATGCTAGTTCCATCCAAGCGTACCAGACAATACTGAATCTTGTTATGGAGAACTAGAAGTCTATCGATGCGAAACCCGTTGTGAATGATCCTTAACAGACAATTGAAGGTACATAAGCACCCACCCCTCGTTCTTCAATGGAACAAAGATTCCAAATTTTCCATTAAAACTTGAGAAGCTGTTGGCGGATCAGCTGATTGTGCGAACCAAACATTTCTGAGACTAATTAAATTACTCTCGAATCCTGTGATCTTTGAATTATCATAGAACTTATCACGTTATAGAAACTAATCAGAACCAGGTTCAATTAAGCAGAGATGCCTTATCAGTGGTATTCCCATGGCTGTGATAATTCAACTGCACCTGGAGTACGGTATCCCTACGGTGCATTAGAAGGAGCAGCAACAAGTCCATTTCAGTAACCATCTACTTTTGCAGAGAGAATTATTAATGTGTCTTATTAAAATGCATCACTCTGTGCATTACGAAAGAGTGTATCTTTTGCTTGCATACAAGAGCGACAACGCCCATCAGCAAGCATAAGGAAAACATTATTGAATTTTACCACCGATATACTTCTCTGTTCAAGAGCATTGTATATAGCTAAAACATTTTAACGGAATCACAAGAATCCATATCAACGTGGTTATTGTCATCGTGTAACAAACATGTAAGGGGCCATAACTAAGAATGGAAGAGAGGCTTGCGCAGCTTTCAATTCTTTAACGTTCAATGAATTCATTTTTCTTAAAAGACGTTGTTATATCATTCTGTTTGTATGGGGTTTTATGTATATTTTTATTTTTAGTCCTTTCCAATCCATTGGTCTATCCTGTCTCTGAGGATCAATCGTTTCTACGCAATACGCTGAATACATATATAGTTTGTAAAATCCTGCGATTTACGAAAGATAGTCTAAAAGTCATGGTGAATGGTACCCCTCGCACTGGTGGTCCCCTCTCATCTGAGAATTGCTTTGAATGAATGGAATATCGATAAAGCTCTCAGATAATTGCATGGACGTCAATCGAAAGTCTGATGGTGAGCTGACGTGAGATTTAATAGGTCATGCAAAATTAAAACAGTTGTTTTTCATTACAACACTCTCCCTTGTGTTCTCTGCTCTCATCGTATCTCACCCATTCTCTAACTTTATAATTTTCTCTCTCTCCCTCGTGCCCAGTTCGCATATATCAAATAATTGTTTCAATGTCCTACGATAGCTTAAAATAAAAAAAATATTAACTCTCCGTCCATACATAAATCTCCTCTGTAAAATGCCTGTACTGCGCGTGAAACGTTTGAACTTTGCTCTGAGTTTAAAAATTCTACAAATCAAGGATCAAAGTTCATTCAAAGTTTCAAAGAATGTTTTTAGTTCACTGCGCGATTGGTACACATACTTATGTATGCTCATAAGCAACAGGTAGACGGAAATCAAAGTACCGGAAGAGCGTATCAATAATTTTGAAATTATTAGCTCGAATGTATTATCAAAAGTTAATTTAGCTAATCAAGCTAACGATTTATTTTATTTTCTTGTGGCTGTTATACGTTATCAACCAGAGCTGCTGTCTACCACCCCAAGGATTGCACTGTACGTTTAGCGGATGATTTCGGATCTATTAGCAGTGGACACAAGGAGCAGCGATTCGAAAGTATTACAAATTTTTTGGTTTCTTCGTCCGTGTGCATACTCATGACATTCATTTGGTGATTTCTACCCCCTGGTAGTCTACCCGATTTGAAATAAGCAGCGCGCAAATAAAAAAAAAACCAGACTGCTGCACTTACCCGCTGCTGATTATCCAAGTATGAATTTTCTTGTCTTGGTAATTTATTTCTTTTAATTTTTTTCTCTCTGTTCACTTCTTTTTATCCCCAGTGATTTGGCGTTCCCGTGATTTTTTTGAAGTTAGGGGATGGATCCTCCTTCTTCGTGGTTACACAGGATTTATTAAAGGAAAAGGACAGAAAAGGGGATGCAGTGAAAAGAAGGAATGAATCAAAAATTTGTATCCTTGATAGAGAAAAAAGACGTTACTAAAGAAGATGACTGGTTTTCCCCGTAGTTCTCGGTGTTCGTATCGTTGATCCTCAGGGTGACTACGACGGAATGCGTCGCGTCGACGGGCGTCTCGGTACTCATTCAACAACCCCTACCCGATCCGTAAAACCCCACCCTTCGGAAACAGGCCAATCGGATTTTCGGATATAAAGAACCAATCCTCAACTTTTTCCGCCACGTGAATCAGACGTGCATACTGCAGAAACATCCCCGTGGGCGTCGAAATGAAATACCAAATAGTTCTTGATACTTGATAGATTAATACCCTCGTAATGCTCTGAAGATACTGCCTGCAGATTAAAAATGAATTGCGGCACACACTTTCAAAAGCCCACATTGCTCTTTGTCCTAGTAGGCGGAAGCCTTCAACGGCTGAACCCAATTTTATCTTTGGTTTCATAAATCGCTAGTATTCTTTAGTTGTATCCATAGCATACTAATTTCTTTAGTTACTAATTCTATTTAAATCCTATCCTTAATCATGAACGTTTTATCAACAAAACCCAAAACGTACGTACAATAAAGGTAGGAGGCAGATTAGACATACGCAATAAGTAGTTCTCATGTGTCGCAGGAGGAAGCGCACGGAAGTCCATCTTATTTGGTGAATGAATTTTCAGTTATTATATAAATTCTTAAGCTTTATTTCCTTCTCTCTGAATCCAAAAATAGTTAGACTGTTTGTCAAGTGTAGACGAAAACATGCTTTTATATCCATACACCAGTGTACCTATCGTTATTGGATTTCCCATCTATTGTACGTTCAGCTTGTCACAGAGATCCTCAAGATTAATTTTCATCAAAATGCATTCAGTTTTCAGGAGGACGACAATGGCTTAATTCTATGGGATATCCTTCTTGCGTAAAGTATCACACGACAGAGTGACACTCGCTATGTTTTAGTCTCTTTGATAGTCTGATTTATAAGTCAAAAGCGCGACTGGGTCACGGAAATGATGAATTAACGAACGGATATATGAGCAGTGTTTGAGGTACCAGAGTCAAGAAACGATTTACAACTGTCTCCTGGTGTAACCTTGCGTGGCTCTGATCAAAATTTCACGGCTGATCCATGACCCTTTCGACTCACGTTACTATGTTAACCTGAATTTATTAAAGGATCTAGAAACACAGGTTACTTTCCACAGACTAACGCCATTTATTAAATGCCATAAAAAAAAGATCAGGTTCATTATCAGTTGTAAATTATATCAAGGCAGACTTTATGCTCGAGTACTGTAGTAATTAAATAATAAATTTAGAGTCTGAAGGAATATTATTACAAGAAGGGAAAAAAAGGGTACATTCTTTTAGTTTTCACAATTTATTCAGATATTACCCTTCATTGCTTCACCTCAGCGCGAAATGAAAAAGCGTCTGGGATTAACTTTGAACTTCTATGAAATATCGTTGCAATATTATGAAAAAAATATGGGGTTTCAGTGAGAAAGTTAAGGAAATATTTCTCGTTAAAAAGATTCGTACGAACAATGACACGCTACAGGAATGATTTACTTGGGTGTAAATGGACCAAGATGAAATTCAAAATTTCATGACTTCTGCGTTTCTGTTTAACTGAAGGTTCCAATAAAATCGAAAGGTTCAAGTGAACACGGGATTTCTATGTTGCGTGCTATGCCATCGTGAGAAGTCTACGGATTACGATCACCTGTTGCCCGGGAAAGTAACTGACGTAAACAAATCAACAACTCCACTTCTTTCACTCTTTGGTGCTTTCCTTCTTACAGGATTAACATTATATATTTTACATAAATTTGACAAATTTCTCCATCCTATGATTCATGGCCTTTTTTTCATTGTGTTGCAGGAAGGTACGTAGGGTCGCGACCCATAAAATTGCGCAAGAGCTCATGGAAACAAAGGAACCTGGAAACCGTACGTAAGAAGGAAAAGGAGAAGCAGGCATTGATTGGACTTCTAACAGGACGATGAAATTAGTCAAAATACAAAGAGTTTCCCTCTGGATACGTTCTAACACCTGGATTATCTTCCACCGATTAACGGACCAGGATGAAACTAGAAGAAGAACTTGACAAAGGTGTAGATCGATAGTTTTGGATTATCCTGTGAAAATTTTGAAGAATTCTCTATGCCTCAGAATACTTAGTTATATCGGCGTGAATTCTCTTAGGAATTTTTTAACTCCTCAATCGTTATTTATATATTCTTAGGACATAGAGCTGACTGTGTGAAATATTAGGCATCGAATGTGATGTCCTCTGTAAAATTATCTGGATCCTTCAATTCTCGAGAAAAATGTCTTTGGATTTTCTTAATAAAATGAAGAGAATCTGCGGGATGAAATTACTGGAGGATATCATAAGGATCTTGTGAATTTAATCTAAGGACGTCTAGGATGCTGCAGGAGATAAACATGGAGATGAGTGATCGATCTTGCATCAAGCACTACCAAGAAAAACTTATAAAGGTGAAGCATCATATTGTGTGATGCTACAAAAATAAAGTGTGTTATACTTGTTAATTGTATTTTTTTCTCAAATTTCTTATTTCTCTCTTTATTTACCTCCTTAAATCTAATAACATGTTGTATGATTGATGAAAACTTCCCCTCCATTTTTTTATCTCATTTAACATGTACTCTTTAAACTATCAAATTCTTAAAAAGATTTGTACTTTGAAATTTGATTCTTTTCACGTATGTTACACGTGCGAATAAAGGAAGCGTTAATACTTTTATAACGGTCTTGATACTTCTTTTTTCTCACTGATATTGAATTCTTCAGGACGAGCATATACTTTCAACTACTGGATATAGGCGAGCCAATCGTCAGGACGAGAATGGATAAAATACCGCGATATACTGTATACCGTGTCTATTTATATTATAATCTTTGTATCGAAAGATTCCACTGATACAGATATCCATATCATAAGAATAAGTTCACATGCCTGAAAAAAAAGTGAATCAAGAGCGCCATGATTCGAAATCGCATGATCGATTTTTGTTCCTTATTAGACAGAAAAAACGAGCAAACACCGGTTACTGAATATTAGAAAATTTCTACAACATACAATATCGTAATGATTGGTGATCCCGGTGAGGATGGTGAAGATAAGGGTAATCCTCTTGGGGTAAGCATTTATTTATTCAAAGATCCAAATATTCCATGAATTTTTCTCAATCGTTCATAAATTTCAGTCATTTGACATTTGCTAAATGATCATTATGCGTACCTGTAGTGAAAAAAACTCAACTAGTTACTATTAGATCCAAATACATATTAGAAAAACAGCTTTTAATTAGGAGTAC
Source organism: Trachelus troglodyta (assembly GCA_030142635.1). NCBI lineage: Eukaryota > Metazoa > Arthropoda > Insecta > Hymenoptera > Cephidae > Trachelus > Trachelus troglodyta. The sequence continues at coordinate 416,620 of JARQTJ010000272.1, forward strand.
GAAGGTGGACGTAATGAAGAAGGTGAAAGACATGGCCAGGGAAAAGCTGCATTACCGAATGGTGATTTTTACATAGGAAACTATTGTAAAGGTCTTCGGCATGGCAAAGGACTCTACGTGTTTAGAAATGGTGCGCGATACGATGGTGAATGGAGACTAAATGTTAAACATGGTCAAGGTACCTTTTGGTACCCGGATGGAACTCGCTACGAAGGTACATTCTTAAGAGTTTAAAAATATTGTGTCCAGTTTTAGAAAAATTAGTTTAGTTAGAAAAATCTTTTAGGAGAATGGAAAAGGGATACAAAGTATGGATTTGGATCATATTACTATTCTAATCAAGATCTGTATGAAGGATCCTGGAAAAAGAATTTTCGACATGGACTAGGTACCTACTTCTATGCGTCAACAGGTACCAAGTTCATGGGTACCTGGATCAAGGACCGTATGCAAGGTTTTGGCCAGCTTGTTTATCCACGTCATCGTTACCATGGATTTTGGCAGCTTAATTTGGTACGAATTGTTCATTTGGCTATCAATGCTGTCTTTGTATCTCTTACACTAGCTAACGTTGTCAAGCGATGACAACTGGCAGCATGTACAGTTGCCTCATATAACTTCAGCTAATTATGATTATTAATTAATGTCTTTTACGTGCTCATTTAATCCGGAAATGACGACAGCCTTACGGACGTGGATGCTTTACCTTTGAGAATGACTGCATGCTGCACGGATATTATATTCATATTCGTGATCCTGAATACGACAAAGTAGAAAATCAAGAAATTAATGAATTCGATGTGCGTAATTCAAGAATTGTCCTTTAATTAAGATTTAATAAACAACGTTATTTAATTGACTAGAGGACGCCCAAGGATGCCGAGGATATGAATATTAAAGAGGATATAAATAAAGCAGAAAAGATACAAAATAACTTCGAGTCTCCACCACCTTTGAAAAAGGGTGTCCTGTCTCTTTGGCGAGTTCGTCACGTAACTCGATACAATCCTGATTTATTGCCACCGGAACCAGTTCCGCTCCAAGAAGAGGTATGCGTATTATTAATACTATTATATGAAAATATTAATGAATATTTAATAATTCAGGCATCCGTTGATTCAATTCCGGACAAATGCAACGATGACTTCGATACTGTACAGGAGGATCTAGAAAAGCTTGAATATTTACAACGTTCAGAATACGAGTACAGTGGTGGATACGGTGAATACGAGCATCAGGAAGACGACGAAGAGGATAAAACTCCACGTCCTATATAAATAGTGTAATCATCTTTTAGAATTAGATTTGAATAACAGCATAAAGAATGTGCATTTCATTTATACCTATTAGTTGTGACAGTTTTATTTTATAATCTTAGGTAGAGAAATACTAATTGAAATAGAATATGAGCCTTTAAGCCATTTATTTAAGAAATTATAATAACAGATACGTACATGTTTTCACGATGCACGTCTCGTAAATAATCTTTTAAACATGCACTTCGATTCTTTCTTTCGCGCGATTACATTGTAATAATATCATCAATGTATACGTAGTGTTAACTTTAAATGCTGTATACAAAGAAACGATCCTTTTACCTTCCTAAGCAATTGCTCTTCGACGTTCAATGTTCGACTTAACTATTATCCGCCAATTCCTTGTTACGCTTACGTAAATCATTTGGTTTTCTTGACTTGTTAGAAGAACAAAATTTGTACCCGGATGAACGTTTCTTTCAAGTTCGAAGTCAACTTTAGAGATTCTCTTGTAGATGGCATCTGCAGTCTTATCAGACTATTTATTTATCATTATTACAGATCCTCGCAGTTGCAACAATAAATATTGTTCTTAGATAAGTAATCCATGCATTTAAAAGCTTCCATTATAAATTAATTTGCTTGATATACGTGTAGTCTTCTTTCATTTAAGTGTCGAATATTTGCCATTTTTAGAAGTAAATATTCCTCGCTCGTGTCATACTTATATATCGAAAGCTGCCATTACCATTCTTGCATTCACACATTATATCAAGTACACGTGAATTATTACATTCGCCGTTAATTCGTCAATTTGCAAAATGGACGCGTACAAAAAGGGAAACTTTGGCGTTCTTAAAAAGTTATCGACACTCAACTTTTTTTTTTCAATCATCTACAATACTCAGACTGACGCGAGCATTCGTCTAGAATATTGGACGTAAGCATTGCTGCCTCGTATTATTATATTTACATTTAACGCATTTAAATTAATACTATTATCTTTTCCTCTTACGTAAAGCCTGAAATCGTACACGATCGTCATCAATTAGATTCGATCAAGGCAGGCATACCTATTGGGAAATTACATGATAGAACATTCTTTCACGGACTCTCGCACTCGTTACTCCCTCGCATCAATACGTGCTCTCTCATACTTGTATATTAATAGAGAAATGCTAACGCACACGACGCATGGCGCGTTAACAATTACGCGCAATAGTTATGTTCTCGCAACGTTCATGGATAGAGAAATGATTAAGAAGCTTGTCACGACGCGGTGATCTATTTTTTCTTTTTCTCTTTCGCTACATAACGCACACAAGCTTCCTTCCTCCTCACTGTCAAAACACGCACGCACATAAGTAGCTTAGTTTAGGTGAGTCAAAAACATAAAAGTCTCAATGCCGTTCATAAACAGCCAGTCCATACTTCTCTTTTTCCAGTCATGCATACGTGCATGTCAATGGCGTTTATGGTTCTCTGACATACGTGCATGTCCATGGTTTATTTATTCTATCGACGTGTTGCGGATTTTGCAATAGCAAAATATGTTTTTCTTTTAATCTTCTTTCTTCTTATGGGGAATTTCTTTTTAACTCTTGATTCATCTATTTTTCATGTTTCTCTGGTAGTTATGTCCTCTCTTCCTTTGCACAAAACTTCTCTTGGCACAATAGTACAACCTTCGCACGCGATGCAAAATATATCCACAGCCTCCTTCGAATACGAGCACCGCTCTTAGCCTATTGCCATTGAAAACTATCATCACAAGCATGATCAGAGTTGGGAAAATATGAATTTAAGTTAATGTTACGCAGAGCCTATTGTACTAGCTGAAGATAATTGTGCTAGCATAAGAAATTTATAGAAATCAAATGAAGCGCAAACTTCGGCTGACACGATAGTTGTGAACAACGCTGTATATATGTATGATATATATAATTATATACCTTTTGTTAATTATGAAGTTTAGAGATACGAGGCGGTACCTTTTATCTATTTATTTTGGTTTTATACGACCAGTATCGCTTACCTATGACACATGATTCCCGATATTTCTTAACGAGTGCCGATCACTTATACATATGATCGAAAACCAGATATGGTCAGAGACGTTGTAAAGAGTAGAAAAAGGAATTCTTATTTTGTACTTACGATTGTACTTACGAATAATATATACAAATTATTAAAAGAATTTATTGAAGTTTTGCCTCAACTGCGTTATAAAAACCGGTTTATCTGATTTCGAATATATAGTAAAGTAAAATGTTATCCAGTTATTTCACGAATGTTTGTGTCATGCTGAAGATAGTCGAATATAATATTCAGGTTTTATAAAGAAAGAACTCTGATTCTACCAACCCTGAACACAAGAAATGAAGTTCAAGCAAATCCAATTAAATATTTACCTCCACTTCTAACTTTTGGCTTGAATTAGCCATTGCCTTTCGGTGTTTGTCATCAGACATGGTCCGTAGTTTGAACTCGAGATTCATAATTCGAGTATATATTCGTTATTTTTTGAGTATCCTTAGAATAATAGTAGCATATAGGCGGTTGCGAATGCGTACGGACGATGCGTGATGGACGATTTTTGTCACAACCTATCACGGAATATAGCGTATTGTTTCTTCTTTTCTTATTCGCAGCATTTATGATACATTTACTATATCGTTCCACACAGCTGTGGTTCTTCTCGCACCGACAGCACTTATACGATTGGGCGCAGTTCATTCTGGCGCGTGCATTGACCAGGAATGCCTCACATTAAATCAGGCGGTGGTCTTTGAAACGCGATACTAGCCACAGAAATAATGCACAGTGCCGCAGTCACTACTCCAAGTAAAATGTATACCGAAGTTATTAACCAAAAGGCGAACAAATACAATGTCTTGTTGCAATACTTGCCCTGACTTGGGTCATAGTTTGGTTGGTACTCCTTGTAGACCCACATGGAACCTGACGAGGATAAAAAAACGTTTCCGTATATTGGTTGTGCTGGCTAATTAACAATCAACATTATATTCACATAGCTCATTAACTTACCAATAATAAACCAGCCAAGCATAAAACAATTAATGAGAGTCTGTGTTGGTGATTGTCTTATTCTTTCTTCATCCCTTTCTTCTTGACGCTGACGTACCCTGGCTGAGAGATGAAGTAACTGTTTCAGCACACTGAATCCACCACCTACTAGAAGGTAGACAGGAATATATTCGCCCTGAGGACAATCATATAAGTAGAGTCCTCCAATGATCATCATAGATATTGGAAGCACTATAGAAACTCCAAGAATGATACTGCAACCGACTAAAAATATTAATTAAAAATTTTAATTAATGTCTGACTAGGTGAATAGTGTTATTTCTATACATTTATTGAACACTCACTTGTCCCTAACAAGAGGACGATGATATTCTTTAAGAAATTAAATACACCTTTGGATGCTTTATGCGCTTCTCTCATTCGACCAAATAGAGAGTCATAAGATGGTGGTGGAGCTGTAACAATATTCCAATAAACAAGCTTCCTTTTAAAGCGTATCTTCAGTCTTGTAAAAAATTTCTCATACCATTTGGATCTATGGCTTCTTCGTACGATGGTGGTGCTCCACGGTCACTGGTCAATACCGATGGATGGCCAAGTGGAAGATTAATATTATGATACGATGGTGGTGGTATGCAACCAATTGGATTTATTTGGTCAGTCATATCATGATACATATCTCCTGCTATCCTTGTCGTAGCACCATGAGTTACAGGACTTGGCGACATATCTGTCCGTGTATGTTGCACGTGTTTCCAATCCATACACTTTCCGTTGAAGAAAATATTGTTTTCAAAAGTTTCCAGAACTAGCAAGAGCCAAGTATGCTTCTAAAAAATCCATAGAAAGCACTGTGCTCCAAACAGCCGTATATCATAATACAGAACTGATATATCATATCCACTATAGAGTTAATAAATCACGTATGATAAATATTCAATGTTCAGGAAGAAAAATAAACGTCAAAGGGATAGAAAATTTTAGTATTGCACGCGAAACGTACTAGATTCCTAAGCAAATATGAACCTCGATCACTGTTATGTATACCGGTGCATCGTGAAAGGCACCATTTTTCAAAACAACATCTTTCAAGGTAACGAAAGCAATTTAGCGCACCGCGGTACGTGATTTTTTGAAGCACCCACGATAAACTGTCACACCCGCGCCACGTCCAAACTCGCCAAACTTATAAAAGTATAACGCTTCATGGCGCATTTGCCTACACGTTCTCGAAAAATAACTCCTAGGTTTTTTCGCACTACGTAAAATCCAATGATTACCACGTTCGCGTGACAGCGAAACTACCGACTCTGTATTTGTTTACTTTGCGCGTTGTGAAACCAGTATATCATAGATCTACACTTCTGTCAAGCACCCTCGCCATGACAGGCCATGTGCAATGTGCGAAGTTGTCATTAGGGGGAATATCGACATTCCTTGCTCGAACTTCGAGATATTTCTGTTCGAGAAAAGCGCAATCGATAATTTAATCACCCATGTCGATAAGTGATAGATATTTATTTATATAGATTTATGTATTACAAATTAAACAGGACTATTCGAACGAAGTTTAATTAAAGAGTGACTTAATTAAACATAATTTATTGGTAAGGAATAATATATAATGTGAGAGAAATTTTCCAGTGGCCATTTTGGAGATTCTTGAAGTGATCTGATGCCGCGCGTGCGAGAGAGACGAACATATGAGCAATTGCGTGAGTAAAAGAAAAATACACATACTCATGACCCTGGATTCCGTTGAATGCCCTTCTGTTCAGTCGCTATGCTAATACAACTCTGGACAACGATTAATTATTAGTATTTTTTCAGAGATTATTCTTACAATTATATACTATTATTCAAAATATTGGATATTTATTTTTTAATTAATTGTTAAAAGCACAGTGTTTTGTACAACACAATAGTGTACGTGTCCACTGGATGTCCTGCTATATTATCACGTATCACGTATGGTATAAACATATTGTCGTTTATACACGCGACAATACTAATCCGTCTGTTGTGTTTATAGGAAACTTTGTGAATATTGTGAGACTCATTAAAATTTATTTTTGGAAATTAAGTAAATGTAAAAAATGTCGCGTAATAACAATAATTCATTATTTATCGAAGAAAAGCCTGAGGTATTCGTATGAAATCTTGACCATGTGAAATCGTGAGGTTGAATTTTTTATTGCGAAATTTCATTTTGGACAGCAGTTTATATCAACGCTGTTCTAATCGTATTCTAATCTTGAAAATCATTTGCATAGCTAAATACGTGGGACTCGTATCGTCAAGCTTTCTTGGGTTATAAGAGCTATGTATCTCTGTCGCAAGATTTGGCATCATCAACTACAGTTACGAAATTACAAAATAATAGATAACGTGCTCTCTACCTACAGCTTATATTGAAAAGGAATAAGATATCGGGTATCAGCCGTGGCTCCTTGAAAATAGACAGTGTTCCCGGGAATTTCTACGTTTTTAGATGATAAATCGTTTATATGAAATTTTGATCATTTTTCTCTTATTATGCGTTTGAGGGTCTTTGCTGAATAGTTGAAGCGTCAGATGATTCGTCGTAGTGTTCGTACTTTGAACCCACGAAACGAGTTGTAAATGTCTCCATTGTCAGGGTGAGGAAAATATATGGGATGTGCGTTGATATAAGTATGTCAATATAGCATTAAAAATATGGACAACATAACGGTGAGTGTAAATTCTTCTTAATACATACCAACTATTTGTTTAAATTCCGGACATAACCTTATCTGTGATTAATAACCGCTGTGGAAGATAACAATGATTAGTCTATGAATGACATCACATAAAACTATTACGTTCTATGATAATAATTTGTTTATGTTTATAATTATTTTTTTTAGAAAATAATTAAAGCTCTCGCTTTAGTTGTTATGTTTCATATTAGAGTTTTGACACTTGATTTCTTTGTTTGTTTTATTCATTCTTCGATAGATCAATAGGATTATCTCTAGAGATGGAACTCGGATGAAATTAACATTTCATTTTTAGGGAATATTGCGTGCTATGTGCCGCGGATTTATGGACAGTCTAAAGGGTGCTGTGGTTCTTTTCTATATGGATAAACAGATCAACGAGAAAACATTTCAGAATTCACCATCAAGACTGGATTCTCATAGACGAGATGATGGTGCTCGGTCTTCAGGAAAACGGCCAAAAGAACAACGGTACCATTATTATTAGTAGTAGCAATTAATTGCTAACTTACAATATGTTGACATTTATAAATTACAGAGAATCGAAGGTTCTAAAGAGAACGATACAATGTTGCGCATTAAATGGTGGTGTATTTTGGGCTAGCATCCTCATCTTTGAATGTGGACTGCTTCCTTTACTAAAATATTTATTGAACATTGTGTTTGGTCACTCGTCAGGTATGAGTACAACAGTCTGGGCCTGGACAAAACCATTTTTATCTCTTACTTTTGGGACAGTATGGGTTTTACCCTTGTTTCTACTTAGCAGAATAGTCAACAGCTTGTGGTTTCAGGTATGGTCCTGTGACATCCTAATATATATTTTTTTAGAGTTAATGTACATTTTCTAATCAATATAGGACATAGCAGATAGTGCATACAGATATAGACAAGGAAGACCTCTTCTCCTTTCGAGTGTGAGTAAACTGGTAGCAGACACACTTTTCAGCGTGCTGGTTCAAGCTTTGTTTCTTGGCCAAGGGATGTTAGTGTCTAAAGTGCCATTACCTCCTATTGGGGACCTTTTGGCTCTTGTCCATATGTGCCTTTTGTATGCCCTCTATGCCTTTGAATATAAATGGTTCAATATGGGCTGGGAGCTTCATAGACGACTGACTTTTATTGAAGCCAATTGGCCATATTTTGTTGGATTCGGGATGCCGTTAGCTGTGCTCACGCAGTTGCCTAATTCATATGTTATAAGGTACAATGAAAGACCTTAGAATAAAATTGATGACTAAACAATATGTTGTATATTTATATAAATTTTTAATTTCAGTGGCTGTGTATTCTCTATTCTTTTCCCACTGTTTATTATAAGTGGGAATGAAGCTGAACCTGTGACTGGGGTGTGGTACGTGTCCCGCTATATGCATATACTTTTTATTTCAATTGCCATAGTACTACTATAGCTATTTAAAGTTTGTATTCACCTGATTACGATATGAGAGTTACTTGACAAATGTGATACATAAACTTTACCATATCTCCAAAAATTATCTTCAGCCAGAACTTGAAGTATTTTTTTTCTCTTACAGTGATTGTCCACTAAAACTGTTTTCTCCAGTTATCGCTATTGCGAATACACTTTTCAACAAAACCATTGGCCCCGCCAATAGACGGTGACAGTTGAAAATGCGAGAATGTCCAAAGTAAACGAGCCAACATGAAAAATCTATTTATCCGTAAGTTCATAAAAAATATATATTTATATATATATTCCTCATGACAGAAAATGTATATCCGACTTTTTTTTTATATGTAAGAGGTGCTATTATCTATTAATAGCATAATTGAGAATGATTACTCTTTATCGCTCTAAGATTTTAAGATTTTAACGTACCGCGTCGAATTTACTTTATTTGCCTTACTGACTTAGTTATACATATACTTCAGTTTTATAAACGATCTACTCGTTGCCTGGAACCACGATTGAAGCTATAATGATTTCTATCTTTGTATAATATATTGAATACACAAATTCGTAGCGCTTATGGTTGATTTCTCATATGTAAGTGAATGCAGCAAGTATTGCACATTGTGCAAATGTATAGACAAAGTATAATTTGGTCGCTATATGAGAAACCATGTCTTCATTAGTCTTAGGCTTACGAAAATATACAATAGAGATAATTAGCGATAACGTGAAATAACATACAGAGAAGAGTGAAAATAGAAAATTATGCTAAGTTTTGTTTTTCCCGAGAATGGCAGTACAATAGTGTAGCTAGAATTTGCACTGTTACATTTAACTGATCATACATTTAACGCCAATGTGATGTGTTAGAATTACAAAGTCTCTTTAATTCTTTATGAATATTTGGAATGTTGCAATTCTGAGCTCCTTCGTTTCCCAAAATAGCTACTAAAGTGGTAGAAACATGAAATATGATTAAAGTTTGGTTCGTAACAATACACGTACTTCATGATCTATAATATACTCCACTGACATAAAACATTAAGCGTACATAACGTGCGTCCACAAGAATATTTTAGATTATCAGTTTATTAAGATTGTTCGACATGCAAGGCTTTACTATATATATACGCCTATAATTAATATAGCAATCTGTGCTCTGGAATTGCAGGCAAACCTGTGCGCCTTGTAGTATGCTCGTTTTAAGAAAAATAGGTATAGAAATGTAAAGGACGCATAGCAATTTCCTTTGTATCAATTTGTGATAACTATTATTTATAATAATATAATTGCAGTCAGCCAATTGTACATACAATTTCATTGTAAAATAAATGTTTTTGTATGCTACCTTATATTAACTTGTAATCATTAATTTCAAAAATCGTGCTTTAATGCATTTGAAAAATCAACATGTACATAATAAGTTTACACGAGCAGCTCCTGGAGGGTCAGTAGATCGTGATCCGATGGTTCCTCTTTGATCTTATAATTGCCATGCAATGCGAATGTTTTGTGCAGTGCAGCAAAACCTAATCCTGGATCTGTTTCCTCGTCTCCTGCAGGGCTCACATCGCCTGGCATAATTTGATTTTTGCTCACCTGTATCGATTATCAACATTAAGATTCGTGAAATAAAACATTTTGGTTTATTAGGAAACATGAGATTCATTGGTTTCAAAGTTTACCTCAAAACGTTGCTGTTTGTATACTGCTAGTTTTCGTGTACCAGGAGAACTTTGAATAAGATTTTGAATGGTTGGATGAGAAAGTCCAAAGAAATCAGCTCCTTTTGGAACAATCGAACGAAGTGTAGGAGATATAGCTGCCAGTAATCGAGAATGGCACTCGTCAGGAGTTGTGCCAACTAGTGGCTGATCAAGATCGTTATCTGATACTATTTCAAATCTGTAATTTTATAAATTTCATTGATTTACACAGACACTGTATATACATATAAGGTGGAAGATGAGAGATAAAAAAACTATGAAAGAAATACCTTGGTCTTGGTCCTCCATCTAATATTTTACATGTATAAAGACTTTTGGCTCGTGCATTTCTTAAACTTGCATACATCCTGGTACTACAATAACCCACAGGAAAAATAAGATCCTCTGTATGATAGGCAATTCTATCGGACACTACTTCACCAAGAGAGTAAACTGTAAGATCACCCAAGGCAATAGGGAATATTGGTCGCCCATGAACATCTAATGGTATCAATTGTACGACTCTACGTGCTGCTTTACAATAGCGCTTAGACTTGTTTTTCATCTCTGGAAAACAAGAATTAATATATAGTGAATTTTTCCAATGCACTTATTATAGGCATGTTCTATTTATAATTCATTCAATGATTACCAGATGAATCCACTGTGCTCTTTTTTTTAACACTCTTTTTAGGTGTTGCATTGTCAGTATTAAAAGATGGTGAATTAGAATTATTCATTTGGGACTTTCCCATCGGTGTTACTGTATCCACTTCACCTTGTTGTTGATATAGCTTTCGCAAAAGAAATAGCCTTTCTTCTTTCATTATGGCAAGATTCCTTTGCATCTGTGCTACTTGATCACACAATGCAGCATTTTCCTAAGACAATAGCATAATAAAATATATTATCTTTCCTTGTGAATAACCAACTTGTTCCTTGTAAAATGATAATATGCACTGTAAAACCACTTACAAACACAGTATTTTTTACAATTCTTTTGAGCTTCTGATATTTCCTCTTATATTTAAGATTTTGCTGTATATCTGCTGTTTTGTGATATTCACTATAATACCCATCGTATGAATGAGCCATTGTTTACTAACTGTCAATTCTACGAATATACAAGTTATAGAGGTTAGGAAACACAAACTAGATATCCTGTCAACTAAGGCTTTATCGCGTCTTGTAGTACTATCACGATATTAATCCACATCAAGCACTTATTAAATAGTCATTTAAAAAAATATAAAAAGCAATTAATATCCAAGACTAGTCTGATCTTTGAATTTCTTGTACTTTCTTGCGCAAGGACTTTAACAGTCTTTACTGCTCAACACTGCTCAGTCATATGTATTTGCATGCATTTAACCATCATTTAAATCACAGAACTGTAATACAACATTTATTTATCTGTACAAAATTGCGTCAGTCGAAAATTGTAAAGAACTAAAATACATACGATGCTGATAAGTGCAAATAACCAAATTATATACATATTTATGTCATTTAAAAGCGACTATCGAACATATGAAATAACATATGTATACTATTAGTAGCCGGGGAACATATTGGATTTAGAAGTTGGATGTTATAAATCTGTATGGTACATTCTTAATAGCAAAGAATTAATAAGGATCACAAAGCAAATGATGTTCTTCGATCATTCGAGAGGAAAGGCAGATCATGTAGAACTGAAAACCACTATCTAATTACTTCCATTATACACGACGATTGCCAATCGTCTGAAACCAAATGTAAAAATATAAGGGTTACAGGAGATTTCAATGAAGGATGCCGGTTTAGAGTATTATTCTTTATCGCTAACATTGTCTGGTTTTTCTTGTTATATCCAAGGCAATGGCGAAAAACGCTCAAGAAAATCTTGTTTCTATGGAAAAGAAAGCCGTAACGATTCCTTGAAATAACGTACCAATTACTTGTGGAGAAGAAATGCTCGATCATAAAGTATTGCAAGGTATTCCGGAGGTACCGGAATATGAGACTACTGACGATAATTATAATAGATCCAAAATTATGTCGAAGGTATTATATTCGTAATTATCCTACAAATCCCATAAAGTTCTCATCTATCTTGTATTTTGATAGCGCATCGTTGAGCATAATGTCAAGCGAGATCAAAAGTACAAGTGCAATAATGAAGCTCAAAGAGTTTTAGCGAATTCCAATAGTCACGTCCTTCATCGACGTTCTCATGGTGATTAATTCCGTTCACAAATCTCTTTTATTCAATGCCATTCATATACTTGTTCTACTTTTTTTTTATTCACGCCATTCATGCACTTGCAAACAGTCGCACCTTCCCTTAAAAGGAATACGGTAACCATTTATTCACCGCGTTTACGTACTGCTCAAGATCATTCCGATGTGAGTTTATTCGACGAATATAGAAAAAAATACAAATTATAATTATTGGTTGATTATACCATGCTGTATTGTAGATTCCATATACGGCAGTCATATTGAAACGGTCTATCCTAAATCCTACGTGTTGCGATAAAATTCTTTCCCAAAAAGCAATGAACAGAAAAAGCTTTTTCGATCGTCAAAGCCGAATAAAAGGTAAAAGAAACAGTACACTCCTGTTGAATCAATATGAATTACATTGCAATTGATTCCAGAGGAAAGCAGACGGCCAACAGGAAAATCAAGAAAGGTAGTAATCCGAGTAAATTTCAAATATACAAATAATCATTTACGTTTAATTTAAGCAGGCAAACATGGGAATAACCAATATTACGGAAAATGAGAGATTAGCAAAGAAAAAAACACATAAACGATCAAAATCAAAAGGTCCCAATACATCAGAGCCCAGTTTCAACGTGTGTTGTTATCGCTCAAGTAAGAACGTCATTCTCAATTTAGATTCAATGTTTATTAATAACTATAGAGTGCAACATTTTTATTCGCAGAAGAGCTAACAAATCGATTTAACAATACCAATGTCAAGAATATGCAAAAAATCACCAACTGGAGAAGTGAGGTCCTAAAGATTTTCAGTAAACTCACAGTTTTACTTCTTTATCTCCATTTCCTTCTGTCCTACAACTTGACATTATCGAAAAGTCATGGTCTCAGAGAAGTATTCGGAAGTTGCATGGTTGGTGAAATTCGCCAGTAACCAGTACCATAAATATAACAAAAATAAACAAGCGTTAAGAGGGATCACAAGAAGAGGAAGAGGTTTCGTACAAATTTAAATCATAATGAAATAACGATTAAGAATGCCCAAAATATTTATACATCCTTATTATTACATTTCGGAGTACAAAAGCCGAAATACAAAGCAATAAAATGTGCAGAGTGAACTACAGTACCTTTAGAAAGTTTTCCTGAGCAGTTTGCCGAATAATATAAATTACATATTGTATGTACGTTTAATTAATATATGTTCGACCCACGGCATCAACCTCACTCTCAGAGAACTCTTCTACGTTTTGAACAATAAGAAAAAGGCCCTTCAATCTGTTATTGTCGTCACAACCCAATTACACTTCTCTTATCGTTAATTAATTATGCAATTTATCCCATGCTTGGCATCTTGTGACTTATCTCTCCTTGAAAATCAATCTTCACTATTGGTTCTTCTCCAGGCATATATATTTCTATATGTCCTACTAGTTTTCCATCAGGCAAGTTGGACGGTATATTGTCTTTCTTGATATGGTATTCTACCACTTCATATTCCCCCTGGGTGAAATTAAGAGACAAATTAATATTTGCTTTTAACTGTTACTTGTATTATATACTTACTTCCTCGATTGGACACTCTTTAGGAAAGATATCCTCCGGTTTACCCGCTTCCAGAATACCAGCTACAATAACTTTGTCACTCATTGTGCTACAAAGAGTAGAGGTGCTCTCTGGCATGTCTGTTCCACCGGCATTCACTGTCAATTTTACCTAGTTGCAGGAGAAATTAATTATATTTCGTTCTTTTGTATAGGGACGATGCTGCACTCACCATCATATTGTCTGGTAAAGTGGATTTGATAATCATCTTCAGTGAAATTGTATTCTCAGGATCATTTTTATGAATCACACCCGACCAGTCGCCCATATAATCGTTTGGTTTATTTGTAATTTCTAGAGTCTCCACATTGATGACCAATGGGCTCTGTTAAAAGAAAGTCAATTTCAAAAAACATTAAATGCCAGGTAATATAAAATTATATTTACTTACATCCGCTCTTGTTAATGAACCGATAAGCACGCTTGAAAAAAGTAGAACGAATAACTTACTGCACAGCATCTTGTTAAGTATCGCGTTATTGATGGATGTATTACCCATTCTGTAACTCGTGTAAATTGATACAGTATTTATACTTTCTGAAATGCCCTAATAGGTATATCTATATTTTTATGCGTGTCGATTATATTTCCTCACGCGATATCTGTTTTTTTTGGATTCAAATCTAACGATTCAGGATTAGGATCACATGGGAAAAAATAATTATAAAAATCATTACATGTAACCGGATGGGATTTCATGAGCATATAGATTTAAATCACAATTCTAATTATCACACTAAGTTATTATTCCTGAGTATGGCGTGTTGCTTTTTTTATTCAAAAATCAAAGGAAGTAACGTGTTATTATTTTATAGAAAAATCTGGAACATCATTATACTTTATTATACAATCTGCTTGTTGTCATACATCCCTTGTTATGAAGGTGTACTTAGTGTTAACACAAAAAGAGGATTTAACATGATGATTTTGCTCGATGGAACAAGGAGGATTATTGTTCGTTGGTTTCGCACAGTGATCACAGATCATGCTACTATAACGTTACGGTGAGTCGAAGATCTTCTAAGAGTTTTTTGAATATCTGGATTTTCCAGTTCGTTTACTTCAAGCTGCTTTCTCGTGCGGTTTTAACGAGACACGATAGCCATTAATGGAGCGAACAGAAATGTCTGCATTGAGTAACAAGTCTGACATTTGCCAAGTGGAATCGATTCTGTAGCATCGTAAAAGATTCGCGAGTATAACTTTCAGACATGTCATTGCAAATTTTTGTCCTATGCATGACATGGGACCTCCGCTGAATGGTATGAATGCATATGGATGCCGTGTACTACTTTCATCTGCAGAAAATCTCTCCGGTAGAAATTTCTTTGGTTCTCTCCAATAATCGACACTTCTATGAGTAACGTATGCCGCTATTAGTACTTGACAATCTTCTGGCAGGATACAATTCTCTAGGGAAATATTGTGGATTATGTGAATGGATCCTTTAAGATTGATATTATTTTTTATACCGGAAATATATTTACCCAGATGAAGTTCTCCACGCAGATGTCTTATTAAAAATGGCGCTATTGGAAACAGACGAATGGTTTCCTTAATAACTGCTTCCAGGTATTTCAATTGAGATAAAGATTCAGACGTGAGGGGTTCATCTTCTCCTTGGAATATTTCCTCTATCTCCTTTCTTGCCTTTTCCTGTGCTTCGTGGTGCATACCCAGCATAAGAGTTGCGAAGCTGCTTATAAGGGCTATGGTATCTTGGGACTAAATTATATTTTTTATTAGAATTCCTTTTTATTAAACTTCATAATGTTGCTATACGTACTGCGATGTAAATCGTGTAAATTTCATCCTGTAATTCTGAATCAGTCAGAGAATTTGATGAATTTTTCAACGATTCTAGAAGATGTTCCAAAATTGATTTTTGATTGCTGCTTAACAAGGGTGCATAATTCTGGTCATTTCGTTTTGCTGAGACGCACTGGAAAAATCAAATGATATTTTATTTCTCTGTTAAATTGTATTTGAATTATTATTGTAATTTCCGTTGATTTTACGGTATGGACAAAATTTTGTATAACTTCTCGTCCTCTTTGTTGTTCCTTGTAATAGCGTGTTCGATTAAATATCCAATCTGTTTGTAGCCATATTTTGGTCATTCTATCGAATATAATTTTGTACATTCTGTAAATCAATGTGAATTTTGTACGAGTTAATAATTGTGTAAAAAAAAGCAATTGATTTACACCAGTACTCACTTGGCAGTATAATGAATAATTTCTTGATCTGCATTATCCTGTGCATTAACATCTAAGCGACCCATAACAGCTTCTGAAACAGAGAAGCCAAAATATTCCCAACCAGAAGATAAGAGTATAGTTCTAAAAAAAAATAATACTAACCGCAAACAATATCAATAGTACAAGCTTCAATATATGGCAAAATATCAAAATCACAACCACGGTCTGCTTGCGAATCTAACTTATCCATTAACTTGCGACTGTGCCTATCAAAAATGTTGATAAATCCATGAAGAACCTTTTGAGTCATGGTGTACGTTAATAATTTCCTATGTCGACGCCACATATTACCTATTTTCCCAAAAAATATTTGGATTTGATAAATTGCGACAAAAAGTATTCATTATAACAAAAATCAATACCATCTCCGCTTATTAAGCCATTTCCAATAAACGGATGAAGAAATCGATACACCCGTCCTTTGTAACTGGCTTGCTGACTATTCAGAACTTTCTGCAATATATATAAAGTGTCAAATATTCATTAATTTAATGCCAATTAATTACTAGCGATCGGTCTACAATATTAAGAAGGTGATGCAATATTTAAACGTTGGACATTAATATTCCCGGTGCTACTAGTCTTTGAAAAATTATTTAATACGACTATATGAATGCACGAAAGTAGTGTTTCGTTAGAAGTACAGTACCTGTTATGCATCACAATTATTATACCACCACCATGAAACATATTGAAGGCGTCGTGTGTCACATGAAAAATAAAGATCACACGGACAAGTTTAGTATTCTCAGGATTATCGTAAATGTATCAGGTACTGGTTATATAGATAATCTAGAGTAAAATGACCATTTTTTATGTCAAATTTAAAAAAATGTCTATATACATATATAATAGTGATATAAATCAGTAGTTATACTTCAATGTCTCCTGGTGCTGTCACTACCACGTATAATTCCGGTCCCATCCATAGTTTCATTGGAACTTCTTTCGTATTGTGAGAAATTATAATTGTTTCCAAGCGATTTAACATTTCTGTGAGAAATAAAATAATTAGTGAATGTAATTTTTTAAAAACGGAATATAACCGTTATGCAATCTAATGTATAATTAAAAGTGCACGTTTGTTAGTTACCTTTAGATTTACATGCGAATTTCAATGCATTGCCAATAAAAGGCAGTGGCATTGGACCTGGTAACTTTCTTGCAAGTTCTAGAAAACGTCTTCGACGGCTTCTTCGATTATTTGTGAGTAGTTCGTACGATAAAATTAAAAATAATACAGTTAGTATTGTTGTTAATAATGGACCTGAAACATGATCGTTGTTAGTTAGATATTATTCAAAATATTAATTGGAAACTACTTTGGAATAAAATACCTGTGTCCAGCAATGATACATTAGATTGATATAACATTACGCCAATCATGTCCGTTCCAAAACACGAATAAATACTAAATGTTTGATTTGTGAAGAGTCTTTCGACTTTTTTATCAATTAAATTGTCCTAACCTTGGGTCTCATTGGCTTATTCCCCACCATTGACTCCGAAATTCTTATATGCTCCCTTGAATAGCTTTAGCACGTTCTTGCTCCATTGTGAGTCGTGAAACTCATATTGTATAACCCTTGTTCAAGTTGAAGGTAAGTTTGTAAAAAGTGGTTCTACAAATATTTTCATCATTCGTCTATATGGTCTATATCTATCTATATGGTAATAGTACCACTTTATGCTTTTAAATGTATTCTGAATCTTAAATTTTGATATTATTATTTAGCGATGTTGTTATCGTTTACGATATTCGATAATTATAATATTGTATATAAAATTTTATTTGATTGTTCAAAGAAAAGGGCAAAAAAGTAATATGAAATTGACTAGTAGACGCATTTAATAGGATTTGAAATATTTATTAACTGTTATTGCATTAAATGTTTGCTGCTTAGACTGTAAAAGGATTTTAGCAAATTCTCCTGCAGCTTTTAAGGTTTCGGCGGTGTTTTATGTGGGGGTAGGAA
Source organism: Trachelus troglodyta (assembly GCA_030142635.1). Taxonomy (NCBI): domain Eukaryota; kingdom Metazoa; phylum Arthropoda; class Insecta; order Hymenoptera; family Cephidae; genus Trachelus; species Trachelus troglodyta. The sequence goes on from JARQTJ010000272.1 coordinate 434,838, forward strand.
AGAGCACAAAAATTTGGCCGTGGGGGAAGACAGCAGTGCGCATGTTCTAAACCGATCAGCTGATATTGCCGTGAAGTCGTAATTCCTTTTGTACATAGGAACGCATGTGTCTTACGTGAACTACGTTTTCTCGTTCGAAAATACGATGTGCGTGATAAGGAGCGTGAACTTATACGATTATTCAATAATTGCATATCACTTCAAAGAATTTGAAAGACAACATAACCTCTAAGGACCGGAAGCTTTTTAGTAACACCACGTCAGGTTTCCGTGCGTTAGCGATCGCTGCTGGCTGTTTTCGAAAGTGCTAAAAGTTACGGGAAATATACATGTATTTGAATGAATTCTGTCGTATTCGATAGTATGACAGTTTCGCGAAAAAAATGAAGTATTGTGTGTCGTGCGTTTACTGCACTCTTGTCTTCGTATTCTTCGTATCGAGGTGAGACTATTACGTACGGTCTACTGCGCTTGCATGCGATTGACAGTTCTTGTCGCTGCATTTCGAGGACCGGCTCTCTATTTGCACAGACACCTTATATAAATGCTTTAAAAAATACTGTGTTTAAAGAAGCAATGGTCCATTAGCTGCTTTTTGAGGGTTCTTGTCATTTTAACGTTGTCTATCATTTTGAAGCAGTACTATGAGTGTACAATTCGTTCCCTTTAATTCTCATGTTTCACATTGTTAATAATTAGTTTTTAAACTACTACTTTAATGAGACTACTTCTTGCACATATCTTGCAGTTTGGGATACTTAAGATTATAGTACGAACCATTTATTGCGTTTAGTTAATATTCATTATACATAGTTGTTTCATAAGATTTCTTCTAAGGATAATGTTATAGGCTATATAAAATATATAAGATACTGGAGAGTCCTTGGTTCAACAAATGTTATTTATAGATGAGTATTTGCAACATTTATGCTTATAGTATTATGTGTTTGTCTGACTGATTTCAGCGGGCTCTTATTCCTGATTGTAACCTCAGAAGGAGCTTTATCATCAGAGCAATCTTCTACTTTAATTAGCAGCGAAGACTTTGGAGAGCAAGACAATATTACCAAAGATGATGCTCTTAAAGAATATATTGATTCTGGTACAGTGGAGACTTTGCAGACTCAAATTCTTCACAAGGCAACATCTCATCACCAGGATAATTATATGGAAAAGGTACTTTATATTTCAATCATATATTAAATTTAAAAATTATATCTTCCTAAATATAAAAATCTTTACATAAATGATATTTTTTATATTCAATTTATTGTTACAAGTCGTTATTGAAAACAATTATTATTATTATAAGTAAATTGCACGAATACAAAGCAACAGCATCCATTATTCATCTTTGTAATACATAAAAGCTCACTATTGATATAATGAACCAGCTGCAACTCCTTTACTTTCACAATTCAGTGGTGTTTCATATCAGCTTCTATAATATTTCCTACTTGTAACTCAGTAATCTAGTGGGTAGTACGGAGGAAGGCTTTTTTTGTGTCAGGTCCTTGTATCATAACTATCTGCCTCTGTTGATTAGAGTAACATGCGGGGTCTCTTACCCACATTGTATGCTGTGGAATATGATTAATATTTTGTTGTACTCTTACAGCAAAATCATAAATATTATACTCTACTATTTTTTTAAAAGAGTCTTTAATCTTCCACTGCATAAAACTTTAACAAAGTACTTTTGGTAACTTGATACTTGTGTTTTGCTTTAAATAAACATGGAAATTATGTGGGTGTTCTTAAAATAAATAAGAGGTATGTGTATCGGATGTTTCATAATTCTTAAAAAATTCAGAAGCAGCTAAGTGTTAAAATTTTTACAACAAAGATTTGTAGTTATATAATAATTTGAAGTGGGTGTCAAACCACGTTGAAGCAGTTTAAAAACTAAAAATTTTTAATACCAGGAACTGGATTTACACGCTGTGACTTTGGAATGTTAACACGAGGAATTTTACAATACAAGCATTTTTTCATTCATTAAATTTATAGCGACTCAAAGTTAATTTATTGTACGTCCACGTACTACATTATGTATACATGCATATTTACATTACCAGTACCCTCTCATTTGAAATGGATTATATAGAGTAATATTATTTTCTATTTCAGAATAGCGTTGGTTCCGACTTGTCGAATTTCGAAACTCCACACAGCGACGATAACTTGAAGAAAGAACAAGGCCTTGATATCCTGGCGGAAATTGTTACACAGCAGCCTAACTTATCACAAGGGTAAGTGCTGATAAAATAATGTAATTACATTACGTAAAACTGTTAAGAGAAATATCCATACATTACTCGTTTGTCCATTTTCATAATTTTGTACATTACTCAAATTTATTATACATCTTATCAGGACTTTAATACTCGATGCCTTTCGCAGATAACGTGCAGTCATTTTCGAAACGTTTACTCTTGATAACATTTGAATTTTGAGAATTGGTTTAAGCCTAATGACATGAACCAGCATTTACAGTGATTATAAGGGACTAATAGAAATTTTCGTATCTATTGCTTTATCTCAAAACGTGATCATTTCTGACACTCAAAAACAAATATTTTCTAATCGCAACCAAAGTACTCACAAAATTAAACGAAAACTAAATATATAATAAAGTAAAACTTAACACAAAGTTTTATGAATATTTTTGCGATAATACTATAATTTTTACAACATATGGAAAGTTAAGCAGAGATAAATAGCTGTAACGCGAAAGTTCGAATATTACTTTATCAATGCTTCAACCGTAGTTTTAAGATGTCTCACTTTAAATTAAAGATATTGCACCTGCAGTATTGCGTTTAGTAAATAATTTTCTAGTCTTTGTATCACCATCGTCTATGTTGAACAGAGCTTTGCCTATAGTCTCTTTACGATTCTTTAAGTAAACAAAAATTTCTTGAGTTATCATCGCTCATCTTTATTATTATGATCCAGCGTGTGTGCTTTATGAGATCAGACGAATCTGTCATTAATTCATTATACTCAATTCACGTTGAACATTCCTTAAGATTTTTATTACCATTAAATATATCACCAAGATAATTCTTCCAAATTTTCAGTACACATAACGCTATCAAAATTACACGAGTCATGATATCTATACGAGTAGCATCCGATGTAATGACTAATAAGAACTGAGCCAATTAATGTAATAACACAAACTTGACATTTATATCAATCAATTTGTGGTTGACACACGCGTTAACCACGTGACTCCTAAGAAATGACGTAACAACTGATGGATTTCAGTTGAGAAAAAATAAAAATTGTACCTCGTTTAACAAGCCCAGTAGGTATCAATATGGTGTATTGTTGTAAAATTCAAAGTTTTATTTGTTCCTATAAATATCGTGTTAACGTATAAGATTATATTTTCACGTGGAAAAAGATGTTTTAGCGCTCCCAGACAAAGCTGTTGCTTCGTCGGGTGAAGACGCGTTGAGAGGAGTAAGGCAAAACACGACCTCAGTAATACGAAGACTCACTCAAGGTTTTCGACATACGTAGAATGTGCGCAACGCACTTGGTAAATGAGTTTTCTCTACATCGAATCAATTCCTCCTGGTTGATTAATCGATAAACACTTCGATATCGAAAATAAGACATCGGTGTTAACCTATTCGATTTAGTTTAGCATATATCGTGATATTTATATCAGTTTGACAATTTTTCAAGCAACGCTCAAATAAGTGCCGATGACTTTAATGAATTTGAATTATTTCATTTGCGTCATTACTCGCATTGTTTTCGTCCAGTCATCCTCTTCGACCTATCTTATATTCGGCTGATTATTGTTCTTTACAAACGTATATGAGGAATTTCACTGTCTCTTGATTCTTGGAGTAGACATCGTTGTAATTCTGTTCTAATTCGTTGTAAGTCTGCAATTAGGTCGTCATTCGTAACGATACATTGACGGTACCGACGATGCGTGATTTAAAAGAATTTAAAAAAAAATTTTTTAACTTTTCACATTGCAGATGTACACGGCAAGTTTAACTGGCAATGTCTTTTTGTATACCGTAGATGCATTAGGAATGAGCTGGCGAAACCAGTAAGAGATGTTTTTATTGTATGAACAAAAATGGTTGTGGAAAGCAGGCAGAGTCTAAAGAGTAGTGAGATTTAACGTGGTGCTCAGTGCCCAGTGTTTCTAGGATCTCTCATTGTAACAGATTTCATGCAATTCTTGCTTCTCGTAGAAATTTAATGCCGTCGATTCAACTTGGGGAAATTTCTCGCATATAAAAATCTTCAAACTCGCTGACATCCCTCCCGGCTTCTTCGACGCCGCTGCCGGCGTTTTCACTCCGTTCCGTATCGAATATTTATCTGCTACTCAGTTGCTTACCTACTATATCCAAGTTGTCAATTATACACATTTTCGCTTTGAACAAGTTGACGCCGCCAGGTGGAAACTGTATGGTGGTGCAAAGATACGGAATAGCGGCTTCCTGACGACGCCGGTAAATGTTCAACGCCAGTCGTTACTCCAACGTTCACCGATACGGATATATTTGCAATTGCCTTGCTATGTCGCGCGTGTATATCTTACGCGTACTTTCCCGTGACACAGAAATCCTAATTGATAAATTAACTTGTTCTTGCGTATCGTCCGAAATCGTCGAGTGTCTTTCGGACGGTTATTCAAGATTTTGCGAAAGTAAAAGCTGAAAAGAATTTTGGAATTTTTAATAATTTCGTTATTCTCTACAGTCGATTTTTAATTGCGTGTGGAGAGATTTTTCGTAAAATTTTGTACTATTTTTCGAGTAAGTTTTTCTTTCTTTTATGACTCGGTTGATATATATGCAATTAAATTTTAGTCCACCCTACATGTTTTTGTAATTTATGATATCAATATTTTATGAGACATATTCTTATATATGCTTGTGAGTCTTCATGCTATCGTTAATTTGAATTATTTGTTCATCAGAATTTGAGACCATTTATAATCTGATCACCCTGTATATTGGCTCGGTGACAAACTACAAACTTTTTGGCTACGGTTCAATTCCCGGTCTGTAACTATTTTCACTTTTTTTCTTTTATCCTTTTCGTTTGTCTTCCTTCTGTTATCTTTTAACACGTTTCACGCCCCTTGCATTCGTAATGCCACGTCAGTCTTGTAAAGCATGGCGTTCTCGTATTGGCGCCGTTCGAAATAAAAGTTTTCCTTTATAATCATTAGGTGAACGAAAATTGATATTCCGGCTGTAATATCATATATGGTCACAATTTACTGTAAAGACTCGTACGATTTTATTAAAACGTAAATCGATCGTATGAAATAATGAAAGTCTTGATAGTCTTATGTATTAATTGTTATTAATTATAATGTAATAATTTTAATGGCAAGTCATTTCCTCGTTCGAGTGATTTATTAAGCGTTAATTCCTGTGCGATCGAAGAATCGTAGCAATCAGCGCAACATGGCAGCACGTCATTGATACTTGTTAGTAAAGTAAGCGTCAAGAATAAAAAACGGAATGGCCAAAATGGCAAAAATTCCACTGGACAACATTTGATTTAAATACTGCGATGAATATTTTGAAATCAGGTTATCCTGATAGGTATCCCAATCGTGAATAAGAATCAGTCCAGCGACGCAGCTCAGTATTGCACCAATTGTCGAAAACACGATGGACTGAAAGAGAAAAGTGAAAAAAATTGTTGCTTTTCGAAATACCACATTTTTTTACCACACTCACCGTTTTCTTAGGCTGACGCTCGCCAAGTAAATAAGACAAAATTGTTATAGCGTTTATCAGTATGTAACCACATATTGACGTATAGATAACGGCGACATGATTTTTATTTATTTCCATATCACTGTTCAGGGGATCCACGATCAGGCCGATCGATATTACGAGTAACATCTGTGTGAAAAATGAATAAGAGTGTGAGTAGCGTTGCGCGATTTTTTTTTTTAAATTCCATTATCTTACCAATTCGACGATTTTGCAATAAAATGACGATTTCTTTAAATATTTTTTAAATCTCGATGGATCATCATGAGTCGTGCTCTCCTCGTTCATTTTTCGATATTTTTTATCTCCGTGCAATTAGTGCTTATAACGATTGAGACGGTTTATCTTTAATTGCAATTTTTTTTGCCACCGAGTAATTTACACGATTGCCAACTTTTTTTGTGTTTTAAGTAATCGTTAAGACTTAATTTCAATTTGCGATATTTTTGGAAAATTTTTTTTTCTCTTGCCTTCGGTACCCACACAGTTTCGACCGGTCGTTGCGACGTTCGCTCGACTTCTACTTGGCTGCATTTGACTCCTTAAGAGACGACTAACTCCTCGCTTCCTTCTTCTTACATACATTTCATTCATAATTGCAATATATGATTCTGATTCTCACGATCACAGGAATTTCTCGCGCCTAGATCGACACGCCCGTGAGCAAAATTATAGTACAGTGTAATTGCATGCGAGTGTCATGTGCTGAAAAATTAATTAGCAGCTGCTATTATTACCGACACATGTGCAATTACTGATACATTATATATTCATATAATATCTATGCGAAATTGTGTAATTTATGTAAAATTTGTATCATTTCGTTCGGTGATCCGTCATTTGACTTCGTCAGTCACGTTACAATAATGTTCTATAATTATTACAGTTTTATAGAAATAATCGATTTCTTTGATTAACTACATTTATTGTCTATTTATTTTTTCATTTTTTTTGTTCCCCTTCAAATGAGTGATTTCGCACGCGTTAAACTTTTGAACTGTCCCCTTATCTATTTCCGTCACATAAAAATACATCAAAGTTCAGTATGTCAGTCTTTTGAAAAATCATTCAGAACTTCATCTCGATTGACATTCTTGCACTGTATTATAATTAAATGCTATACTCTGGTCATTCGTACTGATTCGTCAAATTACGTCGTCCTCTTCGCGCCTCTTTTTACGTCATTCAGTCGCATTCGCCTAATGCACGCAGATTGAACGTGGGCCGCGAAAAGCACGGTTGTTAAAAAGAAAATCATTAAGAATTCTTTAACGCGCACTTAACCAGTAGAAAATACATGCACTAGGTTATCGTCATTAAATGTCAAGAGGATTAGAAGTATTTTTTAAGCTTTTCATTTAAAACGTACTCTTAGCGCTCCACATGAAATTGAGGATTTAGAAGATCCCACGGAAATGAATATCATATCTGTAACCCTTGAACTGTCATAATTTTTATAGAACATTAAGACTGAATACCGGATATATTATATATTTCTTAATTCGCATATAAATGCAGCGACAAGGCCTTATCAGCCGCAATGCTTATTCGCATATAGAGACCATGCGCAATTTTACATGAATCGATTATCAGTTATCGGTATTTGGCTCTGAAAAAATGTTTTAGTATATATAGTAATATGAAACATGAATTCGTTTGCGAATACTTCTAATTCTTTGTAATGGCATTGATGTTCGATTCTTTAGTCTTATAGATTCTGTAAATGTCGCAGTTACTCACATAATAGTTCAGTGAAGAAGTGACTTAAAGATAATGTGTAAAATGGACGAGTGCAAAACTTTTGGATTAAAAGTCGTAGAATTGTGACTGTTTGGACAGTAAGAAGTAGTGTCCAGTAGTATTGATGGTGCTAAAATTGAATGACAATGGCTAAAGGGAGAATTAAAGGTAACACGTGTCCCATATACTGGATAGAAAGTTCAACTGAAGAATTTGGATCACTGAGACAGCTTCTGCAGGCTGCTGTTTTCTATCTCACGATAGTAGCGGCATTGTGGTGCATCCCCAGCAGCTTATATTGTCGGTGAGATTATTTAATAAGACTATGAACTCACAAACTATCTGGAGTCAGTTTATGTTAGATCGATTTGAGGGGATAATTGAAATTTTATTTCAGATTTTTGAACTTGGGTTTTAATATTGTTGAAGGTTTGGGTTGGATTAATGAGAATTTTTTTTTGTTACAGCATATCAGAAACTGGGCAGTCTGTTGTGCTTACACTGGTTGATACAGCAGCAGCTGAACTTCAGAGTCTAGCTGATCCTAGAATTAGCTCAGAGTTTCATGGCAGGTCATTGCCATCAGCTAATGTGACTCTGTCAACGAATTCCATCCGAGGAGAAGATCAGATTGGTCAACCAGCATCGACTGAAACGTCTAAGTCCGTCCTGCATGATGATCAGCAAAATAAAACTGTTCGTAAGGATGGTCCTGTCCTTGCTGAGGATATTTCTGAAGCGGTTGTTACTGTTAGAGCCCACCAGAAACCTGGGAACGAAGACAGAACCAGCTCTTCGAATGATCATCTAGTTCAGAACGAGGGGTTAGGAAGCTCCGAAGGAAAGATAGAGCTAAAGGTAGTTCCTGGCGACAGGGGTGAAAAAAGTAGCAGAAAGGATGGAGGAAGTGTTGAAATTTCCGAAGAAGAGGAGCTTGCGGAGAATATTCGGAAGGTCGAGGCTGATGCTCTGACGACGGCACCCGAGCTGAATGATAACGCAGCCAGGGCGAGACTCGTTGGAGAAGGTAGCGACGAAGCAGCAGCTGTTATAATGGACGGACTCGTTGCTTCTGGTGCTACTGATCCTCATGAGGATATTCCATCTTTTAGCGAATGGGCTCAGCGGCGATTGGAAGAAGCTGAAAAGAAGAAGAGTAAGCATCAGTCATTCCTAGATAATGTGATTAGATTTTCAGACAAGTTCAGTGATCTTTGATCATGTGATTATGTCTGTCAAGAATAACGTTATCAATCGTATCTGTATCTTTATGTTGTAGCGCACCCAAATGCCTCGATACAGAATCCTGGGGGACCAACCAGGACTGTAGGTGGTATGAAAGTTCGTTCGAAGAATTACGCATCGCCTGACTGCGGTGCTAAGATCGTTGCCGTCAATCCGGAAGCAAGAAGTGCCAAGAGTGTTTTGGCATCAACGCGTGATGAGTACATGCTGAATACGTGTACGTCTAGAGTCTGGTTCGTCGTCGAGCTCTGTGAGGCGATACAAGCGAAGAAGATCGAGCTGGCAAACTTCGAGCTCTTTAGCTCATCCCCAAAGGATTTTTCTGTCTTTGTCAGTGATCGTTTTCCTACTAGAGATTGGAGTCCGGTTGGTCAGTTTACTGCTAAGGACGAGAGAGACATACAAAGTTTTCCACTTCATCCTCAGCTCTTTGGTAAATTTATTAAAGTCGAGTTACACTCTCATTACGGTGCAGAACACTTTTGTCCTATCTCCTTATTTCGGGCGTATGGTACTAGTGAGTTTGAAGTGCTTGAAACGGAAACGGAATCTGACAGTCACGTCCGGGAACCCAATGCAGTCACTGAGGATGACGACGAGGACGACGAAGAGAACCTCGATGGAACTCATGGCGAGCCATCACGAAATCTTTTTGGTAGTGCGCGGGACGCGGTATTGAGTATCGTTAAAAAAGCTGCTGAGGTTCTTGTGAAAAGTGGTAACCTTAGCCACAATAATATCACGAAGATACAGGAAAACATTGAGAGTAATATTTTAGAAAGTTCCTTTGCAGCTTGTATAACACCTAGGTACACGATTGTTTGCAACAACTGTACCGATAAACAGTTTGCACGTGTGTTTCAACTAATTAGCTGCAGAGGTCAATATCTTGATTCGCTGATAAAAATAAATTCTGTTAAAGAGACCTTGCGTAATAATAACATCTGCATAAACGTTGGAGCGACGGCTGATTCTAAGGTTGATATGAAAGGTGATACTGAAATTGAAGAATCGGAAAACATCATTAATAATAATATTAAAAAAGTCTCTCTTAATGTCCCCATGAATCTACAGGCGAGCTTTCTAAGCTCTGTCTTTCCTCCAGAATGTATCATGGCTTTGTGTAATGTGCTAGCATCAAATGAAAGAAAGCTCGTGCTTAATGTAAGCTACGAAGCTCTCCAAAATACGTCTGACAATGCACTACCGGAAAAGGAAATTGGTATAGCTCGACCGGATTCCAGTGAAAGTGCAACCCTTTCCGGTACAAATGGCGCACACTCCGCTCAGAGTACTACCAATTCTCAATATTCTATGCCTCTCTCAGACAAAGCTTTCAATGCGGACCCATCGTCTATTTTACAGTCGACTCCCAGTGATTCTCAAACAATGCAACCAACGCCCTCGTACATGGCATCGGTATCCTCGTCACCCATAGGAGAATCGCGTCGTAAATCTCATGATCCTCAAGAGGACGTCGGCAACTCGAAAAAAAGTCAAGAAACATTGCCAACAGTACCGGCTCAGGAAGGTCTCGCTTCACAGATTAAGCCCACCAGGACATTGAGCAAGAAGGATCCAAAGAGGGAATCTTCTGTGCCTGTACTTGAATCAAGTAAGCATCCTCCGGATGGGATTTCTCAACCGGAAGTACTGACTACCCCGTCACCATTGGGAACGGTCGGTTCTGCTAGTAGTTGGAAGGCTCTTCCTGAGGATTTGGGAATTTTTGATGCCTCTATAGAAACAGCCTCACAAATGATGACCTCCATTTTGCCATCTAGTGCTGATAAAAATCATGATGTTCTCAGCGATGCTACTGCGAATGCTCCAGTTATTAATAGCGCTGATGCTCCCTCTGATACTGTGCCGCAATCAGTGCGGACAGAAACACCTGAACAGGAGATTAAGCAGCAAACTCCTGGTAAAGCAGAATCAACGGATCAGGATGTTAAGGATCAATTGTCCTTTGATACGCTCTTATCAGATTTGAAAGATTTTGAGGGAGATTCAGCTGCATTGCACAATAACCCTTCAGCGAGTTCAGCTTCCGTATCACAACCGGCTGCAAGTTACAGTCCTCAGCAAAAGGAATCCGTGTTCCTAAGATTGTCTAATAGGATTAAGGTGAGTAAGGGAATACAAGCATTTATTATTCATTGTTGACTATTATATATAAAAGTTTCATTTCTTGGTTTTTATAGGCTCTCGAAAGAAACATGTCTCTAAGTGGGCAGTATCTTGAGGAACTTAGTCGACGGTACAAGAAACAGGTAGAAGAAATGCAACGATCCTTAGAACGTGCTGTGGCAGCCATGAGTGAAGAATCGCGTAAAACTGAGGACCGCGAATCGAAACGGCTGGAAGAAATTGAATTGTTGAAGCAAGAGGTACTGAGTCTCTCAGAGTCCGTCAAAACGCTCCTTTATGATCGTGACAGTTGGCGTGATAGATTTTCAACAATTGGTCAACATCTAATTCTCATCTGCATTGAGATCACAGTGGTTGTCCTTATCCTTTCGTACTGTCGAAGATCCAGCGACTTGGACATGGAAGGCGATAGATCCTCAGAAGAAAAGGAGGTTCTTCGACGGAAAAGCGTTGGTGATACAACCTACGCGACGTCCATCTCGTCAAAGTCTAAGAGGAACAGAAGACCTAGTGAAATAGCTTCAAAAATTATCGACTCTTATCAGGAATTAATGATAGACCACCGTGGTCAGAACTGTGACATGGAGAAAAAGAAGAAACGGAAACGTAAGCGTGACAATGTTAATTCTACGACAAAAATTGGGTCTACTAGATGTGGAACATCGAGAGATGAACCTCTCCGCAGAAACGCCGAAGTCCGAACAAATTCTTTAGTTAGAGTGGAAGACATCACATTGGAAGGTCGTGGGCCTCATTCAAGTTTATCAAGCCAGTCAAATGGTGGGCGAAATAGTGCACGTTGCATAAGAACAGAATCTTCATTAATAGAGAAACCATTTAATCGTTCCAGTGAAGATAATCTCGACGAAGTAGTTTATCATGATCGCAGCTCGTCCCCAGAGATTAAACACGCCGACGATATTCAGGAATGGAGGCGAGATTCCAAAATGATGAACCCCAACGATAAAAATTCGTTAGCGACGTGTGATCGCTTACAGACAGTATCTGAATATCGTTTAGATGATAACATTGTCTCCAAGGAGACCTTCGGCCAGACTGGCGGAATTTTAAAAAGTACTAGGTTATCCTCGCCGTCCTTTATGAAGACGGCTCTGGAGATGAGAAATAAAAGACGTCCATCAGGACAGCCAGAGGAGATGGGGCTTATACGCTCTGATTGGGGATGGTACTCGAAGCATTCGAGCAGTAGGTCTAGTCAGGAAAGTTCGACGAGTTCACGTGTTCTTAAAGAAAACGACAGTAACACAGAACCCAATGGAAACGCAACCAATGGCCGTCAGGAAGATAGTGATGAGGCCAGAAGTGGTAGTTCAAGTCCTACGAGAGTAAGAAAAAATAAAAAGAGTACAGGACTGAAGAAAATGGTGAGGAAGCTTTTTTGATTGAAGTAGTGGTTCGTCAGTAATTTAATGCTCGAGTACTTCTTTGTCGGACAATTTTTATCTTGGAATAGCTTTGCGACTATTAGAGTGTCGTTCATTGAAACTAAAGAAGAACATTTTCGAGAACTAGAGACTTTTTCGAACAGTCGATATACTTAGAGATATTCGTATAAGACTTTGTGAGAACTTCATCTAATTAAAGTGTTTGGACATGCTTATAAAGAGCTATCAGAAATATCTCAGCTTATCGATATTAGTGTTAAATATTTAAAGTGATGAGCAAGTATATTTATGGGAATACAAAAGCTAGGCGCAATTAGGAACGCAAGACGCGAATTATATATTCATTATAGCCAATAAAAGGAGAACCAAGTCAGAAGGTTTATTAGCTAGATTGCTTAAACACAAGGAATGATCATAAAGTTATGATAATAATGATGTCACTGTACAGCCAAAGTGCTTCTAGTAGTGGGGTAAAGTGTGATATGTAATGTATACCAAGCAAAATGTATGAAGTATGCCGCTTATTGATTTAAAGGACATTATGCACAAATGGACCAGTCGGACAGATTTCACTCCTTAAATATGAAGCAGTAGGATTATTATTTTTTAATTGCTATTAGGCTATTTATAAAGATAGTTCTTGTCATTCTTGAGTCTAATTGATGTGTACTCATAGACAAACGGTATGATTACAGTCATGAAATTGTAAATCTGATAGATATTTGTTTCAGACTTAATTACTCGGGCTACGAGCGCCAGATTTGTCGTAGGAATTATTTTCCCACTCAAGGATCTAATTAATAGTCCGCTCGTATTGGAACAGGGTGAATTAAAAGTATACAATGTGTGCTGGCGAACATTGCGATTACAAAATGTTTTCTCCCATTTTAATATTTAACTGTTACATAAGTTTGTATGATATAATTTTATCGAAAGAAGTCTGGATGGCTGACAGTATCATATTAGGATCTAGTGTCGTCTCTCGTAGGAAAAATCTATAAAAAATGAACGTTTTAAACGATAGTTTATGTCTAGGATAGATAAGTTATTAAATTAAATTATATTATATAAGAAGCAGCTGCCAGCAACCTGCCACTATGTGGTTATACATATAGCAGGCCGAATTTTATATATTAAATATTGATATACCTTTATTTTGTCATTTCATATTGTTATTCGGCTGTGTATTCATTCGGTTTCTTATATTCTAATTTATTTATGTACCAAAGAAAATCAAGTGCTCACTGTCTCGAGGATAGGCGATTATAGCGAGTTTAAAATTGTCCAATGGAAATGGAAAAATATCATCACTCAAATAATCTTCGTATCGTCGCTATGTGACTAAAAAAAGAAAATTGTCAGTACGTGGTACCACATGTGTTATCATAAATTATAGAAGAATGATTAATCGCCCGCGCCGCTCTGCATAAACTGAATTCAATAAAAATTGAATAATTGCCAATCTCATATCGAGGGGCGCTTAGAACGATTTAACATGAAATAATATAAATTGCTAAAATTATTAACGAAAAAAAGTAAATACTAATAAAATTATTGCATTCGAATTAATCAGTTAATGATTGATACTTCTTGGAGACAATTAAGAAATTATATTTGTTGTTCAATCTTGCATCAAATATATATAGTATATATATAATCAGTTCTCTTTTGCTGGAAAATATATTGATGTAGGACGCCCCAAAGTCCACTTCGGAGATATCAGTTATCATCAAAATATTAAAGTGTGCGTGCGAATGTCCATCGTTTACTCAGGCCCTTTTTCTAGGCAGAATTTAAGAAAATGCAAAATAATAGTACTAAACTATATTGAGTCATTGGCCGTCATTGGATATTTATATCGTTATGCTTAAAACTTATATCATTTATAATTTCTCTATTTGCTGTATCATTGTTCATGATTTTCAAACTAATTGAATTAACATATTGTCATCATTATTTAATAACTGGTGAATCGTGTAATCGATTATAGTTCTGATAATTATGTAAAATATTGAAGAAAAGGAAAATTTACTGATTTTCTTTCTTAAACAGGACAAGTAATCATTGCGTCGTTCTCTTGTGTCACTTCCTTTATATTGATTATTGGCCATTTTTATTCTATGGTATTATTGTTCATGTATAACTTATGGGAAATGTTAAGTCTGTGAAGTAGGTAAGTATTTTCACTTAAAAAATTGAACAGTATTCCTTCACAGACCATTAAATCTTAATAGGAGTACCTATAAGTATATTTAATTTTCATGTAATCAATAAAATATGCCAGCAAAAGGGTCTGTGCTATAGTTACATTGTCTAACTGTATGAAAAATGTACTTTGTAATATACGCTGTGATACATTACTTATGCGATTTGTGTTATGGTATGAATCTGGAATGCGAATAATAATAGGAGTCTGGAAAAGGGACAAAGTAAAAAAATAAATAGATAAGAAACAAGAATGATAATTAACAGCAGTAGTCATATAGAGACTTAAATTATAATTGAACACTGTCCTACAACTTAATATGCATTTAAAGACCATATTTAGCTAGTTAATTAAATAATAAATTTCTTGATCAAGTTTCACTATAATTTGTTCGTCATCGATCATCCGCTTATTCAGATTAATTTTATTGCTTTTATCGATACATCTTTATTATTGTCACCATTATTATTGCCATTAACTTTAATTGTTATTATAGTAATAATTAGCAGTCATATTTTTTTGAGCAATTATCGGTATCCTAAGCCTAAATCATTTCTCGTCCTGTAATGACAATGAATGTTAGGCCTGCGTCGAGATTGCAATTCTCTTCTTCGTGACTTCCTCCGTTTTGGAATGATAAGGAAATTGAGGGTATGGAGTATAGTAAATACATTGTAATTATGATTATTAAGTTACTAATAATATACAGCTCACGTTAAGTTCCTGCAATCATTTCCTTGCAGTCTGACCTCCTAACAGAATGTAATTCCTAGTAGCCTAGTAGTTGAGGAGAAATCACTCATGAAATTTTGTTTGATAAGATAAAGTCTTCGTCGATATATCATTAAGATATTTGAGCTACTAGGATTTGATATTACGGTTCTCGGATATCTATTGGAAATTTTGTAAACTGTATTGAATAAGTTGAATGAAGTTTGTAAAATCTTTATATATGCTTCTTGTGGATTAAGCTGGTGGATATAATTATACTATAATTGTTTGTTCTTTGATTTTATTTTTATTTTCTATTAATAATTCGACAGTCTTATATAATAAGGTGTTACAAAATTGAGGAAGGAAATTAATTAATTTGATTATCGACAGTCATTAAATTATCTTTAGAATTCAATGTGTCCCGAAACACGGTCTAAATCATTTTAGTATATGATGCAATAAAAGCGTTTTTATTTGTTACATTTTTATTTTATATCGTAGTCGTTTAATGCAGTTGTGCATTTTGCATTTCATCCACGGATAATAAATATTCTGAAGCAGATTAACGTATGTCTAGTCATATATGCTCAGCCTGGGTCTTTAGATATTGATTACATTAGAAGAAATTTAATATGGACGTAAACGTTTTTTTTGTAGAGCTGAAAATCATATGGAAGTTAATTATTGAATAAGTTTTCTGTACAAGAGACAACACTGCAGTCACATGATATAATAATATTTGGAATTAAGAATAGCGTTATTATGTTATTTATTTGATTGAATGGAAGTGTGGTACGACTACATAGGGGTAAATAATTTTCTGGTAAAAAGCAAAGTTTATTAAGTAGTTAATCGTTTTTGCTTTTAAAAACAATTTTGGGATATATTTGATGTAGTATGCATAATATATATGTGTAAACATTATATATAGTTTTAGAGTGCTCTGGGAACCGGGTATGAAAATAAAGTTGCCAAACGTGTTAATATGAAAATCATAAACGAAAATTATAATGCGACTTAGTACCCTATCACTTTTAATATACTTTAGAATTTAATTAACGACAGTAAATACATTAGAGAGCTTAATTTAATCGTGATCATTTTTTGGAGCATGTACTTGCTCCATTTGAAAATTTATTTGAGTGCGATTTAAAAATATTAATTTTAATTTATATAGTTGCATGAATAGCCCTAACAAACAATGGGAAATTATTATTCCAAAGTTGTTCCTTTTCTCTGCTATATCCTCTCTAATCATGTTAGATTTTTTCGAAATTATCAAAGCATTGTTTTCGATTTTCCGAAGTGTCGATTGGTTGATTTTGGAAACTGTTGTCGTTGAAGAAAGAGGGAGAATTTTATCCATGAAATTCGTAGTTGGTTTACAAGTAATGTGGTGTAGTATTTAAATGTTCGTTATGTTTAGGAATTAACTAACTGATTCGTGAAAGAACTGCTTGATTTAATATTTTGTTGGTTTTGAAAAAATGCTATTGCCAATTGGTTGCTCGGTGCATAAATTGTAATTTTCTAAAATAGATATGCAGTTTGAAACTATATTTGTTATTAGCGCTGCAGGGCTATTATATTATGTCGCGTGCAAAATGCATGTGTCTAGTTGTATTTTAAAGTCGTCTTTAATTACATAATTCACCACATTTTCCTGTTAGGTCGCTTTTTAAGACCACTGCGCATGTTGCCACTGACGGAGTTCTGTCTGATTTTTCTTCTAATTTTTAGGTTAAGTAAGGTAACCTAGGCAGCGGTATGGCACCGTGTTAACATATATACATAGAATATCTGACCACGCAGCTTTGAACTTGGACTCTTGTTGTAATTTTGTTTTCAGTAGGTTGTAATATATTTAAAATTGAACAAGATGGCAAACGAATTAGTTGAGAAAATTTTGGATTACCTGGCAAACCACGAGGAAGCTAATTCACTTGATCTGGCTGATGTCTTTAATCAGGATCATCAAAAAATCATTGGTGCTATCAAAAGTCTGGAGTCAATTGGTGATGTAAGTCATTTGTAAAAGACAGCAATAGTTTCTAATTATACCAGTCATAATTTTTTTACAATACCAATATTGTCGTTTTTATTACATAAATTATTGGTCTTCGATTTCTTGGCAGATGATCACCGTTGAGCAAACTAGCAGGAAAAAATGGGAACTCACAGCCGAGGGTGAACATGTAGTTGAACATGGCAGTCATGAAGCAGCAGTTTACAATGCAATTCCAGAAAATGGAATATCACAGGCTGATATTATGAAATCGGTACCATATGCGAAAATAGGTTTTTCTAAAGCTCTTGCAGCTGGATGGATTAAGATAGATAAAAGTACAAATTCAGTCATGGTAAGAAAGGCTGTACCATCGATTGTTGATAATATACAAAATCATCTGAAGGATTTCTCAAATATTCCTGACAATGCAAAAGGAGATTATAAGAAAAGGAAACTATTACAAGAGATGTATGTTCTATGAATAGAATATGTAGTGCTGTTGAGAACCTTTTTTACATTCAATATATCATTTGTCTGTCATTAGCATTATAAAGAGCGTGAATATTCGTAAAGGTAGCAATTTTTCAACGAAAATAGTAAAGCAAGAAGCTGATCTTACTGCTGATTTATTGGTGAACGGTGCATGGAAGGAGAAGAAATTTAAACCATACAATTTTGATGCTCTTGGTTCTGCCCTTGAAGTGGGACACCTTCATCCTTTACTTAAAGTGAGAAGCGAGTTTAGAAAGATATTCTTAGAGATGGGGTAAGAGCTTTCACATGAACATTTTTATCAAGACTTATTTAGTAGACATATTACAGCATTGATCTTTGGTTTTAGATTTATTGAAATGGCAACAAATAATTATGTTGAAAGTTCGTTTTGGAACTTTGATGCGTTGTTCCAGCCACAGCAACATCCTGCAAGAGATGCACATGACACTTTCTTTATTTCTGGTACCGTGAATACATATTTCTTTATTTTTTAGATTTACACTTCATTTTTTAAGTATTGAAATGTTTATTGATATAATTGTAGAACCAAGGACTAGTTTGAACTTTCCTAAAGAATATCTAGAGAAAGTGAAGCAAGTACACAGTAAGGGAGGATATGGATCCCAAGGTTATGGATATGATTGGAAAATAGAAGAAGCACAGAAAAATTTACTTCGCACTCACACAACAGCTGTCAGCGCACGTATGCTGTATAAACTCATGCAGCAGGTAAAAAGAGTTTTAAAAATCGGTTATATTTGTTTTTACAATTTTTATTTATGACTGCATTTATTGTTACAGGGCGAATTTAAGCCAGTAAGATACTTTAGCATTGACCGCGTTTTCAGAAATGAAACTTTAGATGCAACCCATTTGGCAGAATTTCATCAAGTTGAAGGAGTAGTGGCCGACTACAACTTGACACTTGGAGATTTGATCGGTACTTTGTACGAGTTTTTCAAAAAACTTGGTATTACACAATTGGAATTTAAACCTACATATAATCCGTACACTGAGCCTAGTATGGAAATATTTTGTTTCCACAATGGTCTTGGAAAATGGATAGAAATCGGTAATAGCGGATTATTCAGACCTGAATTGATACGACCTATGGGTTTCCCTGAAAACGTTAACGTAATTGCTTGGGGTTTATCATTGGAAAGGTACGTATCACCATACTACAAATTTTTAAGCATGAAGTCATAATAAAATATTCTGTATTAACATTTTAGACCCACCATGATTAAGTACGGTATAAATAACATCCGTGATCTAGTTGGACCAAAGGTGGACTTACAAATGGTGCACGACAATGCATTGTGTCGTCTACAAAAGTAAATATACTTTTACATAATTGCAAGGTATTTATGTTGAATCGAAGTGCATTAATAAGTATAAACAAGTCCAAGTTTACTAATTTTCCTCTTGTAGAATAACAGCCAATTCTTTGTCCTTGTTTTTTCAAAGCATAGTTTACGATTATTAGAATATTGAATAAATAACAATGGTTATTTTTTCCAGAACTACAAGAAAAGTTTCAGTACCAAAGGACATGGTGGAATCATTAAAACAGAGATGGGATAATATTCTAAAAGAGTTACAAAACATACAGATGGATCTAAACAAAACAACACAAGAGTTGAACGAACATCCAAAAGTTATTGTAAAACAAAACCTTACGATCTTCTGCGATCCACAATGGCCAATCCGATCGCTGGAAACATTACTTGGTTTTCTGAAACGTTGTCTTATGGTGAATCTCTCTATTCACGTTCACTCATCAGTTGAAAAGTTTCCACCTACATTGGCAAACTTCTGTTCTGAATACACAAAGCATAACGGAAATGCCGACGTGTCTATAGTATTAATTTGGAAGTCTGTGGGCATCGACCCTATAATGAAACTTCCTAGGATGCATGAGATTGTCGGTGAGGTTAACATAGCTCGTTATATGAATCGATTAATAGAGCTCACGAATTCTAATCTATTAAAATACGAAAGCAATGGACCGCTTTATGCGAATCAGATAGATTCTAGTTTGGAAACAATTCATCAGCTTTTACGTGTCAAAAATAAATCCAAGCTGAAAGCCATATTCAAGAGGACAAAGACGCGATACGCTCTTGGTAATGAATTTTCAGTGGTTGATATTGTTCTCGATTCTGTACAACAGTGTCTCTCGTAAGAAATGAACATTTATATTTTTAACAGTCTACAGTACTAGTATTCGCAAATATATGTACATCGTTTTTCATAGATAATAATATTTTAATAAGTCTAAGTTTTTAAACAAGAAAAGAAAAAATGTTGAAGTACTCACCGGACTTTTTCACTGCTACTCATTAGTCATTATTTCTGAAAATAATAAGGTTTATTTATTTATTTTAACATCCTCTAATTAATCTCTCTCGCTAATGAGACTGTCTTTTTGTTTGAGCTCAGTTTATCAAGCTCTTCTGATACGTTAGAGTTCTACGGCTAAACCTTTACCCACCACTTCAAGAAATTGCAGCACAGCGCTGCCGTATTATAACCTGCCATATCTCGTTGAAAAATCATTGACCCCCCGTTAATAGCGGTACTCCAAATACGGAAATGCTACCGTCGAGATAGTACACATCTTAAAATAAA
This sequence comes from Trachelus troglodyta, assembly GCA_030142635.1. Lineage (NCBI taxonomy): Eukaryota > Metazoa > Arthropoda > Insecta > Hymenoptera > Cephidae > Trachelus > Trachelus troglodyta. The sequence continues at coordinate 455,208 of JARQTJ010000272.1, forward strand.
AGTATTTTCCGTATGACAGTAAGATTAAGCATATCAAATTAGATCAAGTCGTAAAATGTATCTATACATTATTAATGCCACTAAACAAAGGCATTGGATGGTAATGTTGCAATCAAGGTATCCTCATACTTATACATCATCAAACGTATCGTCTTAAAATAACAGTACAGCCACAATAAAAAAGAATCTTTGAATTTACAGAGTCGCAATATTCGTCTCATATAAGTACAGTACAACAGCGTTCGAATCAAGAGTATCGTACGTATCTTATAATTCAGAGAAAGATAAATCCAACAACGAAATGTAACAATCGTTCAAAGGTACTGATTAGTTCCCAGGTAACGTCTACTAGTAAAAAGTAAGGTTTCGATGACGTTTGTATCGAGTCATAAGAAGATTGGCTTTATAAAAAAGATTTGACATAAAAGAAATTGTAATGTAGTAAGTCCCGTTAAGTGGCTTTGCCAGGTTTTTCGTTAGCTCAGAAAAATTATTGCTTCACATCGGAGACGAGCCCAAAGGCACAGAGAAGCATCCGTTCCGATTGGCAGGCATCAAGACATTTTTCCGAGAGTCACTGCGCAGAAGTAAACTGAGCATAAGCAGTTGACATCGATGTGGCATTACGCGTTATTCTCAGTGAACTAAATACAATCAGGCATTGTTCAAGGCATCGAAAAGATGCTGAAAGGCGCCGTGTTCCTCGTGAAGAAGACTGAAGCGCCTAAGCGTATCTACGAAATAGATAATCCCTCGGTAGTCTCGTAAAATCTCGTGAAAATATACGATAGTAGACATGGTGCGTTGATCACGGTGTCCCGTTGATCTCGTTGTGCGAACTTATTCTCTGTGTTAGGAGCGTAACCTCCTGACGGAAATACTGGAGAGGAGCCATATGCGCGGGCTCGCGTGGGCATATGCTACTGCGCAGCCGCGTAAAGTCTCTGAATCATTGCGCATGCGTGCATGCTCCTATTCGCGCAATGTGTGCGACTTATTATAAATGGTAGATTTTATGTGAATATATGTACATGCGCGGCCAGGCGTGCGGGGACGTGTATCCGTAGTGTGGGCCAGTGTAGCCAGTGCAGTGCACTCGGCGCAGTAATCTCGCGGGCCAATTTTCCAGCGTTTGACGGTTTCAAAGGACAGGTTTCTATTGCAGGAACATTCGAGTATCTTCGGCATAGAAGACTGTGTTGGGTACAAGTGGTAAAACGGTGATTCCTCTCGGAGTGGCTAAATAAAATGGCGGTGATCGGCGATGTGATTGGCGCTGAGCGCTAGACGGAGGTCGTGCTTGGTCCACGCTTCGTCTTGTTTTGGTTTTCGTGGACTCTTGGTACTGGAAATTTGTCGATTAGCCACGAGGGAGTATATTATAGAATATATTATCGAATTGTAATCGAAGCAAAACCGTCGGATCGTTCTAGAGAAACTTTGATTAAGGCGAGGAGGACCGTCGGTGGTGGTCGTAATTTTTTCCGCGCGGTGACGGCCGCGATGCCTGCGACGCATTGCTATAATCCTGACAAGTGCATCGGGAAAAATAACGGAAGCGAGAAGGCGAATAAAAGTAAGGGGAGAGGCGAGATCACTTTCGCCACGTTAAATCGCGAATCGTCGCGAGCAACAATCGCATCCATCGATCAGATTGCCGACAGGTGAGAGAGCTTGATCGCTCAAGAATTTATCGCGCATCGTGCCAGGCACGTTCTGTCTCTTCTTATGCGAATCATTTCTCGTTTCATCTTCATTCGTAATTCGTTCGTGTCCGGCAGAGTCTGCGAACGTTTTACCTTCACTCGGATCTTCATATCGTTGTGGTATTCTGGAGACATTTCTTTCACTGTTATTGTTTGTATCTTACATTACGATAGGTTAGACCATGGTAACCAATGACTGTGCATTTTAAGATGACCCTCTTCCGAAATCCATACTGTGAAATAAATAGAATTTGTTTGTCCTGATTCTTTGTGATATTTCCAACTATAGATTCATATTGACAACGCGAGACCTTCATAGAGCAATGTTGAGAAATCAGCTGGTCTAAAATATCTGTTCCCTTCATGAATATTCTATTCAATACAATCCTTAGATGGATTAATGTTGCACACAGGTTACTGTTATTGCTAATCATTGACAATCATTTTATTTCTCTTGATGGTCATTCAGTATCAGTCTTTATTTCATCATTTTCTATGTACTTCCTTTGTTTCATTCTTCTTGTCAAATGTGTAGATTGAGAAATCCACTACTTGATCTTTGTTTGTCCTTTTAATATTCTAAACCCTTGTCATTATATTAAGTATATATAAAAGTATTTGTAAATTCATATTAATTATCAAGGGAAATGAAAAGACGTGTTTCTAGAATGTTCTCAGATCATGCAATTTTGATATATTGATATAAGATAAATATGATACTATTGTATGAGTCTACAATGTATTGTGCTGATTAACCAATTTATGTGCCAATCATTTCTAAAGCTCTCTTTACTCTTTAATTACAGGCTATAGTTTCACATACAGAAATTTTCAAATCATCAAAATGAAGATAGACCGAAGCAGATTAAAGAAGTGCACATCAGAAGTGGTGAGTTTAGGTTTAGATTAGGTTTCATATATTTCAACTGCAATGTAAAACAGTTCATCATTTAATCGTGTTAAAAGGAAAATGCAATGCATAATTAGCTGTCTTTAATTTATATAGTTATAAATATAGATACCAAAAGAATTATCACTGTAATTACGATACTAGTGTCATAATTTTTATGCTACAAATAGCAATGATATGAAAATATTTATAAATATTCTTTTGTAAAATACATTTTTAGCCTGCAGAATGTCAGGTACTGATCAGCAAACTGCGCTCCTGCTCTCATGCAGAATTGCTTGAGGAGTTAAAACAAATAGATGCATGGACCTTTGGAAAATGTGAATTGTTCCATTGGATCGATGTTTTGGATCTTAGTGACAGTATTCTGGAGGAAGCTGCTGCACGAAGTCCAGACAATCAATGGGAATTAGCATGTGATCTTCCACAGAACAGAGAGGTCCGTACAATAAATTAATCTCCAAAACTACCAATTTTAAAAATGTTGCATCATATGTTGCAATTTATCGCAGGCAAAAGAACTGCTTCTCTGGGTACTTCACTTTACGACGCTATTGATCGAGCATTCATTTTCCCGGCATTTATACAACAGTATGGAACATTTAGTTACATTGCTATCAAGCTGTGACATGCATGTGGTTCTTGGCGTTTTGAACCTTTTGTACATGTTCAGCAAACGCAGTAACTTTATCACACGTTTAAACAGTGACAAACGCCAATCTCTGCTTACCAGACTCAATCACTTGGCTGAGGTTTGTATAAAATAGATTACAGCAAATTAAAAAGTTTACTTTAACATTGATACACGAGGAACGAATATCATTTCTGTTTTTTTATGGGTTACAGAGTTGGGGTGGCAAAGAAAATGGTTTTGGTCTTGCAGACTGTTGTAAAGAACATCCAGACAAGGTAAGCGACAAGTCACAATACTAAAAAAGACAACAAATTAACGCACTACTGTTAATTGTAACACTGATTTTATATTCACTCCTATAGCCATTTCCTGCAAGTGCTACGACACTCCACTTCGAATTCTACGCTGAAAATCCAATGGCAACAGAAGCATCGTCAAGCAGTACTGCAGGAAACGCAATTGCAAAGAAATCCGGCCTTACTAATCTCGTGACTTACATTCACATTGAAGAAGTAGATAAACTTGGAAAGACTCCAGCACAGATTATGAACGATTTGCTGAAAGTTTACAACGTACCGCAAGAGCGACAGGTATTTTTAACGTTCTGATCACAGTTTATTTTCTCAATCTCCAAAATAATGTAACGTAACGTAACGTATCACGTTAATTTCTATTCACAGATGGCTCTTTTGACTCACATCAGGCTGGCTCACAGTTTTTCGGACTACAGAAGGCGGTTACAATGCGTGCAAGCTCGTCTTCAGGCACTCTCCATTCTTGTATACAGCAATGCATTACAGGAGAATGCGCATAGTTTGTTACACGCGGGACTGCTCGAGGAGCTAGTTGAGTTACTCGAACTTCCACATCCTCATCTTGTCGAAATTCGAGCAGCGGCATTGCGTACTCTCACAAGTATCATACACTTGGATCGCAATCCACACTTCCCAAAGTGAGTCTTACCACATGATACCTATAGCATAACACGCGTCTGATGAGTCATCATATACTAAACATTGTGATTCATTTGTCCAGAAAACCAGGCTCTCGATTGAACATGATAATTGATGTAACAGGAGCTAGCTCGTATCACGGATTTTTGCCTGTACTCGTACGAACTTGTATAACAACCCTGACATCCCCTCATCCTGACGGACAACACTTTCCCTTGCCACTGGCTACAGCTCTATTCAGTTTTCTGTATCATCTCGCCAGCTATGAAGCTGGTGGCGAAGCACTTGTTAGTTGTGGCATGATGGAGAGTCTTCTGAAGGTCATAAACTGGCCAGGAAGCGAATTGGAGCATATTACGGTAAAGAATAGATTTCTTAAATGTGTAGCCATGCACTTTTCTTTTTTTTTTTTTTTTTTTTTTTTTATCAGAACCTAACCATAACTTTCTTGTTTGTCTCTTGCAGTTCGTAACGCGTGCTGTTCGTGTGATAGACTTAATAACGAATATAGACATGCAAGGATTTCAAGCGCACGGAGGTCTGTCTAGCTTTATAAATAGACTCGATATGGAAGTGAACGTGTGCAAGAAGGAACAGCCATTTGAAATAGAACCTCAGCAGCATTCTACCAAAGAGATTCTGCAACTCGCGCCAGAAAGACCAGCGGATCCTGATGATGAGTCGAGATCATCACGACGATCAAACGATGCTTTCGATGAGCGAGAAGAATCCTCTAATCCTATGGAGTTCTCGGAGGATGAGAATACCAGTTCCAAACCAGAAGGAAAGCAGGAACGTTTGCCCGATTATTCCGCTGCAAGGACAGGAAAAACATGCTTACCTCAGCGGGCAGCACTGCTCAAGTCTATGTTGAATTTCTTGAAGAAGGCTATTCAGGATCCGGCTTTTTCGGACAGTATACGCCATGTTATGGAGGGGACATTACCGTCGTCCTTGAAGCACATCATCAGCAACTCTGAATATTATGGACCATCCTTGTTTCTCCTTGCAACCGACGTAGTCACTGTTTATGTGTTTCAAGAGCCGTCCTTATTGTCTTCTTTGCAAGATAACGGACTGACGGATGTCGTGCTGCATGCACTGCTCATTAAGGATGTCCCTGCTACTAGAGAAGTATTAGGCTCTTTGCCCAATGTGTTCAGCGCTCTATGTCTGAATCAACGTGGTCTGGAGTCCTTTGTCAAATGCCGACCCTTCGAGCGCCTTTTCAAAGTTCTACTTTCGCCTGTTTATTTGTCAGCAATGCGCAGACGTCGTAGTGCTGATCCTCTTGGTGATACAGCATCCAACTTAGGAAATGCAATGGACGAACTCATGAGACATCAGCCAACTCTTAAAGTCGATGCCACATCTGCCATCATCAAGCTCTTAGAAGAATTGTGCATTCTAGGATGTGACCCACGATACATTTGCTGGCGTGCTGCAAGCAAATCTGAGAATTCTCCGTCAAATTCAAGTTCAGGTGGTCGTCAATCTTCTGGACAGTCTGTTGGCGTTGGCGTGGGGGATGGTGGTGGAGGAGGAGGAGGAGGCGGTGGAAGTAGCAGTGACGAAGAGGAGGAAGACGAGGAGGAAGCTAGTACTAGTTCACACCCTCAACGAGAAGAACAACCGTCACCTTCGCCAGCTCAACCTGGACCACCACCTCAACCACGTGAAAAGACTCCAATCGCTTTAGTAGATTATATTCACAATGTGATGAAATTTGTCGATGCTATCCTCAGCAACAATTCAACGGATGATCACTGCAGAGAATTCGTTGCTCAGAAAGGACTTGTTCCACTACTTTCTATACTTGGTTTACCCAATTTACCAGTAGACTATCCTGTGGCGCAAGCTGCTCAAGCCGTGGCCTCCGTATGTAAGAGTATACTCAATCTTGCCCACGAACCACTGGTTTTGAAAACCGGATTGTCTCAACTAAACGAAGTTTTGAATTTACTGAAACCTCTTCATAGTCATATGGAGGCTCCTGGTGGTTCAGTTTTATTACACGAACTTGCTTCTGCACCGAATCTGGAAACAGCATTCACAAGTGATACAGCGACTCCTTTACTTCACGCTATGAACGCGGCTCACGGATATGTTGTGATGTTTGTACACGTCTGTCGTACAAGTCAAAGTGAAATTCGAAATCTTTCCATGAATCACTGGGGTTCTGATCTAGGTATGGCTGTTCTGAAAGGACTATCCGAGCTCTACATGTCTCTGGTGTGGGAAAGTACCTTGCTTCTTGCACTCTGCAGCGATGACATCATTCCAGCAGGTTGTGACTTTGGTAAAGATGACATGGACAAGCTTATACCACCTGAATTAAGAAGTGATGGTGAATTATCTTCGTGGTCCGGCGCTGCTTCGTCCGATATGGGTAGTAATGGAATGACAACAGCCATGGAAGCCTTGAGTACTGATCCCCCACCAGTATCAATGGAAGTAGACGATAAACCTAGTACCAGTACAGGAAGAACGTCACCGAGCACTCATCAACTGAAATATATTAAGCCTTTATTGGGTGCCTCATCAAGATTAGGAAGAGCATTAGCAGAACTGTTTGGTCTACTTGTCAAACTATGCATGGGATCTCCAATTAGGCAACGACGTGGCCAACAGATTCCTATGACACCAGCTTTGCCTTCGCAAGCAGCTCGAAGTGTAGCTACTGCACTCAATTGCTTATTGACTCGTGGTCTCTCTTGGGATAAATTGCCACCTTCACCGATACCAAAATTTAGACTAACTTTCCTCATATGCTCAGTGGGCTTTACTTCACCGATGCTCTTTGATGAGAAGCGTCATCCTTATCATCTTATGCTTCAAAGATTTGTCCAATTGGGTGGACAGAATGCATTCTTTGCAACATTCCGATGGGCTTTGTCTGGTGGAGGACAGTTTCCACTTTCTGAAGGATTGGAACATCCTAATCTACCTGACGGCACCGGTGAATTCTTGGACGCCTGGCTTATGCTTCTAGAAAAAATGGTTAATCCCAAAGCCATATTAGATTCACCGCACGTCGTCTCGTCCAAGTGTACTGGCGTTTACAAGGTATACGAAACCTTTGATCCCATTAAGTATCTCATAGATATTCACAAAAAAGCATTCGGAGCAGTGATGTTGATGTGGGGCAAAAAACCATTAAAGAATTATGGAGCACGAATGACCGAATCCATCCTGTCGATTTTGCGACATATTTTGCGCGGTGAGAAGATAATCAAAGAACGCATTGAAAAAGAAAAGACTGGAGAAACACCAGCTGTTACTGGAAGTGGAACTACAGCTGGTACTGCTACTGGAACTGGAACTGCCACGACTTCCGTAAGCAGGACTGGACCAGCACCAGATCGTAGAGAAGAGCCTGAAGCAGACATCAATGCTGAGCACTTGAGACAGCTAATGGATATGGGCTTCAGTAGGACACACTGCATCGAAGCGTTACTCCATACTCTTACCGTAGAACAGGCAACAGATTATCTTCTAACAAATCCTGCAACTTCACGCAGACCTGATGCACCTGCCGGAGATGCCAGTGGTCAGGGTCTCATAATGGACTTGGAACTAGTGGATGATGATCAAATAATGCATGCCATCGCCATGTCATTAGGTGATTCAGATTCTCGAAGATTTTCAATAACCGAAGAACCTCTGCGGGAAGCACCAACCACAGAGACCATTGATGAGTTCACTTACAGTGCACTAGAACAATGTCTTAATCTTCTGGATCTGATGCCAGACACCGTTTACAGGATCTGCGACCTTCTGGTTACTATAACTAAGAGAAATGGTGACGACTGGCGAGACTCTATGCTGAGACAGCTGATTCGTGAAATTGGTGATCTAGTGGATTATCTGATCGGCATTGCTGAGAGTCAGGATGAGAATGCTGGCGTAAAGTTAGTCGAATGCGAGGAAGCCAGTAAAGTAGCTGGACGTATCTACCTCTACACCCTTTTCTTCGAGGGTACCTTTCAAGAAATGCGTGTACCTTGTGCACAGAGAGTGGAAGAATGCGGCATGCTCGATAAACTCGTACGCCTATTGATAGTGAGTGAGAGTCCATTAACAGCAAATAAAAATAAAACCGTCAAGGATGGTAAGGATGGAGTTGCCACTACGAAGACACCAAAATGGCTGGCACCTTTATTACTCCTCATAGATCGTCTGGAAAAGGTAGCTGTGCTCACGCAACGCAAACAACTCATGCACAAAGTTACAACCAGGGTTTGGAAGTGGTTTGATCTTAGTTCCGGAAAGTGGACTCCTTATTCTCCACTAAATAATCGTATAATAAATAATGCCTATTGGGCTGGAGAACCAACAGTTAGAATCACCTGCACCAGGAGACGTTATCTCATCACATTCTCTTGTATGACCCAAGTTAATGAAGACACTGATAACAGAAGACCCATTACCATGGGATTTAAGTTGAATGGCAGTAATTCGGACGATGCAAGTTCTCGTTCTGATTCAAATATGGATACTGAGGAGAGTCCGGCTGAGGATAAACGAAACGCTGTGGTACAAGGTCTGGATTCCAACGTAGCCCCAAGCATTGTACGTGCTTGCGTGAAACTTTTGGCTATTCCAGTAGACCGGGATGCTTTGCATGCCCTTATGAAGGTTTGTCTGCGTTTAACACGGGATTATAAAAATGCTGAAGTATTCGCAAGAGAAGGTGGTGTACGTCTTCTGCTTGATATGACTCAGGCTAGTAGCTTCATTGGATGTATTAGCTTGAGTACTCTTTTGATACGACATACACTGGAGGAACCACGCACTCTTCGTCTTGCTATGGAGAAGGTTGTGAGAACACGTACCCAGCCTAATATTCCGCCAGCTTACAAAGAGATTCTGTTTATGACGAGACAGATCAGCAGTGCAGTTTGTCGTAACCCGGAAGTGTACAGAGAAGTTTGCGAAAATATTCTCAGAGTCGATATAGGTGTACTGAAACGTGACGATGTGGATAACAGGCTACTAGTTAAAGCTCTACCACCAAATCATTCTTCAGCTCTTCCCATGGTGGAGGAAGTTTCTATCGGCGTCATTCATGACTTACTAAATGCTCTAATAAAACCGACGCCTGTGTTACCTGATGACGCTTCTGCGTCGCCAGCTGGAAGTCCTGAGAAGAAAATCACACAACCGACCACCGCTGTCACGAATAATAGCGCAGCCACAGCTTCATCGTCTAGACGAGACGGCCTTAGGAATAACGGAACTGCCAGTACTGATGCGTTGGATGATGACGATCAAGTTTCTCAAATTATTCCTTTGAAGATGTATACGGATATTGGTAATAATACCAAGGTCGAACCGGAAGAAGCGAAGAAACCACTGTTACCAAAATCAGCGATTCTGAAGATGCTGGCAGAGGCAGTTCGCTCTTACAGTGCTGTAGCTAATCTGATAACGGAACATACCTACAGGGCCGGGCAAAGTGAAATGGTGACTGAAGACACAACTGCTTTGACTTTTTTGCTTGATAAAATATTACCAATGCTGCCAGAAAACTCGGGTGATCGACAATGCAGCAGTATGGCTAGGATGTTGATATCCGCTATTGCTTCATGCAATCATTCACCTGATGCACAAACAGCTTTGGTAACTGAAGTGAAGGGTGCGCTTATACGAACTTTAGCGTTGCCTGAAAGCTCAGAAAAACATACTCAACTTCAACTTCTTATTGGTCTCATTTCAACAATGATTGACAGTTGTCCGCCAACTTCTCACGCTCATCTGAGAACTTCATTGAAAGTGCATCAATACAGCAATGTTAATTATATTGTTAGAATAATGTTGAGAAAAGGAATAATTACTGATCTGGCCAAGATACCTCATAGTCTTGATCTTTCAAGTCCTAATATGGCTGGTACCATTAATGCTGCTCTAAAACCACTGGAAACTTTATCGAGAATCATTAATCAACCTATGCCAGGAACCGTTAATAATAAATTTCCTAAACCTAAAAATCGCACTGCGCAAGAAGAACCAATTGGCGAACAAACTGGCACAACTACCTCAGAGGCAACTCATGCAGTTGGTGAAGAGGCGAATGAGGATGCCGAAAATACCGAGCACGACATTTCAGTCACCGCTGAGAGTCTAGAGCCAACTTCGGAGAGTCAAGTTCATGAAGAGGGTGATGAAGCTGCTCTTGAAGATATTATGGATCAATTATTGGAGAGGTAACATTGCTCACTTTGATGAACTTTAATTATTTTGTAGCTAATATAATTCATATTATTCAATTATTACCTAAGATACAGTTTTTATAATCAAGCAGTGTACTCTATTCCAGGGACGGCTCGGCCGTGACGGAGGAGCCTAGTTCCCGTCCGCACAGGCCAATGGATATTGATGATGAAAGTTTAGCAATGCGCGACAACGAGGGCGACTTTGATCCAGCCCGTGACACCACAGTAAGAGTAACATCGCTTTCTAATATCCTTCTTTTTAAAGATTTTAATTAGCTTCGCAATAAAGTAATACAACAAAATTTGTCTATACAGGAAGACCTGATGAGTTCGGATTCAGACTCTGACAGCAATCCATCTGACGATAACGAGGACGAGGTTCAAGATGACGAAGATGAAGAAGAGGAGGAAGAAGATGATGGTAATTATAAAATTATATAAATTACATTTAAATAAATATATTAGTGCAAGAGGTATGTAAATTATAAATTCGGTTCAGGCGAAGAAAATGAAGAAGAGGAAGAGGAGGAAGAAGAGGGCTCTTCAAATTACGAAGAGGATGGTATGGAATTTTACGAGGATGTTGGGGAAGGCGTGTTCCGGATGCTACCAGCTGCCGAACGAGATGGCAGCAATGTTGTTATGATACAACATAATATTGAAAACCAAGACAACGCTTCTTCTACTCCTGTCTTCACAGCTCCTGGTCTTCCTTGGAATACAAGTTCACCGTTGCATCTTGGACTATTTGAAGATCCTCCTCCAGTATCCGAGGGCAATGGCATCAGCTCGCATCCATTATTAATGGCTCGTAACAATCTTGATGTTGCATCTTTACCGACCTCGAGAGCTCAACGACTTCTGCGTCAACGCAGATATCAGTATCTTCAGCTGTCGAATATACGTAGTCCTAATCCGCCAGTAATTTTACAAAGGTAGTCGTAGTATTTATCACTATTAATTATGGATGTGATGTTTAATTTTTTTATTTATATGATTTCTTAGACTGTTTGGTCCAGCTGCACAGACTCTTCCTATCTCAGCTAGTCCAGTTTTGACATCTAGCTTCAGAGATACCCGTGTTCTGGTTGTGGATAATGGCCTTGGAATCTTGAATCAAGAAGAAGAGCAGATAGATTTTGTGGTACGTATTTATAATTTTAAATATTTGATTGTATAGGAATTATAATTATTGACATTTTATTATTTTTTATACATAGGATCAATCTGGTTACTTGTTCGGTCCAAGTCTTGCAGCTACGTTGAACAATATCCCAACAGCCTTACATTGGTGGATCGAAGAGAGTAAGTTGCTTGATGGTGATTCTCAGCCAGACTGCTGCGTTGGTAAGTAAAACATTTCATGATTTGATACTATTTTTTTTTATGTAAACTACAATAATAATCTATATTAACTCTTCAATCGATAAGCAGGAGTCGTACAGAAATTAATACCTGGACTTGAGAAATATAGAAATGCTGAGTTAGCAGAGCGCAAAGAGAAACGCAAGAAGCAACATGGTACTGAAAAGGAGCCAGAAAAAGACAATAAAGAAGTTAAAGAACAGACTAGTAAGACAGAATGTAGGTCATAATTCCTTCTACTTGTTAAATTGTAAGAAGCATCAAGTTCCTTTTGTAATGTACACCATTGTTCTCTATATAGCGGAAACGTCAGTTCCATTACCATCTGAAGAGCAAAGACTTGTTGCTGCAAATCCGCAAAGGGAAGACATGAGGGAATTAGTTGCAGTGGTAGAAGCAGCAGTTGCAGCTGCAAGACAAGATCGAAATCCAAATGATGACATAATTGGTAAAGATTAGAACTACAACATAACATAACTATCAATTCACAATCAAATTAATCATCGATTCTAATTATCAATGACTGGGATAATAAAAGTCCTTAGCAACGCTGATTTGTTTACTCCTTTCAGAAGTTACTGGGGAAATGGAGGTCACTGTACAAGAAGATGAGGAACGATCGCCTCCACCGCCACCAGAGGAACAGTCTATTGAAGGCAGAGATCCTCGCACAGCATCACGCAGCACTGCTGTCGAACTTATTGAAAATATTGTAGCTCTGGCACCTTCTGTTACAGATGCTATAGCACTACAAAGTAAGAAATCTATTTTTTCTATTTTCTAGGCAGGGAATGAAATCTTAATTATTTTAACACAGGACAACCTGAGAGGAGTGCAGATGATCAAAATCCGGTTCATTCGACGCCAGTACCAGTAAATTTCAATCAAGATGTTAATGACGATTTGTCAAGAGATGTAGAAAGCAGTAGCGATCCAACAGGTTGGATCAGAAGATTACTTACTGACGATAATCAGTCGAGTGTTGAGAGAAAGTAAGCAAATATACAATGGCCGACGTTGATTAAGTCTTAGAATATTTCTTATAAACTTTTCTTGTGTGTAGTGCAAATGTCGTCGGACAAGGTGCTGGTTCCTCTACTTCTGAAAGAAATAATCAAGAATCTTTGGAGCAGCCACAAGCGCAGCCTCAATCTCAACAGCAACAACAACCGCAGGCCCAACAGCCGCAGCAACCATCACAAGAGCAACAACTACCTGACGGAGTAGATCCGTCCTTTTTAGCGGCATTACCTGAAGAAATGCGCGACGAAGTTATTGCCGAACAATTGAGGTTTGTAAAAATGTTGTTCGCAACATGCTTTGTAGCTAATTGATAATTCTATAATTATTTTAAAGGTTGCAAAGAATTAGACAACGAGCTCAAGCAACTGTAGTTGAAGAACCAAGTGGTCCTGTAGAAGTAAATCCAGAATTTTTGGCTGCTCTGCCACCAGCTATTCAAGAAGAGGTTCTTGCACAACAACGATTGGAGCAACAACGTCACGCAGCTGCTTCAGCAAATCCTGAGGATCCCGTTGATGCAGCTGCCTTCTTCCAAAATCTGCAACCATCCCTACGTCAAGCCGTAAGCATTGCCAAATATTATTTTAAACGAATTGAGTAAATTTGACAGCATCTCACTGAAGCGTATTTCCACTTTGCGAAATAGATTCTGACCGATATGGAAGAGTCTCAGATATCCGTGTTACCACCTGACTTGGCACAGGAAGCACAAAATCTAAGACGAGAATGGGAAGCTCGTAATAGACATATGATGCAGGAAAGATTTCTCAATCATGTCAGTCAAAGTAATACGGCCCTGTCTAGTATACTGAGAAATTCCGGAAGAGGTAAGTAATCCATTCCAAAAGAAATTTTATTCTTAGCTGAATACAAGTCTGTGGCGACTAATTGATTATGTAATCATAGCACGAGGTGGTGGTACGCGTTACGCTATCCATACCGTACCTCAACGGGCACAATGGAATTCCTGGAGTCCACGTGGTGAAACCAGTATGGCACATCAGGGCGCTGGTTTGCGATTGAGAGGAAGGCAATTACTTGATCACGAATCAATGGCTTGCCTCTTAGTTTTACTGTTCGTGGATGAACCAAAAATTAACACCCTTAGATTGCACAGGGTCATTCGAAATTTGTGCTATCATGGTAGTACAAGAGAGTGGGTCGTCAAAGCTCTTCTTAACATAATGGAGAGGAGCAATGATGAGAATAGAGAGATGATGGCTGATTTCAGCGGAAAGTTCAAGAGAAAAGGACTGCACTCGGCTATAGACTATTGGTGAGTATTTTATTTAGAAAGAGTAACGTTGTTTCTTAACAATTAAAACAGGTTATACAGTGTTTGAGTGTTTTCTTTTTACTCGTTTATATTAGTTTCCCAAAAGTCGCCGAAACCAGGAACAATGCCCAATCCTGGTTAAATATCAGCATCGACGCAGCTCTTGGCTGTAGAGCCAATGTATTCCATGTTGTTAGGCATGGAGGAAAGAAGTCTGAACGTCAGGGAAATGTAATTGCCATTCATCCTCAAGCTGCGCCTACAGTATGCCGGTTAGTTACATGACAGAAATAAAATTATAATATACCATTTATTGCTACAGACACGTTTATTCACACATAAATATTTTTAGGCATACGCTAGAACTGCTGATTTCCTTAGCCAAGGGATTTCCTGGATATTTCGTACCGCTTAAGTCTAAAGAATCTGAAGACAAAGATAAAGACACGTCCGCGAATAAGGAAGAAAATGTTGGAAAGACAAAGTCCAATTGCAAACCAGGAAAGAGTGATTTCCCTGATTTCTGGGACATGCTTCTGAGGTTGGACTCCTGTGCTTCTAAAAAGGGAAAATCTGTTGCACGAACTCACTCGAATTCGAATTTGGGTGGCGAACCAGAGCAGAGCTTGACGTCTTTCGAAGCTTCGGCATTTGGGCAACTAATATCAATGCTCAACTGGTCTGTTATCAAACGCAGTAGTCAACTAACGGACAAACTATTGCGACTCTTGTCTCTTATATCAATTGGCTTGACGGAAGCGAATCCCTATCGTCGACAAGATGGAGCCAAGAATAAAAAAGTAGACTCGAATAAGGAACAGAGTGTTGCTGCGCCAGAAGGTCATCTCAGGCTGGCTGTGCAAGTACTTACCAGCAAGAGTTGTTCGGAGGAGGGACTTGAGGATGCAACAGCACTTCTTCTTAATCTTTCACATTGTCCTGATCCAACTAGGCAATTGGTACGCATTACACGATAGATAAATATATACTACGCAGTTTTCAATAAATTAAATTAATTAATGTTATACCCCTTACTGATCTTTCTTTCTAGATTTTGAAATTACTTTTGGAAGGAGCAATGGAACTAGCCACTATGGTCTGCGAACATATTAATGACTTGATGATGGAGCTTCAAGTCCTTAACCGTGAACTGAATCGTAGAATCTCCATAGAAGAGCAACCATCTAGCAGTGCTGGTGGAGGTGGCCGAGGAACTCTTCTAGATAGGTTTGTTTTCTTTTCAACGATTTCTTCGACTTTCTTTCGTATTAATTATTGAAATGATTGATCGTTTGACATAACATTACACGATTTTCGGTTTGGTTCTTTTTAGATTTACAAATGAAAGCGTGGTAGTAACAGCTCCAAGCAAAGTTAAAGCAGGAACTGATCTCCAGTTGCCGTCCATGGGTGCTCTGGTCAGCAAGACTTCTAGTCAGGCCTTTTTCCTTCGAATACTTAAGGTCATTGTACAGATTAGGGAAGCTGTGCGCTTGGCTAATAGAAAGAAAGCTGGTAAGTTATTCTCCTTTTTGAACACAATCACTTCAACTGTAATATGTCCTTTAATAATAATTACAATAACGTAACGTAACTTCGTTAGAAACAAACCAACCCACAGAAACTGCCATGGACACAGGGACATCCAGTCAACCACAAACTTCAGGTAATTAATCGTATATTACTGCTATTCTTCATACATACTGACAATGAAAACACATTGAATAAATACGTTATATCATCATCATAGCAGAAGATAATACAGAAGGCGATAGTGTCGCTATGGACACGACACAAGCGAACTCTTCAAATTCTGATAACTTCAAACCCACCTTCTCAAAAAGTGGTAAGCCTTGTATTATAAAGATGTAAGGATTTACGTTCGTAATCTATATTTTTAATTAATTTTAGATGAAGAGAAATCCACACTACCATTACTAAGCGAAAGCCTAGTGTTAGATAGCCTTTGGGAAACATTGAGTGCGTGTCTACTCGAATTGGAGCATACTCCCGATCATCACGCCGTCCTAGTCCTACAGGTCAGTTTACTTGATACAAACATTTATTTGTTCTTTGGATTAATTCGCATTACATACTTATTCTGTTAAATAATTTCAGCCTGCGGTCGAAGCATTCTTCCTGGTGCACTCATCGTCCAGTTCAACCAGAGGACGTAATAGCGATACAATAACAATAAATACAGAACCCCGAGAAGTTGTACCAGATCTAGCACCAGTTTCGCCAATATATTCAGATAACGAAGGCACATCTCAGTCGGAAACAGCAATTAACACCTCGTGGGATATAACTCCAACACCGCAGAAAACACTGCCTCCTGACCAATTGAAGTTCCTCAAATTTGCTGGTATGTATTTATACAATATACCTCTTGTATGAGCAAACAAGAGTGCGAGAACCAATAATTTCAAATTAACTAATATTTTTTTTTCTTTACTCCAGAAACACACAGAACAGTTCTAAATCAAATCTTGAGGCAAACGACAACTCACTTGGCCGATGGACCCTTCTCCGTCCTGGTAGATCATACACGGGTTCTTGACTTCGACGTAAAGAGACGATACTTTAGAACAGAACTCGAACGAATGGATGAAGGCATTAGAAGAGAGGAACTAGCCGTACACGTACGAAGGAGTCACGTATTCGAAGATTCATTCAGGGAACTTCACCGTAGGAATGCGGACGAATGGAAGAATCGTTTCTATATAGTTTTCGAAGGTACTTTATACTTTTACTACCTTTTTTTTTTTTAAGTATTTGAAGATAATAGTTTTTTTAGAGTTGTCATATTTATATTTGTTAATTTCAGGTGAAGAGGGTCAGGATGCTGGTGGTTTACTCAGAGAATGGTACGTCATAATTTCAAGGGAGATCTTCAATCCGATGTATGCACTCTTCACAGTCAGTCCCGGTGATCGAGTTACGTACATGATTAATTCATCTTCTCACTGCAATCCAAATCACTTATGCTACTACAAATTCGTAGGGCGGGTAATAGGTAAGTTCCTGTTAAATATTGAAATTCTTTATAATTATTGGAGAAGTCTTTTCACCCTTCGACAATGTTGATAATAATTAATTATTTTCAACAGCCAAGGCCATCTATGATAACAAATTATTGGAGTGTTACTTCACGCGTAGCTTCTACAAACACATACTCGGAATACTCGTGAAGCATACGGACATGGAAAGTGAAGATTACAGCTTCTATAAAGGCCTTGTGTATCTGACAGAACACAATATCTCTGATCTCGGATACGAGCTGACATTTTCGGCAGAGGTACTGATAAACGGGTTCTATCGGTCACTCCTCAAATAGTTTTTCAATTTCAATCGGATTTGATAAATTAAATCTACTATTTTTAGGTAAACGAATTTGGTGTCAACGATGTTCGAGACTTGATTCCAAATGGCCGCAATATAGTCGTCACAGAAGAAACGAAGCTGGAGTATATCCGACTGGTATGTCAGATGAAGATGACTGGAGCTATTCGTAAACAGTGAGTAACTCTTCGTGCTTTTTTAACTCATGTCACTGGGATTGCTAATTTTAGTTTTAATGCACGATAATATAACTCTCTTTCTCTTTTCGTTGTAATACCAGACTCAACGCATTTTTGGAGGGCTTTTACGACATTATCCCAAAACGACTGATATCCATCTTCAACGAGCAGGAGTTGGAATTACTAATTAGTGGCTTGCCTAATGTCGACATTGAAGATCTTAAGACTAATACCGAATACCACAAATACAGTCCCACGTCATTGCAGGTAATTATTCAATTATCTAAATTGTCACAGTCTACGATAGTCCTAATGTCTTATTAATAATTTCATATCTTACAGATACAATGGTTCTGGCGTGCATTGAGAGGATTCGATCAAGCAGACAGAGCAAAGTTCTTGCAATTTGTTACTGGCACGTCGAAAGTACCTTTGCAAGGTTTCGGTGCCTTGGAAGGTATGAATGGTGTACAAAAATTCCAAATTCATCGTGATGACCGCTCAACCGATAGATTACCCTCAGCCCACACGTGGTAAGTTTGATGTCCAACTTTCAGTTCAAGCAATAAGTTTCTTGCGCATTGTGTCGTCACTTAAATTGAATTCAATTGCATCAAATTAAACGTGCACGCCTTAACATTTGTCATTACAGCTTCAATCAGTTGGATTTGCCAGTCTACGAAACATACGACAAACTCCGTAGTAATCTGCTAAAGGCAATTCACGAGTGCAGCGAAGGATTTGGATTTGCGTAAGTCATACTGTGAATGGAAAAGAAACCGCTCGACGCTCTCACGTGTTTAAGGTATCTGTCTCTTAAATGTGATTTTGTGTCTGTCTGGACTATGTTCTGGACACAATCGTTTGTAAAAAAAAGGAAAAAGAAAAGAAACTATTCGTTTTTGCACTATCCAATCATAGAGAGAAAAGAACCTGGTAACATATGCTTGATCTTCGCTCAAGATCTTATTACTACCGATTTATTCGATATATACATATAAATACACGCATATGTATATACATATAACTAATTATCGTGTAATTACGAAGAGTAACCTTCGAAGCTACCCAAGTTAGAGTTTATTTTGTTCAGAAGGATCTTGATGAAGACGCAGAGCTTAAGCTTAATTCCCAACAAAGCGAGATTGGGGTGTTTAATTAAGGTTAATTGATAAGGCTATGATAAGATTCATATGTAAGTGTATTGCTAGATAGGACTCTGAGTATGTTTTAAGGGATAAATAGGGAGAAAATTGTAATATACTGCACTTTAAAGTGATCAGCGATATGTTGTAACCGGTTCGATAGTTTGAATAGTACTGCGGGGACAATGATGAAATGCCACAGTGTTTAGACAGACAGCGAACAAAAGCGCAACGGAGAAAATGAAAGGTTTGAATGACAAAGCGATAACGATGAAGATAAGTAAAATCGTGAGTGAGAAAGATAAGGAAGAAAAATGGGCGATATTATGTGTGTGTGCATGTGAAGAGGGTATGCGTCTACGGGGTATTACAATGAAGCGCCAGCCTAATTAACTGAACCGCTATAACGATAAACACAGTCTTGTCCCCCAAGAAATGTATGGTTGTACACTATTATTAATAATTAGAGATAATTTTTAATTAATAGTAATGCTTTTTAATTATTATCATTTTAATACTAATCATTCGAAATGTGATGTTACAGAAATGTAATTTTTTCTTGAAATCTAACAAAATAAAGTTTACAGTTGAACCGGCATTACTTCAAAAGACATTGAATGGGGCAGTATCAATGTTATACACACAATATATCATATATCAGAGACTCCTTTCGAATTTGTTAGGGAATTATTGCTTAGGAATCGCTGAAATAAACTGAATGTTGTATTTCTTATAAATGTCTTGATTTATTACATCGATTAACCTCAAGTTTGTGGAATACTTCACTTTGAAAATTACATGATTTTCCTGTATACTACACTATTACAAGTAAAACGAGTACTAGATGCTTTTTTCTTAATAATAAATAAAGGGTTATGATATACTATTCATTCTTATTTTATTGCAAGCCTTGTACTTTGCATTGACTGTATAGAATATTCTTTTCTGTGCAAAGATCAATTTGTGATTGTATGTATGTGATAACCACAATTTTCTACGTCGTATTCAATGTTTTATGTTACTACTGCAGAATGAAAGTGTCGCGCACCCAGTGTTCATCCGTACGAGTTTAGAGATGGTCGGTTTGAATAGTATTTTTTTTGACGAAAATATTTGTACATTTATGAACGAGTTGAAATACTATTTGACGAATGTAATCGTTGCATCGTGATCTAAAGTTGTAAAAAAATTGATTACTTTTATCTGTCAGAGAAATGTGATTAGAATTTTATATAGCGTCAACATACGATCAGTCGTATGATTTCTTTAGGTTATGTTACATTTGTTATTAATTTTAAATATACAATTTTTTGGAAATAAATCAGAAATGACGTGACCTTTGGTCAAGCATCTAGACAAATAACACTTCTGTACCCGCACCGTGCTACGATAATGTTTGGAATTCCACTTTGATGCAATTCTGACGGCAGGGTATTTAAAGGTTTCATAAGGATGATAGATGGATAATGTTATTAGTTATTAACAATATAGTGCCATGGATCTTGACATAGGAAATGAGGTGAACCGTATTTATGTAATTTTACAAAAGTTATTCTTTTGACTGTTGATTTGAGAGCAGGTCGATATCTTTTATTCTTTACTTGTTTTTTTATACAGGAACAGATACTTTTGGAAGCAGACACAGTTTATTTGCTGATGAAAAAAGGCTTTCCAATATCACGAAATGTTAGGGTTCAGTGGATGCTAGAACATTTGGAAAGCATTATAACGATACAACATCCAGATATACAAAATGAAGAAGTTCCAGAACTGGAAATTGTTTCTGTCCTTCCAAGAGACATACCAGCTTCTTGGAGGTCGGATAATAGTTATTTGTATCAATATAAGATCACTACTGCAACTTCCCTTGTTTTTCTGGCTCACAAGTATAGGATGGCTTTCAGTTTAGACCTCAGTCCATCTCTTGCCACTGTTGTGAGTGATATTATAATTCACAATAATGGTCTAATTTACAAAGGTGAATATCTAACATCTAAATTTATTATGTCAGGACATCCAACATGGAGAAATTGTGATAGATGAGGTTTATTTGGCAATGAAGCAGTGTCTGCAATGTATAGTTAAACCTGTATGTATTTCATCAGATGAGATCATAGTATATAATCTGATTTGCACAATATGTAAAATACATCTTCTTTTATAGTTCGTTATCCCAGGAAGTGAACGAATAATGCAGCCTGAAATTTACATCACAATAATAGCTCATACTCCATTCTTCACAAGTCCTGCTCAACAAGTTCTTGTACAGGGTTGGCTTCTTACTGTGGAAAATATTGAATATCTGATACAGTACTTAGAACAGCAATTAAAATGTTTGGAAGAGAAAGTAGCATTGGTCACAGGCATAGCTAACCAGCAATTAGAGACATTGAGAGCTGAAAGCGAAAGATTGGTAGGAGGACTTTTTGAAGAGGGTGGCACTTGCATAGGTCAAAGCAACAGTAACAATGTTGCAAATATTTCCATGGTATCACCGGAAGCTAGTTTTATTAATATGCTACGATATGGAATTCTAGCCCTTGCTCTTCTTCCAGAGCACAGTTGTGCTCGTAGGTTTCTTTTAAACTATTGACCAGATTGAAAAACAATTTATCATACTAATATTCAAAACTACCTTTATATTCCAGATCTTGTAGTGGTATCTGATGGCATAGTGGGTGTAGCGGATGTGCACGTATTAGATTCAGTGCTGCAACAACTACGAGCATCCACAGTCGCATGCACTTTTATACATGTGGGCAGTACGTATCATCCACACTGTGCAGATGCTCTAGTTCCATATCCAGACTTGTTACGGTTTCTGGCAAGAGCCACCTTAGGATCTTATATGACTTTCATTCCACAAACAGTAAGACCCTTTTAATCGATATATCCTAAGATGTAGAAATCAAGTCTAACGTAGAAAATAATGAATCTTGACCCAGGTACCAATGGATGAAGCGAATATGAATCTTTACCAGAAAAATTTTCTGTGCTGGCATTTGTATCGTGACAGTTCCATCACAACTGATGATATGAGAGCCTGGTACACAGAAAATACTTTATTTCATAGTCAAAAATCCCCTCAGCTTTTGAGGAAAAAGCAAATCGATGACAAAGTCACTTGCACACTGAGTAGTCTACTGTGCTGTCGTTTGCGGGAAGGTTATTTAATAAAACGTGTTACCTTGCGGGACGGCTATCTTGAATTGTGTTTTGTGCTACCCTGGAAAACACATGTATTTTTGGAATATCTGGTAACGTGTCAATGGCCCCCAAAATCGTTGGCTGGATCAAACACTATTCAATACACGATCACAATCGAAGGTGAGTATATACGATCGTCTGCTGCTCCTCAAAGTATTTAAGAAGTCGGCAAGTTTTATACATGTTTGCAGCTCCTTATGAATTTCTGCATGATATCACGTGTTTATCTAAAAAACCATTGAAATCGCAGTACCGTCAGAGTGTCGTCTCCCGATTTTGGATAGCATTATCATCGTTAACGGAGAGCGATAACATGCTCTCACATTTCAGTTGGTTTCCTGGATCAGGTTGGCCTTGGTACAGCGTACCAGATACCATCAAAAGTGGTATGCCTGTTTTCTATTTGCCAACGTATCCTTCAGTCAACACTATATTGCTCAGGTACGTATAGCGCGAGGTGAATCATTTCCTGGAGAAATCCAAAATACGTTTCTCTTTTCAGCGATGCTGCCTGCCCTCAGTTTGGTCAAATTTGGCAACCAGTTGTATCTCTAGATCCACTTCAGTGGGCTAGATGGATGCATTCTCAAAGAGTTACCTTAGTGTTGTCACATGATAGACCCCTACCAAGGCATCTTCATCAAGCTAATCAGAGTGGAAGGTTTCAATGTGTTCAATGCAGACAAGCAGCAGCGTCTCTGTACGCTATGCTGAAAAACTGGGCTACATTTGTCCTAGTTGAGAATCATACTTATGTTCAATTTATATACCGTGAAATGGATAAACCACCAGTATCATTCTCCCTTATTCGCGTGAGCTCCAAAGCACTTTGTGTTGTATTGAACGTGGCTTTTGCTGGTGGTACAGAAGGTGTTGTCAGACACAACGTAGTCGTGGATCTCGTGGATAGATTGTCTAAATTAACGTTACCAAACAGACCTACGGAACAACGAGAGATTCCATGTTGTACAATTGTTCATAAACCTTTAGAAAGAATTCTTATTCGGTATGAACGTATGCCTACTGACTTGAGCACCGTCGTATTTCCGGATGGAACACAACCAACTGTCATGAAAAATACCCCAATTCCTGGTGGTAGCTTGACAACAACATTGTCAAGATATTTATATCACAGTCGTTGGCTTTGGCTTGTTAAAAAACCACTTATTCATACATTTCCTGACATCGTTTTACCTAGACTTATCACGACAGCCATTGCTAGGATACTCTCCACGATCACCAAGTAAGAATCATAATATATTTTTGTCATATTGAATATGAATAATTAAAAAAAAAAATACTTGCTTTCTTACAGAATACGTTTAGCCGAAGGTTTTAGCTTTGCCTACTCTGCTGCGGGTATTATAAACATGGTTTTAGAAGTACAAATGCAAGGTCCTGGTGTTGAAGATCTATCACATCCATGTATTATACAATACGTTTTGTTCCCACCTCACAAAACTGTTAATCCATCGATGGAACAAGAAAGTGGGTCAGAGGAAGATACCGATGAAGGTAAACAGATATCGAATTTCTTGTATGTTGAAAGTATTTCTGTGCAATGCTTTGGAATTTTCTAATTAATTTTATTTTACTTAGGAACTGGCGACGGAGATGGTGGTACTGAGGATAATGAGTCCTGCGGTGATTTTCAAATTGTAACTGAAGTCTGGATTGAGCCTCAATGCGGCCGAGTTCAACTACCGATTCATCAGACAGCTGAATACATGCATCCACTTTATTACCATCAGATACCAGATGCGGTGAGTCTAATTTTATACATAATTAAATGTATCTTACATCATATAAATTTATTCGCCAAATGTGTAATATCCAGTCATGGTCTTCGTTACAACATTCATTGGTTAACGTGACTAGAATGATAAGACTGCTTGCTTGTAGGAGTTAGTCTCAATGACGATATGATATCTAGATTCAATACCTTACAATTCTCCTGATTACATTCGATTCTTCAGGAATACCAGGTCTAATCAACTCGATACGTATTCGGTCAAATTAATTTCAGTGTTATATAAAATATTTATATACATATAATAGCTAAAACTCCACAATTGATCAATTAACATTATCAATCCTGAGAACCCACAATTTTTATTGATCCTGAATCCTAAGATTATCCAAAGCAATATTCATATTAATTTTAAGTTACTTTCACCAGTTTCAAAAAGCTATAATAAATTTTCGTTTTGCTATTTTAAAAATTGTTCATTTCAATTTTCAATCTATACCAAAAATTAGCGTATTAGGGACTACTATAACTTTGAAAGCATTTCTCCAATTCCTGGAGGTATCCTTATCTTAAGCCGACATGATAATGTTCGTAATCAATAATATTAAAAGTTCTACGGACTGGTGGCTTTCTGAAGAGGTTTATTTTGTCAGTAACGTCTATCTCTGTGCAAACATCTCCGTCGGAGAGGACCGTATATCCACTAGCCGATGCATTCTGAACCACCTTGCTGAATATTCCTCCAAGATCCAAAAATCCATGATACCTACCACGTCTGAGAGGAAAGAATCACCCAAACTTATCCAGATATATTATATCAAAGATTCATTCAGAAAATGCACCTGTGATAAACTCAATATTTTCATAGTCTATCATAGTCAATTAAATTTCAATAAACGTCGCTCGTTTATTCTTCTTCTTCTAAGCACTATCTCTAACCAAGATGGAAACTAATGAGCCTTTTCTTTTTGCCATAAAGTTATATAACCGCGAATTATCTCCACCTCAAAAAATACGACTCACTCGTATCACATCGCATTTACAAACATGACCATCCCAAGAGCAGAGGGAAAAAACTGTCGAACCTATTTGAGCAACAAGCGTCGCGTCATTTTCAGTGAGCAACGACGTTCCCTGAAAATTTAACTGAGAACATTGACAAGTCATAGTTAAACAAAGCAAATTCAAGTAATTCACAGCTTTGGGAAATCATCTAAATCCTAAAGGTATTCATTCAACTCAGTACAAATCAGTCAGGTTTTTATGAAATAATTAAACCCGATCTTTTTCATTGATTCGATCGAGAAATCTCATCAGTGCTGTTTATATTATATTTATTATCTATAGCACAACTGACTCCACTTTATCTACAGATATATTTATCCAATAGTTGCAATCATGAGCCGTGACATAAATATCTAGTAAGCTTGTGCATTTTTCATTGTGACCTCTTCAAACTCGTATCTTTCTTTATTACTCGTTCATAGTTCATCCGAGACTCTTTTTACGTTGGGACGTTTAGAATTGAACGGACATTGGTTCTTTTTATTCATCTCTATTTTCTTTTTAGAAAGAAAAGGAAATACGATTTTGGTCCCCTGCTCATTTTCGTCTCCATTCCCAGTGTCTGGAATATCGTTCCATGCCTTTTGGGCTGATTTCAATGAAGAGTATCGATGGTGCAATAACTCGGTACCATAAAAAGGACGATAGTTCGATCGTTGAAAACTGTGTGTCGTATGTTGAAAAGATGTAACCATCTATCGCCGAGGTATCGTTATCGTTATCGGGGTGGGGCTCCGATATCGATGAGGGAGCTAGAACGGGGTTTTCCTATCAGTCTCCTCAGGTATATATATGGCCCAGGGCGTATTCTGGGCCCGCTAGTGATCGGATTACCTCTACCGATTAGCTTTTCGTGCGTTTTCCTCTACGGAGCGAATGTGCTCTTCGGTCTTTTATTATTTTAATTTCACAAGAGATATCTGTCCAAAGTGTCACCGCTTACGTGTCCTCGGATAATCGCGATTCCAACGCTCGTGACGACGAAGTTGCTCGGCTATAAAAAAAAGTACAGAATATATTACACGTGAATCGTAAAAATTACTAGATACATTGTTTCGTCTATGTAAATAATTATATAAAAATTAATAATCAAACGGGAGCTGTAACTTTGATGAATTTTTTTTTTTTTCGTAATAAAAATATTCTGGTGTCACATACGCGCAGACGATCTTATCGGTTCAACGATCGATCTTTCGTCGCGTAACTGTTATCCACATTGATTGTGAATTAACCGACGGTTATCGGTATTTGTTAATGATCAGTTTAAAAAAAACGTTTTAATTTCTTCTCGATCGAACATGGAGCAGAATTCGTCCTGGGATCTTTCTTTCTTCCTTTACGATGTCTTCGTCATTTCCTGAGGATCTCCTACGTTCTAGGACTACCGATCACGATCTGCCATATCTTTAGTTGGAAGTGGGGATCTAGGCAGTGAGCAATTTTGCTCTGGGAACTTGCCAGATCTAACTCTTCCAGCTCAAGGTCTCGCGGAACATCGTCATCTATTCTTACCTGGTACTATCGCCGATTTTATCGACGATCGATACATTTCGAATTGGCTATATTTCGTGAAAAGAAACATTTATCTGAGCGTCATGGTTCAAGTGGAGAAGTGGTCTCTTCGCTTTGCGTTAAAGTGAGATTCAACTCCTCCAACTTATATCTGGCTGCTTGAATTACCACGGCCATTTCTAATGCAGAACTTATGCGATTGACTGATGGATATGTTAGGACAAATTTATCTTGTAATTTATTTCATGAAACTCATGGAAAAATCAGCAGACGAACAATATAAATATATTTTGCTTCAAGAGACATTATTTTATTTATATACGTTACATATTTATTTTTGTATTTTTTTTTAGACTTTACTTTGTACCAAATAAAGCTTTACCTTCATCCCTCCAGTTGTCATGTCCAATAAATTGTTACATCCAAGAAACTACAATTAATTGAAACAAAACTTATTATCAGACCAGTACAAAACTTCATTGGCATTGTATTATTATTGTTTGTAATAAACACAATATATTATTTTTTCTGTTCATTTCTTTCTAATTATCACGAATCGAGTATTACTGTGTAATCGTATTATGATATCTGCTAACATTTTTGTTAAAATCACAGTTCAAGAACTGTATGCAATAGCCTTAGTTATCTATTCTGCAAATACATACATACATACGTACGTATGTAATTCCTATATCTGTACATATTTCTATATTAGGCCTACAGTTCACTAATTTAACATGGATCCTTACATATGTTTTTCTGTGATACTTCCTGTTTCTAAATGTCATAACTACAGATTTACATATGCCACAATGTAATGACAAAATGTTACATGAAATCTACCTAAAATCTGGCTTCTTACAAGCGTTTACTTGTATCGCCTAAAATAAGTAATAGAAAAAAAACGGATGGAGCCAGTGTCATAATTTACTGTAGACTTCTAAAATTAATGTACATTATTTTTATCCTGGTTCAATGACTCACTACAATGATATCAGTTTATTTGAGCACGTGACAGCTGAGAGACACGCCTAACTTACGTGGCTAAGACTATAGAAAATTTTATTTTCATCAATAAACGATCAATCATTCTTCTTGGACGTATTCATGTTATTCATGTTTTTGGGTTTGTTTCTTATCGATTTCAGATAGCTCAGATTGATGAGGAGTGCGTTAATGCTTTACTGACGTTGGAACACTTGAGTCTACTGAGTCAGGTCGTCCCTAGTGAAAAATTAAATGGTCCTACACCAGGACAACAGTGCCAAGGAAGTCATGCTGCTGCAGGAAGCACTGGAACAATTGGGAAATGTAATAGACGTGGTCCATCTGCTACATTTCATGAGGGTCCTCCTAATACTGATGAACGAATTCACTTGGTGCCATTCACTTTTGAAATACTCAACGTTTTGCCAAAATGTCAACAGGCTGAACTTCTCTTTTCTATGTTCAATGACGGTCAGCATCTTTCTCCTGTAGGAAAAGTCTTGAGGATTCAAGTCGTTGGGAAATTATACTTGATCTTGTTCTTATCTTGAACTGTTACAGACCCAATATGCATAGATGAGAATAGCTACGGTGCTAATGGAATTCTTATGGAAGGATTTCTTGAGCATGTTAGGCGTCTTCAGAATAAGGAATTATTACTTACCCCTGAGGATTCAGAAAATTTTACAGAGATGCTGTTAAACAGATCAAGAGATAACGGACCGCCTTTTCCCTTCTCCATTAAGACGGGTATAATAGACATTTTGTTTTTGATCATTCATAAGCTTAGAGTAACATCATTGTGTTTACATCATCCATCTTTTTTAGAAAATTCGACAGTCAAACCACAATGGAGATGCTTTATCAAAGGGATAAGTGTCACTCACGTAATCGTTACAATGTTGCCAGCATCTGCGAGAGATGTACGTCTGTTTATCAGTACTGCGGGAGACAATGATAATAAAAATTATGATAGTCATAGTCATTGTACTGGCCAAGATGAATTAATCATGAGCTCTCATGATTTAGAAAAGAAAGATTCGAGTCCAGCCTCGTGTATAAGAAAGATCAAGAGATCTGAATCATTTAGAAATTTACCAATTGGTGAAACAGACTCTAATGGTTCGAGTCAATGTACCACAGCGCATAGTACACCAAAAGCTAATTCTTCTAGAGGGCCAAAAGAGACTCCCAAGCAGGAATTAATCTTACCGGTTTATGTTTATGATTGTTCATTAGCTGTACTGATTGATGCTCTTGTTGAAAAACTTCAATCGCCACGAGCCAAAGATATTTATCAAAATCACACATTCAAGATAGGAGAACAGCTCGAGGAGGATTTTGTGAACTTGAAATCCGGCTGTGACACTAAACCTTCATCACCTGAACCTAAGAGCGAGGATTCCGATAATATATTTAATGGTAATATTCAATTGAATTGATTTGTATAAAGTAAGATCATTTTAGAAATGATTAAAAAACCTTTTCACTCTTATAGATCAACTAAGCTTGACAGAGCACTGCAAGCTTTTGAGCTTAGCTCATTGCAACTGCTATGTGGTAGCTGTTTATAAATCCCTTGCTCTTCAGCATCCGTTAAGCTATGAAGATATGGAAGCTGCGGTTGAACAATGTGAAGAGCATGTCATTGAAATCAATGTCACAAAGTATTTTCGATCCGTTTGTCGTCATCTTAGTTCTTCCTCAGACACTGGCTTACAAAGTCTCTTAGAAACTGCTGCGTGTAATGATGTGCAACCTTTGCATAATTTGATTAAAGATAAATTTGAGAGGATAATGACTGTAGCATTTAGAACCGTGCCGGCTCATCCAGAATTTTACTATTGTTCGCCCTCTTGGACTCTGGACAGAGTGGTAGGCTATTGTTGTCATGGATAAATTAATCTGAATATTTTATTATTTACATTATGCATTCCATATTGAAAAGTAAATATACTTGCAGGAGAGATTGCATTCTAACAGAACAGATAGCGATGACGAATTGGAAGGCTTTACCTTTCACTCAGAAAGTATGGATTGCAAGGCCGATAATAATGTCGTAAAGGGTAATTATTATTTGATATCCAAAACAGTATATCTTAATGTAATAATTACTTCATGGTGCATCCTCTTTTAGTTAATCAAGCTATGAATGCTACGTGGCCAGCAACAAATCTTCAAGATACCGCAAAACTTTCAAGTCATGCTTCTACAGGATCTCTTAGCTGTGACTTTCGTGAAGATGACAATTTCAACAAGGAGCATCCTCTTTTCTTACAATTGAATTGTTCAATTCATTCAAAATCTAACTTATCCTCGGTATCCGTGAAGCTTCTGCCAACTTGTTTTACTGAAATAGTACAGAGACTTGACGATTACGAGGACCGGGATCCGTCAGGTCTGAAAATCACTCTTGATATCATCTGTTTGAATCTTCCCAAGGAAGTGCTTGAAGTCAGTTTAGAACATAGTCCTGGTCTTAGAACCACGTCTTACTGTAGTGGTTCTCCTTTAAGTAGCACACGTACTGACAGTGAAAGTAGTCCTGGTAATGATACACAACTATCCGAGACGCAGGAACCATTACAAGAAAGAATTCCTCATCTCCCGCTTTACCAGCACAACGCCATTGCAAATTTAACGGATGAGATCGAATGGCTACTACAAGATGAGACCGCTACTGCTCTTCTTGATCAGTCTACACCTTCTGAAGAAACTTTAAACTTTGTCGCTCGGCATGTTTCTGAATCGCACGAACGTTCCAGTTGCCATACAGATAAAGTTCCATTGCATTTTGTATTTCCGGCTGAGCGTAGCGTTCCAAAATTCTTGGCAGAATTAAAGAAACTTGAGATAGATCGTTACTGTATAAGGCCTGAAGGTGATTTGTTTTATTTTGCAAAAAATCCTGCGCGAAAGTCCAGCGTTGTAGAACGGATATCTGAAGATAAGAAAGATTTGGAAGATCAGATATTTGAAGAAGGTAAATGCATTGTTAATTATACTAGTACAAAAATTAAATATAATTACGAAATCTAATGAGGATTTTGTACACACACAGACAATGCATCTCCGGATAATAAGAAGCAGGAGGAAACCGATACCAATAATCGTACTAGTCGACAAGATTCTGGGGATCCATCCGGTTGTCATTCAGAAATATCTAGTCTAGGTGAAGGACCAATAGGAACAGATGATGGATACGAGGGTGATAGCAGTAATTCCGAAGATGATTGTCATTGGCTGGCTGACTTAGACAAACGTAGAATTTTATTACCAAACTTTTGGTTGATTTTAAAAGTCCAGCTCAGTCACGTGGACGTTTACTTCCATTGCAGGTATATAAAGTAATACCATCCTCTAGCATGGATGAAATTAAATCATTTGATCATTGCAGATTTCTAGAACTAGCTTCACCGGAAGTAGACCGTTACCGTCAGATCCAGAAGATGGTAGTTTCACACATAAAGGCTATATGTCGTCGAGTGAATCAGTACCTCCTTTTGCAAAATCTTCACGATACTCGCATCTGTGATCCTCTCCTAGAACCTGAGTCAACAGAAGATCACAATAACTGGAGAGGAGAAACAGGAAGCGAATCAGGAATCTCTCTTCAAAATCACAATCCAACATCAAACGCTACTCCAGGGCTCTTTCGGTGTCCCGTTATATGGGAAGTTCCTTTCTGTTTGCATCCACGGCTAAAAACCGGCCCTGGGAAATCCGGATTGTCTCGTGGTATTAAGGCACTGCATGGCGTACTAAACCGCTTCTCAGTGAACAACAGAAACAACATGTTCGTTTACCAGGAACCAAATGAAAATGTCTTTTATCTGCGACTTCACGAACAAACTAGTGAGGCCAAGTGTTATCAAAATAAATTATCGGAAAGTGATGAGAGACTAGTTGTTTCAAGAAGCAGTAGTGTAGCATCATTGTCACAATCCAGGTGCCATGGTTCGTCCAATGATCAGACATCAGCTGATGACTCCAGACCCAGGGTGCGATCCTTCGGAGAAAAGGAGTGTGATATTCTGAACAAATCTGGCGACTCTATTATACTCATGGTACATGGGATATCGGAGGCTGGTTCGCAAGTTAAGTGTGGACTCGTGCAAGTACTTCAGAATAGGCTGGATGATGCTGTACTGGAAGTCTTATCTGGATTGCTTGCCAGGAATCCTATGTGCAAATTGACACCAGCTGATGTGCATTTTATACAGAGACCATTCAAGTCAACAGAAAGCATCGTACAATTATCTGTGCAACCACATTGTTTACCTAGAATTGACGCTTTGGGTTATTATCTTAGACAGAATATACTTCAATTTTTACATATACCCAAGTACACGGATCCTAGGTCGAATTATCATTTTCAAGATTACTTTCAACCGGAAGGATCTGACAATAGAGTGTCTGAATCTGATATATTCTTATACAATCAAAGTCAATCTAGTGGTAGTAGAGGAATTGCTTGTATTGCACTAGCTATTGTCAATTCTAATGGTGATCTAATACAGACTGACAAAGCTCCAGTTACAGATTCCAGTTTACCTATCTCGTTAAAGGTTGAAGATTTTGAGGAGATAGTATCCACTTCTGTTTATGAAGGCAACAAGAATTCAAATGCCAAGTCCAATGCTGAACCTGAAGCTTTGATCGAGTTTAGGATCTGGAAACAGGGCCGCGTAAATCTCGAATCTTTAATACAAAAATTACGTGCTGCTGTGAAACACGCGACGTGGGATCTTGTTACGGAATATAATCTTCTACCTACTGTTCTCACAGAACCATTATCAAGTGATAACATCCAAATGCGACCCACAGTAAATAAGGAAACCCAAACACCCATTAAAATCAAAACCAATAAGGGAAAACTTCATGAGAATGTTGAAATTAATCACTATGAATATGGAGAAGAAGGGAAATTACATGAAGTTTATCATATGACTTTGGCTTACTGGTTTCAGTTTGCATTAGAAATTGGTGTTCCTGCTGTCAAGAAACATGTGGTCGTCATTCAACGACGGCATCCACTTCCGGTTGTTGTAAAGGAACTTCAAAACCTTATACGTAGCAATGCACCGGATACGACAACTAAAACATTTGTTCTTAGAGATCGACAACCATTTTTAAACACTAATACAGTTAACCAGGAGGATCTACTTAATAGTAAGCCTTTCAAGGCATCTGAAAGCATGGAGAGTATTAATATAGGGTGGCTATCAAGATCCTTAAAGATGGAAGTTGATGACAATCCTGTGGTGTATATTCCTTGTGATTTGTCCAGAGACGATCATAGTACATTTACCAAGTGCATTTTAGTAGCAAGAAATTTTTATCAATGGAAAGCCTCTTTTGGAAAAACTGTAGAACCGGACTTGCTGGGTCCGAAAGGTAAGATCTAATAAATATTTATAATCTATATCATTAAATGGATAATATTTTTTGCAACGAATATTCTTTTTTAGATCAAAAACTAGTTCAGAAGTTTAATCCTTTGATACTGGATTCAAAATTTGTACCGCGACAACGATTTCTCTTGGCCAGAGTACAGAGTGATAATGTACGGTTGATCAATTTAAAAAAGCTACAGTCAATTAGATATAATGACAAAGTCAATAAGTATCTATTATTTTGTTCTTGCAGATTATCTTATATATGTACAATTGGTCCAAGGAGAGATCTGAGATACTAATAAAGCAGGCAACAAAGCTGGGTACATGGCTAACGTCAAGATCCAGTTTATTCTCAAACATAATAATGCAAAAATTAGGAGTGTTTTATCACCAGCCTATGCAAAATTATCATCAGGGTGATAGAGGAAGCTTTCAGTACTATCAAATAACGGATATGGACACTCTCACAAAGTTTTCCCACGCTTTACATAACGATAGCAAAGAATGGTCAAAACCAGCAGGTCGTGGACAGTCAGGGAAAAATACTAATTTATTTTTTAATAATTCAGTTTCTCAAGTATTGAGAGATGCCAAACCAAGTCCGCACCATTCTGGCAGTGTTATGGATCCAGTTATAAAAGCAGCTAATGATTTTCAAGAACTAAGACAGCAGGAGAAAAAATCTAAGGGTAAACATGAATCTATTTCATGAATCTTGCCAAATATAATTTATATTTCTTTTATATGAAGTATCTTTTTTTCAGAGGATCTCAAGAGACTGAGTACACTGTGGCAGAGTCGTGGGGCTACACCCAACATCCCAATATCATTAACTACCTTGAATACTTTTAAGCAACACTCCAGACTGATTCATTATTGCCATAGTCCTTTATTATTTCTCCCAAATTGGAGATTGCAATCAGCTGCCACCAGAGATCATTCACTGACACCACCACCAAATGTCTTGTCGAATGTCAATCTACAGCCACAATCCCCATCGAACAGTCAGTATGGGAAAAGTGGCAATGGTCATGTGAATGATAGTGTCGTTACCGAATGGCATCAAGAATTATGTGATTCAATGTTATCCGAATACAAACAGTATTTGGAAGTGCTAGGATTCAATCCAGTTCAAGTGGAATCAAATCGTAAAACGTATGTTGTGTAAAGGAACTAATACTTCATCATATTACTAAAATTTATCTTTACAAAATTTTAGGGATGGAAATTCAAACAAAGAACGTTCCTGCTATCTACAAAAGTCAATGCTCGGCGGTGTCCTATTGTTTGAAATAAATTTGGCACAGCCATTTTTCATTGTCAAACTACATATAGTAGAATGCAGTAGACTTCAAACTAAAACAAGCAGTGCCCTAGTCAACCAGGTAAATAATACATTAAATTATTCGCACTATCTTAGCAGTAGTCGAAATTAATGAATTCATAATGTCTACAGTTTATGCTAAGCTTTGTGGATGCCTGCGATAAGATCAAGATTAATATGCATCTTCATTCGTTCACTTATGACTTTCATTTACGCTGTATCCATTCATACATCGCCGGAAGTGGACATTGGTCCCTGCGACAAGGCTACCATCTGACACACTTCCTGGACGATTTTAACAAGTATTACTCAAAGGCACCTAACTATGCAAGAAATCTTGTCTATAGTGGTGAGTATCAACACTCTTAATTATTAAGACATGTATTAATTATTGTCATCAAACATTTTAGATGCAGTAACTTTAACGAACCTTGCAACACCAGCTCGTACCTTGTACCAGTACTTACTTTCCCATGAGAAAGCATACGGCATGCAGGTGTTTGGTATGTCTAGGGACTCCTATGATAACCAGGACAGTGAATTCTCCCTGGTCCGACTACAGAGTACTCCCCTGATAAGCTACTGCGACGCTCAAGATATGAAACACACAGATGACTTCGATGTGACATTAATTGTGACTCGATTAGAACAGCCACCACAGATGGAAAAAACAGAAATAACACTGAAATATTATCTAATGTTAACCAGCAAGAGAGAACTGTATCCCAAGAGAGAAGTTGAGAATAATAAGCTGGGTAAATTCCGAACAGTCTACAATGTAGTAAAATCAACAAGCTCACACGCCGACAGTTCCACAGGCTCTAGTCCAGTGTCACCCATGTCACAATTTTCTTCAAAAAATGCGAAAATAGATTCAGTTTTGAGTTCAAGCGAACCTCGCGACAATCAAGAGATAACTGTTTCTGCAAAGGATCTTGACACTAAACCTGATAATGGTAATGATGTGAATAATACTCAAGCACCAACTCCACCACCAGTTCCCAGTTCACCGT
The DNA here is from genome assembly GCA_030142635.1 of Trachelus troglodyta. NCBI lineage: Eukaryota > Metazoa > Arthropoda > Insecta > Hymenoptera > Cephidae > Trachelus > Trachelus troglodyta. The sequence continues at coordinate 490,213 of JARQTJ010000272.1, forward strand.
TAACTCAAACTTCAAGTATCCCAAACGTGGAGTCTGCCTCGTCACAACTTGTACAGATTCGCCAGGAATCTATTAACTACCTAGGATATTATTCCTCGCACGAGCAGGTCATGCAACAGATGATTATGTCACAAGCTCAAGCTGCACGTGAGCATATTATGAGTATGGTAGAGCGTGGTGCTTTGCACTGTAGAACACATCTACTCTGGAACAAGCTCTTGGAGAACAAATCAACAATGAGTTATGCAGAATTTATGGAACTTCGATCATTGGCTCGTGTCGAGCCGTTATCTGTATTGGATTCAAGATTAAGTCCATTGATAAATCAGCCAGTGACCTGGTATCAAACGCTATCCAAAGTTTTACAGAATAAATATCAAGAGCACCATAAGCAATTTAATGCACCTGATGGAAATGTCACTCATCATTTGGTACTACCATCCAGTTACTTGCAAGCATTTATGATGCTGACAATTGATCTTCACACATCCAGAGGTGTAAGTAATATTATATGAATAGATGAAAAACACTGGTGCAACGGGAGCTTACATAATGTTAAAGGATCTCAAGGTCATGGTGTATTGTTCATTAATTTTTTTTATTCATATCTTTCAGGATTTGTATGTTGTCTATAGAAATCCTGCCGAAGTGTTGAGTTCCCCCTTTACAGTGAATGATGTGTACCACCTGGTCGAGGGCTTTGTTAACGCTTGCTGTTTCCACTTGTGGATGGGACTTTACAGCCAATAGCACAATGCTGTAATAGAAACAACGTGGTGCAATGTATTCCGGGTAACAAGAGATATAGCGAGTTTATCTTTTTTTTTAATGATCCAAGCGTTTTATAAAGTTAGTTGTATTACAAGATACGGGACACAGTGTATGTGATGTATTTATCAAGAGGACAGTCGTGGAATTATTTGAGATTTGTTTTGTTGTCTATGCGTTAACGTGTAACTATTTAAAGAAAAAAAAATATATATTTTCTGTTATAATCCGTGTATCAAGTTCATCACTATTACGTACTTCCGCACATTTCCCAAGAGTGCAATAATATTCCTCGGATAAATATATAAGGAGAAACTATAATAAATAAGAAATAACCAGCTGATTGATGAGAACGATGTTTTATTCGCCGAAATGGCACTATAGTCACATGATCGTGCATTACACATACCTAGCGTACACGCATTAAAATTACCTACCTAGCAATTAATCATCTACGAGTACTACATGGAAGCTGAGGTCAGCAGGTAGATAGTAATGTGCGTGACCCCCTGACCCCGAGACAGTGTGTTTATATCTATAAGCACCAGCTGATCCTATTGGAATAATAAAATGGAAAATCGACACGAATAAAGTATACAGTGCAATGATATAGACATACATCATAAAAGACAAAGTTCAAAAACTACATTCGATACGTCCTGCCGATTTTACGTAATCGCAATTAAACCTCCAGGATGCCAGCTGGTGCGCGCAGTTCACTCTCAATCATTCGTCAATTCCGTCAGCCTGAGCCTTTTGAGCAAGAATAAATAAACCAGTGAGGTAAAATTTCAACTTAATTTATTTTAATTCAATTATTAATTAGCTTAGGTATTATAGTATATCTTATACTAGTAGAATGGATCCGCGGAACGTAATAGAGTCCCGAGTATATTCAGTATAAAAAGGAGCACGTTGGATGCTGCAGCTGGAACGAGGAAGAGAAGAATTATAAGCGTAACGCCGGACTGGCCTCGCGTCGGATCGCACCGGTTGGCACGATGTTATTCAATTTCTATTTTTTTGTTTCTTTTTTTCCCTCGCAATTATAATTAATCATGAGAAATAATCTCAGGCCAAAATGACTAAATGTATATGCGACTTGCTGTGATGTGAAGTAGTGAAGAGGACTAGAGTTTATATAACTAACATTCGATCTGTCAAACCGGGCGAATCATTAGAAACAGTCATGAGCGACAAAAATATGCTTAAAAAATTGTAAAAAAAAAAGGTTACAACAAAACCCACGATAAGATGCTTCGACGTCAAACTGAACGCTATCATCAAGTATGTAGATAGAATCCAGCCTGTAGCTTGATGGACCAAATATGATGAAAATTCATCAATCATTATTCGACGCAGGTACTAAGTATTAGTTCTGTTATCCAAGATGTTAAAGGGCGGTTCTCAATGTTCGCGATATCGCCGGGGCGATTCGACAGACGTCCAGCGACGTAGCAGTGAGACAATTAAAAAAAAACCACATTAATGTAATGGGTATTTCTGGGACGTAAGGTTTTTATCTTTGTATTCCTTTGCACAGTTTCTTGATTTCTCTATCATCTCTTCATCATCTTATTCGCACGAGTACGAGAGAATATGTATAATCGGATAGGCACCTTATCAGCTACGATAATGATTCGTTAAATCGTTACAACACAATTACATTAGCGTAGAATTATACGTAACCACATTGAAATACCGTACGCATTACTTCCGTGCTATATATATTACAAGGACTAAAAACTAGAGTCGTTCGGTCGAATGGTCACTCATAATGACTTAAAATACTGACTGAAGCGTTTTCATTTTTCGGTAAGTTTATATATATATATATATATATTTATATATATATCCCTCCGTTCTTGTCAAAATCTCATATGTGCAGAAAATAAAAGAAAAAGTAGTGGAATTCAATGTAAACGATCTACGACGAACGAACGTCGATATCTACACGAAAACGAAATTGAAGAGAAAGAAAGAAAAAGAAGAAAGACACCGTAACAAAGTAACTCCTGAATGCAATAAAATATTTACCGTCGTCATTGCCATTTAAATTGAAGATGCGCGGCGTCGTTGGATTTCGCTTGTAATACTCTAAGCGACAAGTGGCTTTCAATTACTTAACAATTAGGAGAGTGACGCTTACCCTCATTAGGCTTGAGACAACCGGGTTTACTTCTGAGGTATACAATGTAAAATTTCAGTCATCGGTCGTATAAAAAAAAATATATATAGAGAATGAAACAAAAAATAAAATGAACATGGAAGAAGCAAGTATATACAACGGCGGACCACGCAAACAACGTTTGGCACGAGATACAGCAGTGTCTGTAACTTAAAAGTCATCTCGCCAATCGCGCCTTGCACTCAAGGAGGTTTATCTTTTTCATTTTTGTCCAAAAAAAATGACATTGCGAATCATCTTACGTGAGTCATAGCGTCGTTTTTCAACGTTGCATCAATTCGCACGACCTTACACTATTTTGTAAGTGAAAAATTACCATTGCACGATCACGGACAGTAATGTCTCTTTACCTGTGTTACACTGATCTTTCTCGTTCTTTTCTCCCACTCTCTCTTCATTCGCAATCTTAATTCTCATTTGAGATCGATTTTTAAAACCGCATAATAGGACCTCTATGTAGCGTGTCTGCTTTGCTGATACTCGAAGCCTATCAAACTGGCGCAAAACGAATTCACAATTGGTGCAGTCGAACTCGCGTTGGAGCTGTACATTAAAATAAATTGCAATTCGTATACTGATTTAATTTCAAGTAATTTCTTCTGCCTCTACTTTTCGACTTCTAGTACTCTTTTGATTTTGATCGATGTTCTCATCTTCTCATAGTGAATTGTCTTTTGCAGGCCCTTTCGCGCGTCTTCTAGGTAAGGTACTCGAATGAACGTCATACGAATGTGTAATTGATGTCATAAGTTAATCGAGATTGATTCGTATCAATTCATACCATTGATCATTGCACTGATTGATACCAATTCTATCAATGAGTATCAATAAATATTGACGTCCTGGTATTTGGTAAATACTCATAGTATAGGTGAAACAACTAAATCTCTTGACGCATCACTTAAAACTTTACCAGGAGAATACTAATAATTCTTGCAATGACAAACGGTACGGAATACTTCGTTACAATGACGTCACAGCATTGATCACATAGAAATCCTAAGATCCAATACAAACCAGTTGCATCATCTTGAATTAAATATATCGAGGATGTCGCGTTAATTATTATAATCGTTTGAGATCGAGCTGGAGAGCAAAAACAGTGTACATATGTTTCGTTTCTTTAAAACGTATCTGAACGTTATGCGGGGTACGCTTCTTCCACGGGCACGCTATAAACTGGTATTGTCATGAAAAATATCATCGTACTTCTGTAGAACTTATGGCGAGCATGCTCTATGGGTCTGGAAGAGCGAATCTTCTAGGCAGATTAATAAGGAGGACGTGATCGACGGCTACGAGACGACAGCTCGAAGTCTTCTCCAGCGCGCCTCCAGGAGGGATTTGTTTCTATTAGCACCCCATCCGAATCCTGTTCCCAAGTAGATATTGTTCTCGGTGATACGGCTGACGCTCTTCTCGTTGAGGCTCGTCAGGTCGGGATCAAGACTGGCGAGATTGACAGCATGTAGGATTCGCACGGCTGAGGCAAGACGAAGCTTACTGGTGGGTGAACTGAACACGAGTCTGCGACTTTGCTTGCCGTTGCTACTGCTCTGATGATGATGATGATGATGTGGGTAGTGGTGATGATGATGTTGATGATGATCGTTCTGTAATTGCTTTGCTTTGCGGGAGAACGCCGTGCGAAAAGGCTTCCACGTGCATCATTGTCGATATGCCTGAGGTGATATGCCATTGCCTGGTGTCACGTAGTCACCGATCATCAAACTCGGATTCACCGGATAATGCGAGGTGTTGCCGAGTACCAGCGATTGCTGGAAAGTAACACCAAGCTGTAGCGCGAAAGTCACGCAGGCAGGCGCTCGCTTTAGTACCCCTTTTGGAATGCGGTAACATTATTCGGATTGAGCTAGCTGCTACCCTAATTTCCCTGTAAACCGTAGTAGCTCGACCTTCGTCATTCTTACGTTCGTACAATGTCTACGGCATAATATAATACTTAAATACTAATGGCAATAATAGTTATAAACTAGCTCCGCGCGATATTAGAGGCAAGTGTTGTGCACTGTGTATTATTAGCATTAGGGTAAAACGAGTGAGTCGATGTTACTCGTGATGAATAAAACGAGAGGACGACCAGAGTTACCGAAGTCTCCCCGGCCACGGTTTACCGGTTACTGAGAGTAGCTTGCTGGAAATAATTTATATGTACTTACGGTTGCTGGTGAAGTAAACATGTTTGGTGTAATTCCACCTCCTATAAGTTGAGCTGCTTGCGTACTTGTTGCTGTCCCACCGACTCGTCCACGTCCTGTACTTGAAATCGAGCCAGGATGTATGTTAGGTTGACCTCCTATTGCATACAAATATTTTAAATCAATTGTACATTCGTCGAGGAATGTCAATGATTGTAGATATTTATGTATATTTGGAGGATTTGGAGGTTCTTATAAGATACTTCGTAGTACAAATTAGAGTTACGGACAAAACATTATGGATGGGATGTACATTGTAGTGATCGAAGGAGTGGGGATGTTAATGATGACATGCAATGTTTGATTGATAAATATTATCTGGAGGTAAATAAACTCAGGTAGCAACACGAAGTAATTACAATGTGGGATGAAAAGATAACTTGTGGCAAGTTGCAAAATGGATTTAATTAACGGTATCTGCAACCCATATCTTAAAAAGAGTTGTTTATTGACACGGATTCGATTTTACAAAATTTACAAATAATGATTATCACTGGATGACACTCATGTAGCTGCATCCTTTGTAGCATCGCTACTTAACAAAATGACTTATAGTAGGGAAAATCAAAATGAAATTGAGTTATAAAAAAATGTTTGATACACTGATAAATGACATAAAAATTATGAAAATTATGTGCATACTGAACAATGCTTTTATCCTACTATTTTATTAAATACATGTTCAAAAATAAGATGTCAATAATCTTTACTGTCCTGCTCCGGATAAAAATATGGATATTGAGCAATTGTCGCATTAAGAAGAGATAAAATACAAGAGAACTTAGTTCCCCATTATCTAGTCACAGCAATAACATGTCAACTATATTTTACACAACAGTCACAGTATGGACCAAGTATTCAATGTATGTGTTCAGCAACATAAACTACGGCTCAAAATAAATAATTAATCATCCATTATTAGCAGGTTTTATGAGAGGATACTTGAAAATGAATGACATCCATTAATTAATATCTAGAGGACATGTTTCAACCAACTACTTTGCTTTTAGTACATCCGATCAATGATAATACAGGTGAACAGAGTAAGATTTAGCTACAGATTTATTTATGATTCAGAATGAGTAATTGTATAATGCGGAATCAAACGAAACCTTACCTATTGCAAGTAAATTAGTAGGATTGACAGATCCACTCGTGTCCATGGACACTTCGCCGAGACCGTTAACGGACATCCCATTGACCATATTTACTGCTTGACGAGCACCCTGCGCATCAAGGGTGGTCCAATATGACTCGCTAGGTGAAGTATTGTTTAGGCCAGGTGGCGGCTGTGCTGCTGCACCAGTGTACCTAAAGTACGGGTTCTTCAAGTCCAACGTATTACTACTACTCTCCATATTCGTGCCTTCCAACTTTAAATCTATCGTAACGTCATAAGATTGTCTGAAACGGAGAGTCAACATTTTGGATTATTTTTCTCTTGAAGAAATAAATATTTATAATATAAAAGTACTTGAAAACTGTAATATCCATGAAAATTGATCTCACCTTTTGTTGGCAACAAGGATTACTTTTCCTGAGAGCAGTTGTCCACTTTTACAAAAAAGTGGACTTTCTAGAAGACACCTCACTTGGTACCAATGTGTCAACGGTTCTGTGGGTGCTGTGCTTAACCATACTTGTTGTGTGGAACCAATAAATGCAACATCAAACCAAAAAGCAAGTCCGTGGCAGGTACCGCTTTCTAGTATGTGAAAGTCAACGTCTATTTCTAGAGTAATAAAATGAATAAGAATAAATTGAGTAAATTCTTATATAATATGTAAACTTGGAAAATGTGGTCCTTACCTATTTTATGTAAATCAGTCTCATCGGCTGTTTGGAAGTCAACTATGTGCCTAACTGATTTAGCCATGCAAATGCGAATATCAAACGTATCTACGATAGGTTGTCTAAAGTATTCTTTAATTGCGTTGTTCCGCATCGCGGAGAGATCTACACCATGGAAACAAGTTTGGTACCAGAAATTAGCTTTGTTAAATTGTTCCATATAAAGATTCTCATCGGAAAATGGTGCTATATGAAGATCACCCCTAGAAGGAAACATTCTTCCACCTAGAATGTAGGAATATTAATTTTTCTTATATGTTATCGCAGCAACTCTTCCAATTATTTTTAAATTATATATTATAATGTTACCTGGAAGGAGCCACTTTTTGGCATGAAGATAAGTTTCTAGCATTCTCTCGTTATATAGCATGTATCCCATCGGTTCACTCACTATACAATCAACACGTTCAGGAAGGTCGATTTCTTCTATTTTACCAGCAATAACGATAATTTTATCGGATAGATTATTTGCTGCTACTAGCAATTCGGCATGACTTGCCATATTACTAGCTTCGACGGCGTAAACTTTTTTTGCACCAGCTTGAACCGCGAAAAACGATAGTATACCAGAACCAGCACCTACATCTAATACTACTTTATCCTTAAAGTCTGACAGATTTCCCAAAATTGCTCTCTGATACGTGCTCGTTCTTATATAATCTTGCATCATGTTTTGCTGTTGAGAAAGGTAGCCATAGAACTGGAAATACTGCATAGCTGAAGATTCCTCTGTTCTGTCGTTGAATGCAGAGATGCCTCTTCCATTTTTAAGTTTCAATATTTGCGAGTGGAAGTTTCGAAAGTCTATACAGAAAATAATATTCATCTATATCTTTCTTTATATTAATTTGAAATGTATTATTGTCTAAATATTTATTTGTTTGTCAATCAATCAATGAATTTCAATGTCTTACATAGTTATACTTTTTGAATATATTTTTTTTTAATAAGTATTCTATTGGCATAATCCTGTTTACAGTTTATTATTATTAAATATATAACCATACCTGATTCATTCGCAAATGTTATTAATAAACTGTCTGTATCCAATGTAAATACATAACTCTGCGATGCTACTCTAGAACATTCAGTGGTGTGAGTCACCGGGAATTCCAGTAACGAGGTCTTATCACTCTCAGTAGATTCCCCTATACAATAAATAAAATAATTAAACTTATAGTAGTTATAAAATTATGAAATTGTCAACTAATTTTATATCCTACTCTGATATACATTCTGTTCATGTCAGTAACTTAAAATACATAAAATACTCTATAAAAATAATAAATTGCTTATGTATATCTACAAATATTATATGAATAAGCATTAAAAGAAACATGCTTCTAAAACTGAAAAAAAACTCTCTTTTTTATATTTCATGTCTAGGATCTTTCAAATATTTATAATAAAAAGTAATGAGTCGAGATTCTTTTCTATAGAATTCCCAACTTCATTATTATCGAAAAAATAAATAAAATAAAAAGAGGGAAAGAAACGTGTAACCATAAAAATGGTATAAAATCTATTCTAGTAAGAAAAAAAAAACAACGCATTCACTAAGATAAACGTCCACAAAATTAGAATAATTTAAAAATAATTCAACTGATCGTCCAAATCGAATATGCATGAGAAAATTTGGTGGCGGACACTACAAAGGCGGACGAAGCAAGCGTCCGGTAAAGTGTGGTTAGGTCGCGTCTGGAAGACGGTATTGACAATAAAGAATCGATTGAATCCTACATTAATGAGATAATACCTGAGACGAACTCGATGCTGAGGCCTTGGGGGTCATAGTTGATATTGAGAGTAACCGGCTTATCGTATTTCGGTGTCGACAGTCCATTGTTTGACAAAGTCGATACTGTCACCGCGCGAAATGCCTTCGCCATTTTTAGACACCGCGTGCGTTTTTGCGCGCCTCAATATCCTTACGCGCTCTTCTATCTTTCCCTCTGTTCACACTCCGGAGCACGTCCGGAGTTCTTGGAGTTTCAGTAAAAAAAATAGGATATCCACGAGCACAGTATCGCTAAATGCCACTCAGATTGGAGATGAAAAGTCACCGATCGCAATTTCTGAGTTCGGACACCGGACCACCGACCAACCACCCCCGGTGCGTTACAGACACGCGCACCTTGTGATATCCCCACCCCCGGATGTACGACGCCACCTTTCAACTTTTCTTTCCCTCCGGAACACAATTATTTCTCTCTACTTCTCGTCGTAGCTGTTCCTCAGAAACTCTGAACCACCCTATTTTCTTGGCAGTATGTTTATCTTTCAACGACCAAGTCATTTACTTCTGCTTACTTTGATTGCTCTTTTATAGTTACATAAATTCATCAAGAGATTGAAACCAACCCCTCACGGTATTCAACTGACATGCTCAATTACTTGGCAGTGGAATTACGTTCCACCTTTGCTATCTACGCGCTTCTAGAGCTTTCTTAATGATGGCATTGTAAAGGTATTTCTTGAAATAAATTAGAATTTTGTTAAAATTGTATCATTGGTAGCGCATCGTAACAAAAGGAATAATTCTATTGGCTTATTCATTGAGTCCCAATAATATGGCTAACCGGAACCATTTTGATATCGTTTATTTCTTGGTTTTTTTCAATTAAATGTATGTCGATAGATTAATTCAAATATATGTCAAAATTTCAGATATATATATATATTTTTAAATAATCCATTATAAATTTGTATAAAAGTTCTGTTTGAAAGAATAATACTGAAGTGTGACTGGGTCAATATTAAACCAATCGTCATGCAGAATTCAACGGGTGCTATGATCTATGAATTGTTGTACAACATTAAATAACTGTTGAACATTTATCAAAAATTTAGCTTTATCGAAAGGTTGACAACAATGGTACGAAGAGTATTGCAATTTGATTTAGTTTTGTAAAGGCTTTTAGACGGTAACAAGTGTAATATTTTACTGGTGGATCATTCCTTGAAATGTTGTTTCTGAGATATTTTTTTATTACACATTATTACTCTTGTGGAATGATTATATTGTAAAATTATTACAAAATATATACAAATGTTAGAACTTGTTAGCAATTTACAGACATATAGGTATTAAACAGTGATTTCAATTGTTCAAGGCAATGAAGATCGAACATCTCAAATTGTGGAGTCAAATTTTGTGCATACTGCTGTCATCTGTTAGTAGTTCCTGATAGTTCCTGAGACTCAGTTAACATCAGTAAGGTTATATTCTTTGATGCCGGGTAAATAAAGAATATATAATATAAAGCGACTGTTTAGATAATTTGCTGAAAGAGAAGGGAGTCAATAATAGTTCAAACAATCATGCAACAAGAAATAAACTGGTGCACGTGTTTTTATTTATTTAGAATTGTCAAACAATAACTGGTAATTTTAAAAGTTGCAGGAAAGTGCGAGAATTTTTCAATATACTGATTTTGTAATATGTGGCACTTTATGACTGATATGTTTATTTAGTATTTGAAATTAGAATTAATTGTTATACTCTATGAAAATGAGTAGTTTGAACATAATTTCTTCGCTCCAGAAGAATCCATTAATACTGGCACGTACCACATTTATAATATTTTTTATAATTGTTGGAATATTATTTTTGTACCTCAATCAAGTACAACCTTATTATTTTATTGATGAAGTGTTTCATATTCCACAAACATTAAAATACTGCAGTGGCAAATTTTCTGAGGTAAGTATTAACATTCTAAATTGTATTTATTTTCTAAATGATAAATTATTAGTTTATTATTGCAGTGGGATTCCAAGATCACCACTTTACCTGGATTGTACTTAGTGGCAACTGCAATATTGACACCTTTTGGCCTGTGCAATATAATATGCATACGATGCATAAATTTTGTAACTACTATTGTCAATGTTTATTTATTGTTTGAGATCATTCAGACAACTAATAAGTCTAAGAGCAGAAGTGGCATAAAGAAACCATGGATACAGCTTACATCTGCTTATGCGATAGGATTATTTCCTCCACTGTTTTTCTGGTTCTTCTTATTCTACACAGATGTTGTGTCTGTTAATATGGTTCTGTTAATGATGTTGTTCCATGCGCAAGGACATATCTCAATATCAGTGTTTTTTGGCAAGTAGTTCTTAAGCTTACTTAACTTTGCTAAACATAAACTTACATAAAATCGTAATAACACTGAGTCTTTTTGTTCAGGAGCATTGGCCATACTTACGAGACAAACAAATGTTATCTGGGTAGCATTCCTTGGCATTGAACGTATCTTAAATATTTTAGAAGCTGAGAATCCTATTCCAGATCATACCAAAAATACTCCTAATTCTATAATTGTAAGTAATCAATGTCTTTTGATTATAACAAAATATGATGTAGTTGATTTTCTTAATCATTATTATTAATGAATATAAAACATTAAATGCTTTCAGATACTTTGGAGGAATCTAATAAAACAAATACAACAGGGGCCATGGTCCTTTTCAAAATTTATTTTTCGGATATTTATTTCTATATTTCCGTATATATTTATTGGTTTAGGATTTCTTGCATTTCTCATATGGAACAAAGGAATTGTAGTGGGAGATCGTACTGCTCATATACCAACAATTCATATTCCACAAATTTTTTATTTCTCTGTTTTCACTTTTTGTTTTGCATGGCCTTATATGCTTATGCACTGGAAGGAATATTTGAAATGGCTAAGGAACCACTGGATCGTAGCAAGTTCATTTTGTTTCTTGATGATCATAATAATTCATTTTAATACTTTAGTTCATCCTTATGTATTGGCGGACAACAGACATTACACTTTTTACGTGTGGAATAAATTTATCGGTCGTTATAAACTACTACGATACTTATTAATACCGATATATGGTTTTACAATATATTCATTTTTATCTTGTATCAATCATTTACGATTCGCATCGCAAATGACGTATATTGCAGGAGTATCTATGGTATTAATACCACAATTATTGTTAGAACCACGTTACTACGTTATTCCATATATTATATTCCGTTTGAATATACAGAGAATTAAAAAATGGCAAATAATAGCAGAATTGCTTACCACATTAATTATAAATTTCTTGCAATTTTTCATTTTCATTAACAAAACTTTTTACTGGGATGATCAAGAACATCCTCAAAGAATCTCTTGGTGATGGAACTAGTAAAAAAGAAAGTAGATGATCGCGAAAAATCGTCAGATAAAAAGACAAATGTATACCAAGAAAAAAAAATTTATTCAGCACTAGACCAAACATCATGTAAATAATCGATTGGTTAAATAAAAAAATTAATATTTCTATATGAATAAACTGATTTTTATTTCTTCCGCGTAGCTTTCGTAATCAATACTATTACGCACTTCGTTCATTTTTATACATAATCTTATACAGTCATTTCAAGTGTACTTGCAGTCCAATCGAGACCAAAAAAACTAGCCGTACATTGTCTTATCTCATTAAAGGCCCATCTCGCTATTTGCTAAACGCACAAATCTTTACAATTTATAAGGATACATTTCAATTTTTTTAAAGAATATACCATTTGCATATACAATAAGTATAAGCAGCATAATTTGCTATAGGATGCACTTATTAATTTCTTCGTGTGCGCACGTCGGTTATTGAAGTACTACCCCTTGATAAAATTAATAAAATTTAAAATGCATACTCCATTATACATTGTATAACACTATAATTCAAGTACGCACAACAGAAGAGCCAATATAATTATTTAACTGTCAAATAATATCCAACTACAATACCTTTGTCTTCTATAATTTTCTTGATTTAAAAAATAGATCCGAATTTACAGAACAGAGTAAATTAAGTCGATATTATTTTAGGCGCAAAGCTCTATGTATATGGGGGCTTCATTTGTTCGTTACAAAACTCACTATGGAACTTAAAGTACTTGTTGCATAACTCATTGTATAAAGTACACCAAGAAGAACTATGAAAATAAATATATTTACTGGCTATTCCCCAAAAAGACTATTCATCTTTTTTACATTTGGCATGATTCAATGTAATGAATAAACAATGGATAATTTTTGTTTTATCACATTTTTAAAAATCAGCCATGTATATACGTAACTATATCACAGACGTGATTAAGCCCGTATTGTACTTGTACAATATACAGAGTGTAAGTTTAGTAAGGTAACAGAGAATAGTAGTTGATACGATTATTCCAACTTTACGATTTAGCTAAAAGTTTGCAAAGAACGTGTTCATAGTCAATTTTATTTCTTGTGTCGTTAGAGAGGAATGGAGCGTATTGAATGGAAGTAGTAATAGCAGTACTGGTAGAAGTAGTAGTAGTTGTAGTGATAGTAACAGTAGAAGTAGTAAATAGTAGTAGTATGTGATCTGAAAAGTTTATCAGTGTTACTATAATTTCTATTTATTAGGAAAAAATATATCTTCACATAGATTTCATTATTTTCCATATCGACGAGAATCTTTTTAATTTGACTAATCGGCAATGCTAAGAAGAACAAAGTAGAAGAAGTCATCATCTAATGCCCGACCATTTCTCTTTTATTTTTTTGTAATCGACTGCAATGTTGTATATAGTCAAATTGCATGGTTCGCTATGTTGCCCTGTATAAATTTTGCAATAACGAAGCTGCAAATTTTCTAAAGTATTTCAGGTTTTTATGTTTATCATCGTTAATTTTATAGCGATTTTAGATTACTCTCTTTTATCGTTGCACCAACCGTTTATTGCTTGATATCACCTAAAGTATAATGCGTTATACTTAAACCGTATCAACAGTACGTTGTAGTAGATAAACTATGAGAAATATACAATAAGATAATTGTCTTAATATAAACAAAATTGCAGCATCAAATCGGTGTCAAGTTGCCTATAATATTAATTTTGGAGCTATGCGCAAAAGGAACCATTAATGACAAACCGTAACTGTAGTGATACTAATGTTTACAGCGTTCAGATAAAATAACTAAAAGGACAAGAGAAAATTATGCAATGGATGTCATCTCATGCATTCTACCGATTTTCTTCTTAAGTCATAAGAGGAAGCGCCATAAATATCGGTATCTATTATTTATAAGTAAAACCTCTTGACAATTGAGGAATAAAAACTTAATTAATTTATACGCGCATTAGATAAAATCTTGTAGATTGCAGAAAAGTATACGCGAGGATAGTTGAAAATATCGTGGACACAATTTGAAGAAAAAAAAAAGATTATTTTTTACTACAATGATATGTAATAAGTTACAGCTTAAAAAGCTTGACAAGCAATAATATTTTTGTTGTCAACGTCAATAACTATGACACTTTTAACAGAATAAATGCCATAGCGATTAAGTACTAATCGAACATATGCGTTTGATAATTTTCTTGAACAACCCATAGCTGATACTTGACATATTATCGCGCAATAAAATAAATAATAAAAGAAGATAATAAAACAGTCTGTTATTAGGTACTCATCCGTGAACTATCATGGAGCCTGGTAGTTGGCCAAACTTAAAAATCTATTTACCAATCCTCAGGGAAATCAGAGTCGGCAGGCCGATCTTTATTATTTGTCTATTGTCGTGTCCCTAGAGGAAACAACTGATCACTCTATCGTGGCAAGGGTTAGTCCAACATACAATATGTAATTAATGTTGGACAAACGTCTTTTTCAAGTTTCACTGGAAGAAGTCGTATTGGGCGTTAGGCAACACTGTTCCTTGAACGGATTATAAAATCCTCCTAATTGTATTATAAATAATTGGCCAGCAGTCGTCCATCTGAATTAACCTCAAATTCATTGCTGAACGACGGCTATAATTTGAGTCCATAAGTATATAATGAAAATGGCCGCATCATACTATCTGGTTTTTCAGTAGAACCAGATTCGTTGAACCATAGAGCTTCATGTTCAGCGGAGCACTAGGCTCATTTTTCTTCGTTTGTGTATGCCAGGCGAGTATCCTCGTGCAATTATCAGCAAGAAGTTCAATATCCCGTGGTTCAAATGGTGCAAGACTTCTAAGGAAGCCATCTTCTTCGAATCCGGCCCGGAATGGCATTGTGGCGTTTGGTCTCTCTAAAAGAAACTTGACGTTTACTGCAAAACCTGCCATATCCACTGGAAACTTTCTTCCTGCTACCCAGCCATCATAGAAACCGCTGAACTTTCCATTTTTAACTATCGGTGAACTAAGTCCGTACTTCGTACAAAGACCCACCGGAAACATGGAGACCCTTTTTGTTTTACGGATCTGAAGAAAATACAAAGATAATATCTATTAGCAAATGATATCTGATAGAACAATGTCACAATATAATGCTGTTATCAACAGGAATGGCGTGACTAATAATCAAATACCTGATAGCTATTATTTATATTCTATAGTAACGATATCGTGTCAACCAGACATTATTGCCACGTGCTTGATTCAAGTTTAAAGTAAATGTATACATGTATAGTGAAATATGTTCAGTTTCTGTAGTAAATTTTTATAGCAGCCTTCAAGCAGACAGTATGATCATTACGTTTATGATTAAGTGAAGTGACATTTGGATTAAAAAAGATATTTGTTTAAAGTTCTTCACGAATCTACTTTACTGTCACGTTCTATTTTATTATTAATCATTTACCTACAAACCCGCTTTCTTATAATGATTGAGAATCCTTTGAAATGTTTTAAAACACAAAAGAAATATGGCGGCGTTACGCGTCACCGACTAATGGTCTTTAGCACTTACAATAGGCGTTATCAAAGAGAACCTTGAACACTATCACAGTAACTGATCGATAACTTCAGATATAATATACTTGCCAGCAATAATATATACAAACCTCATCAAACAGCGCAATATCATAAGTATTATCATCATCCGCAAAATAGAAGACGCCATTCGTCGCATTCGATCGGAGCCATTGTAAACCACGATTTCGGTTTGATACACCTCGTGGTTTGGCGCCCGATTTCAATTTATACTTATCAGGCATCGGTGCTGAAAAATAAGGAAGAATCTTAATAATTAATTAATATAAAACGAGAGCGATTAATCACCGCTTTGTAACGGGGCTTTAATTATTTATTAATTGTCGTATTTATAAAAACAGCATCCAATTGCTTGTACACCTACCAATCAAGTGTTCGAATTTCAGTTTTGTCCTCTTAAGCAGTTCAGTGACCTGTTTCGTCGGCACCAAGGCATCTTCAATAACGAGCCAATGCACATTCTTGACGAGCATCAACGTGTGCGACATCCTCGTCAGTTCGGGAATTTGCTCCGGCCTTCTGTACGTTGGGGTGATTATAAAAAGGGGATCCAATTTTTCATTATTTGATTCCGTGTTTCCTCCTGTCCCACAGATTGATGCATTACTATTCGCATTGGACGATACTGCTGATGCTAAACGTGCGCCACGCGGATCATTTATCAAGATCTCTTCCTGGACCAGGTTCACGTCGTTTCTCTTTAAACGAGCCAGAATTTCTTGACTCAAGACATTTCCCAAGTCTGGACTGAGACCGTAGCCTTGTTGGACTGCATGTACCGCTCCTCGAATCTGTAATAAAATTTCTCAGGTATGAATTTTACTTTGCTTAATTGTAATTATGTAATTATGACAGCGTTAAAAATTTTCTAATTCACATACTGCATTCTCAGGTATTTTTGAAGGATCAATGTATCCATCTACGCCGTTGACTACTGACAAATTCTCAGCACCTTCAACTGCCACGGCTTCATTAAAGTTGGGTATCTGGTCCAGTCTTATGCCAGTTGAAAGATGATACTGATAAAATATTACACAGATACCCAGCAAGGCTATCAATCCCATCTTCATGGAAGGCCTCATGGTATCGCTATCTAAATAGACACAGCTTTGATACCTTGGTATTCATCTAGTTGCGTAGCCGTTTTTTGCAGTTCTTAAATATGCAAATTGTCATTGGAGGTAACGAGCGTAGTAGCTGAAACAAAAAAGAAAGGAATGACATGCGTTTGAAAACTGCTTGATAATTCTAACGAGGAAATTCGCTATGAATGATTTTCGTGAATGATACACAAACAACATATTCCGGTATTACTCTCCTCACTGATGAATAATTGTCGTGTATGTTTTTCTCACTGATAATATTTACGCATGTCCCACATGACACTACTCTATTTGTAATTCATAAGCGTATATGCAGTTTCATATAATCTCATAATAATGCACATTAGGTAATCTCGCTAAAATTGATAGAATTTTAATCGAAAGTACTTTTCAATAACGTTTCAGCTCAGTCAATTATATTTATAAAACTTTTGTGAAGAATGATACATTTTTTTGGACGCTAACAAAGTCCCTATATCAGATTTTATAAGTTAAAGAAACTATGCGTTTTATCGATCACGATGAGGATAACGGTTAATCTCCTAGCAACGTTAATCAATTAATAAAATCTAAATCACAGGTATAGATAATCAATTTTACATTTATAATCTTTTAAAAGCAATATGAACATCAAACGTAGATATCTCAATTCTCTCTGAATTAAAGTTAGCGTCTTTCGAAGATATGATTCTACGCTTTGTTTTAAATCTGGTTGATATTATCAGTACAGATGCTAACCAATATATAAATGTGCTAAATGTTTATAACAGATATAGTAATGTATAGAACCGTAACCCCGTTACGCGGTACTAACTTTTTTCAAGAATTACTCATGACCAAACACTCCATGTCACGTAATAGCTTCGCTTTTTTTTTCAAGAAGCAATATTTCTTCCATCAGATACACCAGAAATTTAAAACGCAATAGTAATTATCACGAGCACTGAACAAAACAAAAGTTTCCTGTATTCGCAAAATGTCAATATTGCAACTGCTTATGTAAAGGCAGGTTATTCTAAAGATTATACAACGTTAAAACAATATTACTGATATTCAAGTAAACGTCTATTCATGTGAAAAAATATTTTAGTATTACTTCAAGGCACTGCAAATCATGCATAAAGGTGAAAAAGCTTTTAAATATTTGTATTAATTATTTTAACAAATTCTCAAAAGATACATTTAATTTAAATTTGTACATGGAACAAATCGAATCGATAGGACGTGTCAGATGTCACAATAGCATTTTAAAAAGATATAGGCATTGTGTAGTTAAGCCTTTAAACACTCTAGAGTATCACAAAGTACTTTCATCAAATGGTTGCCCATTCATTTGAAACCCCTTTTATCTCCTTTGTTCCGTTATACTTCATCTCTTGTAGTTCTTATTTCTATTGGTCCTCTTGTTGCCTTATGATTTTCATCTGATCCAATGGCTACAGGTATCAAGTTTAATGGCATTAGCAGAGCGTGCAGGAAGTATTGATATTGATTGCTCTACTTTTTTGGGGGTAACCCTTGAGCAACCCCTATACATCACTTGTTTCTAGTGTGAATAAAAAATATAACACATTGCCTAGAGCCTGGAAGCATGAATTTTCAATAAACATAGATTGGCTAATATTTCTTCTATAAAATTATTTGTCAAATTATAATTGAAAAATCTCTACATGATAGACACCTCCTGCCTTTCTTTAAATGTGTCAATTTATTCTACTAAGAATATTAATCATTTCTGACACGTGTAAAACCATTACGGCTATTCTCTTTTCTCTTATCATTTGAATAATTCATGATAAAATATTTACTAGCAACTATTAGGTCTGTCAACTGATGTAATTTGTTTTTAAGGTTGCCATAATGTCACGTATGGCTATTCGACGTGTATAACTTTCGACGACAGAACGTGCTGATAAGAGCTAACGTCAACGCCTATCAATTCATAAGATATAAATACATTAGATGTAATCGTGCTATAGAGAAAATGTAAAGAATATTTTTCGTTTGACTTATCATAATTTATATTTATCTACCAGAACACGTCCATACACAGTAATCATAGATCGACCATAGCTAAACAATGGATGCCTTTGGCTTTAGCCAATTTTTATATCAGTCAAGGAATTTCAATAACCGATAAATTAAATTCAATAAATTCCAGGCGAGCCAATCTAATGAAATCTGGATGGGGAAGCTGTTTGTGCAATGAAAAACCAATTGAACTTTGTTGATTTTACCTTAGGCTAATATAAAATATAAAAAAATATTGCTTCTGTAACAATGGTGAAATATGGCCGAATTCTTGTATTTTTTTACACCTAATCAGAATTTCCAATTGATAACAACGTATCAAAAAAGATATGGACTGCTTAAGGATTATAGCGATAACACGTAGTGTCAAACGTAGGAAAAATCGTACACTTCACATACGTGCAGCTTGTTGATATAAAATTAAGTTATATAGAGAATTTTACATATTCTGTAGTCAAGGATAGAGATCGTGTATCATGTATATCCACTGTACTTCAGCGCAATTTCATGAAATTCATTTACAGTTAAATTAAGTAGGTCAAAATTGTGTTTAAAAAAAGGCAAAAATGGACTGAACATACTGCAATGAATATTTTATACTCCAGCATTCCTCGATGCTTTATACGCTTTTTTTCATCATAAAACTTTTCATAGAAAACGTCTTGCAAGTCGGATTTCACTGCTCTGGTATATTCAAAGAGAAAGAAAAGTAAGCGTGGAAGATACGACGTTTTCAAAAGAAACGTTACAGCAGCGCTACTATGAAAAGAGAGCATTCTGACTTTAAAAGGGAAAAGGAATTTAAAAAATGTCGTATTACCAAATTTCAATTTTCCTAGTTGCTATACGCAAGTGACTTTTATATTTTCAATTTTTTTTCAAATCCAACCTCCAGCTTGTCTTCTGCCTTGTGCATGTGAACGAATACGTACATTCGTGCATATATACAATAAGTCAAAATGGAGAATAGTCTGTTGGATATTAAAAAAAAATGATAGCCAACTAAGTAACAAGGTAGTTTAGAATATTATTAATTTTTTATTCTACATTGTGATATCAAGAGATAAGTTAACGGAAGCACATCCGCTACCCCGGAATGATTATCAATACTACGTATCAAAAGGATAACAGATATTTTAAAAAGCAATAGTCAAGAATCTTTTAATGTTAACCATTAAAATTTTCAAATTATTCAAGAATTATACGGACGTTATTGACTTCAATTAATAACAATGTAATCGTACTTGTATTAGCGTGCAATGGTAGAATCAATGAAAATTGTTTGTAAGGAGCAAAAGCTCATAAAATTTTGTTGTTTAAAATTGATAACATTTTTATGACACTGACGTCATCGTTTGCCGATACACCCGAATGATTGATCGGAGCATATAATGTCGAGTAAAAAATTAACGACGCGGAACAAGCGAATAATGGGTGTCTTGCGATTGAACATATTAAGAATGAAGCAGCTGAATTTTCATCAATTTTTCAATATTTTCGTTAGATTTCCCCAACCTCATTTATTTAGAATGACGTGTGTGTTTATATATATATATATATATATCACTGATACTTTGAACTGCACCCAATACCTGATAAAATTGTTTGACTCATTCGCAAAATGCTATAAAACCTATATATGTATACATAGTACGTGTAGTGCTTTGACTCTTCTCAAATGTCTGATCAGAAATGTCAAGAATAATATTTTTAATATTGCATTACATTAATTTCTGTTTAGACTGCTAATAATAATCATTGACAATATTTAAAACATGTATGAAATGTATCCTTGTATAATTTCAGTATATTTAGTAGGGGACACTACTGTCAGTTGAAATACAGTGTAGGCGAAACAAAACCATTTAATCTGCCATCTATCGATAGTGAACAAATTACAATTTGCTGATCAGCTGTAATGTTAGTTTGAGAGAAAGTGATGAAAATGACACAAGAAAATTCTGTAAGATTCACTGGAAATATTGATTAAGATATAATCCGTTTACGTTTCAACCGACAGCAGTCTCTCGTACTTTGATATTTCGTATAAAGATATTGAATTAAATTCTAATTATGATTTACCAGACAATAATGGCGCAAGACTCTTCTCAATTTTATTTATGATAACGATGACTGTCATGCTTCGAGCAATTAGTGACATTCACGCCTGTTGTGCGTCTAATAAAAAGATATTACCATTTTCTTCTTTTTCCTTAGTTTTCTTTCACAAACGGAGTCATTGCACTTCAACTGTCATCGAGATAATTCTATCGCTCCATATGACACTACTACGACAGTAATGGAGACGTAGGTGCCGGGTAGAAAAGTCATGTTAATCGTCGTAAAACTCTGCCGGCTATATTGATTATATTCTTTTTCGTCTAATCACGTTCTTACGTTCCTCGTAGCAAACACATTTTATTGATTCACTTGCATTCGTCTTCTTGGCAATGGGATCGTGTGACAATAAGTGAGTTCGCAAAAAAAACGTGCACCCACCAAAGACGCAAACTGTGAGATCATTAAATTTCGTGGCAGATCTAAGAGCACTACATTGAAAAATCTATTTCTGCAACTATTCCCGTAGTGTTTATCTCCGCTGGTGATATTTTTAGCATCACTTCAACAGTTTTCTTTCAACATCAAAGATCCGAGCCGGCCGATTTCAGTATAGAGTTGCACTCTCGATTTAAAGATGAATAAATTTGTGTCCTCTGGATTTTGCTTTCTTTTCCCACGCCTTTTTAAAAAATTAATTAGACGAGAAATGGAACTGTATTTTTTTTAAATGCTTCCTCTTCGACTTAACATTTTTTTTTGTATTAACACCCCAGACTCCTATTTTTTGTTTGGTTCTCTGTTAAAAAGGCAAAAAAAACGTTAAATAACTTTGACACTAAACGGGAATAATTTTACACAGACGTGAATAAGGTTCATTCGGTACTGAGCCGAGTTGCGGTCGTGCTTCTATGTTTTCCGCTATGTTCCGCGTTATCCCCACCTATCGGTATTTCAGCCACTACTATGCTACTAACGAAAGCGCAATGGCAACAGTGCGGGACTCTGCGGAACGACCGGAACGACCAACAGTCATATTCTCCACTGAGTCACATGACATAGTCACGTGTTTCCTCTCGCACAAGGGAAGTTACGAAGGAGTGTTGGCCAGCGAAGACTTCATTCAGGACGTCGTAGAAAGAGCTTCGTGGAAGCTGAATACCCAATGTGAAGTAAAGGAGCAAAGTACACGAATTGAGCAGACAATTTCTGTACTCCAAATTCTATTACTCAGACATAGGTAAAAATTTGGTGAAAGAAAAATACAGGGTTTCGTTATAATCAAGTGGGTGTAGAAAATATGATCCAGTGTATCGTGAAACAGTGAACGTATGGCGGATGTCATTTTATCTTAGATTATACATCCTAGTGTCAGTATTATCTAACGACTAGAATCATAAATCAAACTACAATAACTAAATCATCATTCTCACGCATATTTCGATCCTTTATACGGCAGGCGATATGTCAGAAAATGTAGACAAATATTTTTACGCAGATATTTGGATCATTAGTGTAACGAGTAATGAGATTGGCTGTTTAACGATTAACCGTTAGAATTTTAAAAAACAAAGAATCAAAAAGAACGAATAAGAACTTTTCACGAATCTTTTCAGCTTTTTCAACATTCAGTGCATCCGGTATCGGTAGACAAGTGTCCCAGACACCATGTGGTTTTCAACTTTTTCCAATGGCGTCATTCGCCCCATCCATTCCTCTTTTTCTCATTTTCTCCCACCATAATCCTGCCAGCCACCATCCCAACTCTTGGTTGATATTGATCCAGCAGCAATGTCTACATGTGTCGCTATAATATCATAATGGCTCGCATCATTTATGGTTCACAGCTGCATAACCTAAATCCTATTGAATTTCGTACATATACATTTTTAGTCTGTTCTTTTGCTAGCTTCTTTTATGGCGGTCCATCCGGTATCGCCATTCTTATATTCATGGCGTCCAATGCGATTCTTAAGATTTACATATGAAGGAACTATGCATAATATATATTTTATTCTTACTCAAGATCAGTCGCAATAACTAAAACGGTATTCCTATTGATCTGACCTGAGTCAATTCTACACTGGCACACGTTCTTTTCACCAAACAATGGTGAACTTACCACTGACTAGGTAATTGATAGCTGATAATCCTCGTATAAATAAATAATAAATTTGTATATCCGATTCTAACATTGTTTACGGGTTATTTAATTTGAATATCCATATCCAGTAAATGGAACGGACATCTTTGTTCATCAATGTCAACCCTTTAGCATGACGATACTGACTAATAGTACAGCAAACCTGGATGTCTTATCAATGGAGTTCACAAGTCGTATTATGCGTTAAAACGGTTTATCGATGTGGCATTGACATTTCTATTTCGTAAGAAGAGATTCGCTTTCACGAAGGATTCTAAAGTGATTTATTTTTACGCCAGAACCAAATACGATCAATAATCAATTTTCTTACATAGACCAATCCAGAAGGTTAGGGAGAAAATAATATTTTAGTATTACACACAATATCGATCTTGCCAGTTACAATAGTCGAGTTATCTCTTATCAAAGTGCAAACTAGTCGTGCTTATCGCAGTATCAGTATCTATGTTATAAATTACGTTTTTGTTCTCGAAGGTTTCCAAGGTGTGCAATTATTTTTGAATAATACGGTAGGCGATATGATATATACTGATAACATTGATTTTTAGAATGAAAAAATTACATCTTGTTATGTATTATGATTGCTGGCATAAAATCGTCTACATAAACAAATGCCATGAATATACTATCATACTGTGACTGGTAACTAGGTACTTGGTGCCAGGAAGGCTGCCGGGATTCGCACGCCAGCTAGAGGGTGTCCGGAAAATCAATGCGAGACCCCGGAGGCCAAATGCCGAGAGCGCGAAGCCGTTGGCAAGGGTGCGGCAGGAACTACAGGTTCAGGCTAGTAAACTTTTGCTCGGCAACTTCTGATGTGCTGCTGGTAATACTTACATGGTCACTAGAGCTTTAATGAAGCAGTGGACCCTGGGGATTATGCTAAGGAACTGAAGGATTCCAGAGGTTGAGGGTTTCAGAAGATATAGATATTGTGCAAACAAAGGATAGGTTTTTAGGGTGAAGCAATTAACATTAATACATATAGTATTAGAAAAATTAAATTAAAGAATTTTGTTAAAATTTATTCGCATAGGACCAGTCATTGTTATGTTGGAATAATCATTTTTTTTATTAACAGATGTCTGTGTTGTTATACCAATGAAAATTGATGCTCTTCGCGTCAGTGATGGATTCTCATAATTTACCTGAGCTGACTCTTTCAAAAGTGTCTTGATAAATTATAGCCAAGAATCTTTATACTAATTCTAGTACCCAACTGCTATTATACTTGGGTATTTATCTGGCTAAGTTGGAATGGAAACACGCAAATGTTTACAGAGCTTCAGAGTGGAGTTGGACGAGTTATAACGTTGACTGGTTACCACCTATCGATATTGGTTTATTGTCTGGCAGAAACAATTGGGTCACGTTAATGCAAGTGGAAGCTGAAGGAAAAATGCGGTATAACGATACGATAAATAATTATGTAGGAAAAGGACAAAAAAATGTATGAACTCAGCCTTTGTCTATTGTGAATATTTTTATACAGACTTGAAATGCGCCATTTCGTGTGGTTTTTGGGAATAAAATATTCCACGTACTTATGCAAATGTTCTTGCATAGGTTTACACTGGTGAAACTTCCTGTGTAAGAGATCCTGAAACAATAGTGGCTTGAGCACCCTTGAGTAGCTCTCTGGCTTTCCTCTTGGCTTGTGAAAGGGTGAAATGGTGTCTATAGGGGAGTAACTAGGCTCAAGACACTGGTACTGGATAGTGGGCTACCACAGAATATTAAATTGGCTATTTTACCACCAAGTAAAGTGTCGGAATCCTAGGAGAAAATTTGATTTTAGGTTAGGGCATTTTAAAGCATTGTTTCCGTTACAGCTAAGTAAATTTATCCTGATTTTATTAAAATCAATAGGCAATAGAAATACCAAATATTCTCAATGAATAATTAAAACTTTTCTTTCCATCAAAACATTAAATAAAAGAATGAGTCGTTCGTTCTTAAAAAATCTTCGACTAGCCGCTACAGCTGACTAAGCGAAAAGGTAAACCTAAATCCGGTGCTCGTTAGTGTCCATTTCGTTGATTAGATTTTTTATCAGTTTCTCTTCACTTGTGCATAATTTCCTTATGAAAAATGGCGACAATGCATTCTGTTTCTAAAAATGTCTTTAACTATACTGGACTGTACAAAAGTGCATAACTCATCAACTTATCATGACTATAATGAACTCTGATAATATATCAGCTAGAATTATATTAGACATTTGAAATAGTACATTGCACCAATTATTACTATAATGTAGCAGAATGCAGCTTGCAGAATTGCAGTGTTTTGGCAGAGAGTGTAATTGCATTGTCCTGACGATGCAGTCTGATTGGCTATTTATTGTTCTTACTGCATTTTTCAACTTGTCCACTTTTTTTACCACCTCGTGGTACAACCACTTTACCTCTTTAAAATTATCAGAGCATTACCTATTCGGCTCAATGAATATCATTGGCTGGGATAAACTTTGAATGCATTTCGTGCAAAATATACATCAGCGATTTTGCATAACGGAACGACAATTTATACATGAATGAATTCAATGTGTATATCGTATTTCATGTAATGCGAATAGCTACGAATTTCTTAAGTTGATCAATGAACAGTAAATCCTGAATGGAAATCATTGGAACCTACTATAGTTTGATGAATGATTTTTCATTCGATGATAATTAATTGTTTGATATGTTTGATTTTGAATTGGAATTTCCTTACTTGACTCAATCATGTTTCTAGTAAAATACATTTATTTGAATGGTGATAAGTTATCATGTTATCGTTATATTGCCATCAGCACTGTTATTTTTTATCCCTTTTTTCAAGGCAAAACCGTTTTAGAATAATCGAACACAAACTTTACCTTGCGACGCCGGCGTCTCGAGCCGGCATTTTTTCGCATTCTAATAATATTATTGTATTAATTAATAATCCTTCACTTGTTTAATGCTATAATTACATACACATACATATACATATGTGCAAACACCCCAATTATTTGTGTCGAAACGATTGGAAAATTCAATTTTATTTTTATTTTTGCTTCCAGAACTACCTTCTCCACTCCTTATTTCTCCTCCACTCCTGAAAAAGTCATTAGATTTTCTCGAAATTATCGAAGCATTGTTGTTGCTTCTCCGAAGTGTCGATTGGCCGTTAGTTTTCAGTGTGAAATTAATACTTTGCGCGCGATTTTACGACGCGCAGTTAATTAACAGTTACGATTTTAGCGGCTCGGTAAATTTGGAATTGAAACAGATTCAGAGAATAAAGAATCGTGTAATTAATATTTCGCGCATGTATCTATCATGTGAATGCAGCGAATGTAAAAAGCAGAAAGAGAAATCCTTTATATCCATTACTAATCTTTTGGTCTTAACAATATAGCAATTATATCTCGACAATAAAACTGTAGTATTAGAATAATCCTACTGCTGTTCTACCTTACTAAACCTTCATTATCATTGATAATCATGCCGATATAATAGGCATCTAGTCATGCTTAAGCTCAGTTTTTATAGGTGCGATAAAATTGTTCTAAGCCCTTATTCTCAATATTTTGTATATGTAGTATTCTATGCAGCCGCTTGATTAATTTGGATAATCCCAATATCGCGTGTATCGTTATTATCCAGAGATTTTTAATGGCACACATTGGCCTGGTTCACTGGCTGCCTCAGAGATGGCGCCACCTATCATGTGTGGGATTATCGTGCACAGGTAGAGCAGAGATGAGTAGGGAGATGCACAAAGTAAAGAGATTTTTTGAAAGTGGCCCTATCGCAATTAGACCTGTACCAGCCTGTCCTATGGACCATTCTGACTCTTTGTGTACAGATATTTTTCCAAATTTCAAAGAAAAAGCCCTAAACCCAGCCCTTTCCGAGATACAGCTGATTTTCAAATTATATTCGGAATCATTTTATCACAGAAAATTCACTAGTTGAATGTTCACTAGAGATGGATGTTGAATGAATAAGGGATGAAACAAGAGAAGATGGCAGAAATAATAACAGAGAAAATGCAGCATAGGGAGAGAGGGTGTCAAAGCATAAAGAAGAAGGAGGAGAAGGATGCAGTTAAGACGGAGGAGAGTAAGTGAGAGACAGAACACATTCGTACTCTGGGATATTCGCAGAAGGCAAAAGAATATCAACGTGTATAAGTGTTTCAAGATAATTTATTTGACAAACACAATAATGATACAGTATACGAAATACAGATCTACATACATATATGATTTGCGAAATATTAGCAATAACAATACCATTAGAGATATATTAAATATATCAATGCAATATAATATAAATTCCTTTTCCAAAAGACATTTTAACAATTTAGTTTTTAAAGATATACTGGGAGCAGAGAGGGAGACATGGAAAAGAATAGAAAACTTAAATATAGAGTAGAAACGTTTGGTGGCAGCCGACAGGGAAGATGTTGAAGGGAAAAAGAGGAAGATTGTTTCAAAGAAAGAGTGAAGAAGAGAGATGGTAAGGATTGAGGGAAAAAGGAAAGAAGAAAATGCGTAAAACATATGCACGGGACCAGATTATTCTGGAGGAGCACGAAAAGAGAAGATTAGGAAGAGGAAGAAGGATAAGAGAGCGAAATGACTCGAACCTACGATATACAACAGGTTGTTTCGAAACAATGGGTTTCGTGCTTTATCCATTGATTAATGAATTGTACTTTTACCTATTTTGAAGTTCGTCGTACACTTTATTCCATAAGTAATAAATTACGTAAAATAAATAATTTAAATGACATTTTCTTACGAGGAAAGTAGAAGAGGAAAATTTTTTATTTAAAAATCTTCTAACTTACTGAGTCGTTAATTTAATCTACAAGTCTAGGATTTGAAATTTATAAATAAAAAATAATTCTTAAATCTTTCATGAGCTCTGAAGGCAACGCGCGCAGTGGGCCTCTAGTCTTATTTTATTAATAGAAATATAACCAATCACTCTATAATGTATACTTATTGGTTTTTCTGTATAACAGTATATTTTGTTAATTTTTAATAATTACACTACTCGAACGTAACAAGATTCCTTCCAATAAGCAATTTACAAAGTCTTCCATCTTCGTAAATTCATATTTAAATCTATGAAAATTTTTGTCATAACGACGTAGAATAATAAACAGTTTCTGAAATTTGCAGAAAATTGATTATTCTTTAACGATTATTATTTTATGTGATATTTGTCTTTGATATACATACATATACATATATATAAATATATATGCGAGGAAGATAACATTCCTTCACCTGTTTTATGCAATAGACATATAACCTCATATAGTAAATATTATGCAATATGTACTTATATCGTGTATACAGATGATCAGGTTATTTTATTTTTAAAACGAGGCTCGTGTCCAATAAGATTTTTTAAATAAATTTGTACTTCATGAAAGGTAGCAGATCCTCGTAGGTCGACTCATAATATCGCCATTTCGCTAACGGATATTGATAATAAAAGGATGTAAAATCCAGTAAATAATCATAAAGTGTATCAACTTTCGTCTTAGATTAGAAATAACTTCCAATCTTCATTCTAGCCATTCCATTGTTCTACTAAATTCCTATAGTCACACGAATGATTACCCAAAGAGGATAAAATTATGAGCTATCAAGAAAATTCACATTTAATTACGTTTCTATTTACATATTATATTTCTTATTCACTTATCTTTGTTATTCTTATAAGTCCTATTCCGAGTATATAACTTTTCAAAGAATTTTATTTGCAAATACCGCATCGACCCACGGTCTCACTAGGTATTTTAATTAATTGGATGATACAACGAAATTGATTAAAATGAAAATTATACCTAGGTACTTATAGTACACAAGAACACTTCGTAGGCCAATTTTAGGTACACTATATGGACAATTTTATGAATGTCATATTTTTGTATCCCTTAATGTTATATTTAGTATATGCAGTGTTATCAATAGGTCTGTTATCATTCTGCTCTTCACTGATGATCAATATATTATTTGAATAATAATTCATAAGCCATTCTGTTGAATTGACTGAACGCGAAGTGCGTAGAACGATTGAACGGGAAACCATGCTAACGTGACAGCGTGCAGACTCTATAATGAATAGTGGAACAAACTCAATAACCTTTGAACCTTGTCGGACCAATTTATTGTTCGACAGGCCCATATATATATGACTAGTCTGTGATACATGCTTGCGTTGTCACGTGCATGGGGTCTTTAATATCGATACTCTATCCTACGGACGTTCATATAGACGTTGTGTGGTGGTCGGTTTCCTTTTGCACTTGAGGCCCTTGCGGAAATGAATTCAGCTCATTCCGGCTGAGATAATTAACGATACCAGCACCCAGAGAATCTCCCATTACGTTTATTGTGGTCCGGAAACGATCCCTTTGAACAATTGAGAGTACAAAATATATTATAGATATTTTCATTGCAATAATAAAATTGAAAAGATTTTATTGTACGATTGTTCCAACTCACAGTAGCCAGTCGACTGCGATAATAAGCGTGACATCTTTTGCTGGAAGACCAACTGTATCCAAGACCATAACCATTGTGACTAATCCAGCTTGTGGAATTCCAGCTGCACCGATACTAGCCGCTGTCGCAGTTATACTATAAAGTTCAAAAAATGTAGTTTATCTTGGCAGATTTGAGTTAACGAATATTTGTTCTTCTCTTCTTTTTACCTAACAGCAACCAACTGTCCAAAAGAGAGGTTGACGTTGCGAACTTGAGCGATGAAAATGGCAGCCACAGCTTCGTACAGGGCTGTACCGTCCATATTAATGGTAGCACCTATAGGCATTACGAATCTAGAGACACGTGGATCGATTCCATTTCTTTCTTCAAGACAACCAATTGCAACTGGTAATGTGGCTGAGCTTGAACTCGTTCCAAAAGCTGTCGCTAGTGCTTGCGCCATGTTTGAGACATATGACACTGGATTCCTCTTTGTCAGTAAAAAGAAAATCAGTGGTAGCACTACGAAACCGTGAATGCACAAACCAAGTAGTACTGTCATAAAGTACATGCCCAGTTGACCAATTATCACATTGAATGATTCCATTTCCAGAATCTTTGATGATACAAGGAAGAGCACTCCCAAGGGTGAGAACCTACATCGAATAAAGAATGATTAAGAGAGAAAAATTATTTTTAGTTGCCTTCTTAAAAAAGAAAAAGATCAATTGCTCACCAGATTACCCAATTGGTAATTATCATCATTGCCGAGGAAAGTGCTGCAAAAAATGCTAACAATGGTTTACCGTCAGGTCCCATTTTTCCAAGAGTAATTCCCAACACCGTTGAAAATACCACCAGGCCAAGAATATTAGTACCACTGGTATACTCGTGACTTATGTCCCATTCAAGTATATGAACTGTTGACACAGGACAATAATGTTTATTGAAGTATGTTTAAGATATTCAGTCAGCTGTTCTTCCTTTCACATTAAAGATAAGTCTTTCATTGCAAACTAAATGCCCATTTTCAAACTATTGAATACCTTCGTTTTCAAGATCAAGCGCTGCATGCTTTATGCCAGGAAGAATTTCAATAACTGCATTACTGCACAATCTTCTTATTACACAATTTCAAAACTTACGATTGATTGTATCGTTTGGGGGCTTCAATATTGTACGGTACTGTGTAATGCATGCCTGTACCAAATTTGGTGGAAACATATTTCTAATCAGATCCATAAGTGTGTCTATGGTCGTTACATTTCGTACAGTGGAAGGTTTTGCCTCTTGTTCCGCTGCACTCGAATATCCAGGACGTATCGATATCACCAGAATAATTCCTGAAATACAATAAAGGTATTAGATAATATTTCATCAAAAACTATATCAACACCAGAAAATATTATACCAACCTAAGATAACGGCACTGATAGTAGTAACCATGTAATACGTAATGGCACGAGCACCGATCTTACCACTCAATGAAAGATCAAGAGAACCAATGGCCGAGATAAGACTGGCCATAATCAATGGTAAGATCAGACTCTTCAGCATCCTTAAAAAGAGCTCACCAACGTAATTAACATACATTATTTCACGTGGTCTCCAACTTTCCTCCTTAACGTTTCTCAGTATCAAACCCAGCACGATGCCTCCTACGACACCTCCTATCGTCAACATTGTCAGGGCATTGTGCTGCAGGCATTTTTTAACTCTCTGATGACGATTCCGGGATTTCTTACTTGGTTGCTGAGGATAGTAAGACGTGCGCTCGACTAAGCGGCCCTGCTTCTCCGTATTTGACAAAGGAGTCCTGGAACAACAAATAGGTAAAATAACACATTTTCACTATACAACCGATACAAAAAAGAGAATAACATCGTTTTTCCATAAACAGGTAAACAAGACAGGAAATATCTTATTCATAGAACTTCTGGCATTTTCTACAAGTATTCTGTATCAATTGTCTCTGCACAAGGCAGATCCGACAGAATTCCCAAAAAATAAGGACACGTATTTCGTTACACGTGTTTCTCATCGTAGTACGCGCTGCTACTACAACACGTTGTCACGTGACAAATATTATTATACACCATGTCCTATAATGTTAACATGAGACTCAAGTTTATCTAACCTTCTTGAAATTATAAATTGATTCTTTAATTAATTTAATACCTGCTGTCTCTTAGATCATGGAAGACAAGTAGAATATCTGCGCTATACCTAACAATTTTTTATCTCACCTATGGACCAGTACTTGTTATACCAGACT
Organism: Trachelus troglodyta; assembly: GCA_030142635.1. NCBI lineage: Eukaryota > Metazoa > Arthropoda > Insecta > Hymenoptera > Cephidae > Trachelus > Trachelus troglodyta. Next base: position 522,111 of record JARQTJ010000272.1, read on the forward strand.
TGTTATAGATACTACATCAGTGCCAGTACTACAAAACTCGTAAACATTGAATTAGAATACAAAATCATTATGGTGATTAGAAGAAAAGTAGGAATATCAATTGTGCTATGAAATCATACTGATTCAGATTCTCCTTCTCATCTATTGATGCTTCTATTGCGTGATCCAATAAGCCTTCCCATGCTTGTATGTAAATACCAAACCTGATCAGTTACGTGATCACTATTGATAATTAGAACTTGAGTAGCCAGCAAGATTCCATCCAAGGTTACGGATATAGGATGTATATACGTTTATGGTTTACTGCATCAAATATTTATAATATTCTGAAATCCTGGCTTTTTAATGCGTGAATAATATATTTTTGTTAAACAACAAACGTATCCTGGCTTGCGCCCACGATTCCTGGATATAAAAATTCTATTCTACTCTGTTGCAATGGATGAAAACCGGTACATTTATTTTATAGGAAAAATAATATTTCGTAATTTCGTGTAATCAAACGAAGCCAAGAGAGCATAATCAGTGTTAAATACGGTTAATGATAATTAGATCACGTTCAAAACTAAAAGACAAACTTTGATATAGCTATAGGAGTATATGCTTTATCGTCTGTATGATATATTCTTTCTATAGCTATATATAAACGTATAGATATACATAGATTGCTGTATACTAGTAATAAAAAGACCTGACTTCGGTGTAATCGCTTAACAGCCGTAATAGATGAGACGACAGTGTGAGAATTAAGCGGGCGACCTTAGTCGTGGATCCCATGGATACTTCTGTCCATGGCTTCTGGCGTGCCTCCACGTAACGAGTTAATTAGAGAAACGGAAATTGCTCAGCTAATGAATTTACATAAAATCATCCTAGACTTCCTGTTTAATATTTTCAGTTGATCAAGCCAAATAAAAATCTCGATTTTTCTAATTGAATTTCTGCAAAATCGTAGCGTCTCTTGTTTGTACCTTTAATCTACGTCAATTGTTAATTTTATCAACAGTATATTTTAAAGTCAAGGACTTGGCATTAGAAATGAGATTCCATAAAAAATTACAAGGTTTATAGTGGGACACGTGATTATCTTGCATGTCTGTCATTATGCATATTCGAGTCTATAAACATTCATACCTTTTGGATTCTTCAAAGAATCATTGTCTTTCTGCACTTTAGTGAATTTTCTAGTGAATTACCTTTGTGAACTAAACATACATTTATGGGGGTAAAGAATGTTTAGTGCACATTTTTTTATTGTTTAACGTCGATGATAAGCAACATAGAAAAGTTTACGCTCGTATCAATGTTTGGACTTTTGCTGTACGTGCTACTTGCACCATTTGAATGCAGTGTTGCAGACGATAACGATGACTCGAGGCGTTGCAAGTAATTGAATGGCCGAATGACTTGAAACAGTCGTGCCTTGTGATATTTAAGCTCAACTAGGGGATCGAATTGTATTTGATCTTTTTTGTGCCGTGTCGGTTCTAATGAGTTTGTCAGGAGACTTATCATTTCCGTAAATTATACCATTAAGCTACTGGATCCATGATGTTTAATTTTACTGGCTCATACTTGAAAGACTAATACAATAATTGTCTATAGTTTCTAAGCGAGCGTATCAAATCAAATAAAATATTAAAAAATATATTTTATTGATGGATCATTTAATTAATTGATTCAAAATATATTACTATTTCTCTATATCGGATCTCTTCTTGTACGACGTATGGAAATCCAATAAAATGACAGATGCACTTTGTAGCTGCAACAATTCCAATGATGTGAATGCGACGGAATGATATTTAGATTCAATCATAAAATTGATTAATGATGATATAAGAAAGTCTATAGGTAATCAATTGGTATGATTTTACTGTAACAGGAAATAATTCCAGGAAATAAATTAATATCAAATTTTCTATCATTATGAACTCTAAGGATGGATCTTATTTGAAGTGACATACGTCAGCCAATGAGTTGCTACTATGATAAATGCATGTGCAGTTTGATAATCCATTACAATATTTGTATTGATATTAAGAAACTACATAGTCTCTAAACTCTTGGAACTGACATTATATACCTTGACGCAATTTTATAAGCGACCAATCAATAACAACAACGATTGCCAACTGCATCAATAAGAACAAGACAAAACCGTCTGCCCATGAACAAAGTACAAAGATTCATCATTGCCATTTAAAGATTATCTAATTAATATCCAGACATGCTGATTCTTCTTCCTCATTGTTTACCTTCTACTATACCCTGCTATGAGGCTGAGTCTCTTTCTCAATATTACACATGCACATTAAAGATGCTTCATTTGTCCATCTATTATTATGCAATTATTCAATTCACGTTCAGAATTTACGTATGTTCCATACATACAATTGAACATAAATTTAAGCTATCATCGATGATACTGTGTAACGATGGAGCGTTGATTAATAATCGTGTAACAATATTAATAACAAAGGGATATAATTATAATACGTATAATAATTATTCATAGAATATGATAAATACATACATTTCAGATGCTACTTCCATTTTTGATTTCAGTTGGTAGCTGCCGGTTAATGTTATTGCACAAGTACCAAGCAGTGGTCGTTCACATGGACACTTCCGGTAGAGCGGAAGAACTGTGCGGCGCGTCTAATGCAGATGAATGATGGCAAAGCAGCCCCAACAAAATGGGCCAGCAGTCGGCAAACGCTCCTCTGCTGTACTCCTGGCTTGACAGAGGATGTATGTTGATGGGGCTTCCAATCTATGCCACCTTGGGTGGTACGATTAGGTATAGCGATACTGCGATCTCCCCTACGATCCCTTCCTGCCGTGCAGGCCAATAATAAATTCTCGCGCTATGCACCTACTACCGAGAGCCGCTATTGTTTATGCGGGATTCTCTATAGATACTAATAACGATACTGCGCCGAGAAACGGGATCGCTTCCCTGCTGATGACGAATACTCTGCTTCCTCTTCAACTCCTCTTTTCTTTTTTTTAGCTACTCTGCCTACGCTTATCACAATTGACCCTTTTATTGCGTCCTTCTAGTGGCTTCAACTTGTTCTTCTTCTACTTGCACTCCTTTATCTGCTTTCTCTTGGATTGAAAAGTTGCCTCAAGGACAACCTGAGCTCTCAGCGCGGAACCTGAAACTCCGGATTGTTTTCATTAGGTAACTGCTTGTCAGTGATTGGTCAAAAGAGAAAATATTATTAAGATTTTTTTTTTAAAGATTTTAACCAATAAACGATTGGATGCTGATGTATGTATTTATCGAGAGTCTATTTGTTATCTTGTGATAAGAATCTAATTTACTTATAACAGGTATCTGTACCTTTTTTGAGTCTAAGTCATCCAATTGTAACAGTAGATAAAAAAGGATTTAAAAAATTTTTTCAATTTATTTTTGAATAGAAAGTCACTATACTATTTTGGTGCCTGTCATCGATAATTATGATTTATAAAATATTTATATTTATTTAATTCCAACCACGTGATACGATATTTGAAAATCGTTGGACTCATTTTAAAAGCCAATTGACTTCCGCTTTCGAAAATTAATCTCTATTAAAGAATATACCGTGATTATCCTGTCGTATTATAGTAGGTATCGTTAACATGGCAATTACGACATTCACCGCCCCATTTGTAAGCTTAAACGAGCTTTCCTCTGTAACGGTGACTGCCGGTAAATAAGGAATTTCTATGACGGAGTTTAACAGACGATAACAAAACATTACTTAAAAATCCAATCAAAATTATTTATCCCGATTAAATTCACTGTAATATAACGAAGGCATTAGAAAAGCCAATATGATGTCATAAATAATCGAATGTAAATCGTCACACTGACGCCTTTAAATTTCATCCATAATATTCATCGCACTTGAAATTGCAATTGCACTTTTTATATCCCCTGATAATATTCACACATCACTAAATTATACGATATTCTTATATACATCTCACAGGCAATATTTTCATCGAGATCAGACACTTGAAAACCACATAAAATTCACCACAGGATCAAAAAAATATTTGAGCAATACGATCTTACAGAATGAAGTCAAAGCGCCCGATAAACATCAAAATAAAATACCTGCTACAATGCTCGTAGTAAGTCACATAATGAAAGTAAAATTTTCATAATAATTTCACACCATCAGTGAACCTACCGGTTTTCGTGATTTTCGAAGATTCCCAAATTCTTCAAGAAATAATGTACATGTCAAATTAAACCACCTATAATTGATGAATTTAAAAAGTAGTCGTAAAGCTGTTTAGACCGTTTTTCCTTGTGCTTCCACCCAGAAACAAAACTGATGAATTATTCGAATAAGAGACTCGAAGCAATCATAAATTCGTTTCCCATAAATTGTCTTTACTTTGAAATCCGGAAGATCCTCGCGCGACAACGCCACGAACACTTGTGGCGCAAGATCATCGCAAAACGACAGACCCAAGAGTCGCGTCGTGCCCGTCTCCTAAGCACAGGCCAAAGCACAGCATACTGTAGTGCTGCTATGCTTTCAGTTATGCTGTGTGCTCGGATTCAGAGTTCGAAACGGAGTTGGACTGGCCTGGTCCATTTCGTTCATTCCTATTTCAAGCGACACAACCTGTGTACTGTCGTTGTATTGGACAATTTTAAAGTGAAACAAACGGAATCGAACCAATTGGAACGAGGCTGATGCTTACAGTAATCGATTTCGGAATACGTGTACATATGTTAATAAGGTAAGATTTTATAAAACAAATAGATATTCTTTTGCTATTTTATTGTTACATTATTGCTCTACATAAACAATCGCATTACTGATTGGTACTGAGACCAAGGTGGGTGGAATGTTATAATTTAGAATTTCTTTACTGAATATTTGACGGAAGATTCTTTATCTTTTGATAGTGTTTAGAGTAAAAAAACTTTTTTTTATCAATTGCTGTTTATATAATTTTCAATTCCGCAAAGATCGTATTGTTCCAGCGTTATCAGGTTATCATTGCTCTGTTACGTATTATACGTAATAGATTATTAACTTCATTTTCTGTTAAAACGATTGATACATCGACGGCTGGGAATTGAGATAAAAATTTCATAAAAAGTCTGTTGAAAAACAAGGAGAAAATGGTATTTATTCACTGGTGCAGTCATTGTTGCACGCAATCGTTGATAAAATGGACAGGTAGCACTGAAGTAAAAATATATATAGTTAAGGCCGGTCGATTTGTCACATATTTATGATAATGTGCCACGTTATATTGCTTGAAAATAAAACAGTATAATAGTACACAGAATTACTGAACCTAATGATGATGTGAAAGGTCGTGTTCAGTGTTGTACTGATTTTATTATTCGACTAGGATTACTTATGTGATTTGATCGATGGTTCTCAATGAAATATGAAATCAGTCTGCGTAGTATATGGAACCAGGAGACCCTCGAAAGAGTGAATCAAATTACTAAATTTCTAGTAAAAGAAGAAAGATAGCTGCGTATCCATGGCAACCGGCGACCCTAGGGATCATCTTGACTACTTGGGCAACTTTACGTCCATCGAGCTTCTCGTAGCTGGTTACGAAAAAATATATTAAAGCATGGACTCGATAGAAAAATGATTTTCATTGCGTTTAAAAAGCTGTTACTAGAAAATTAGAAAAATTACGTTGTTTAATCTATAATGTTTAACAATTATAGCCTGTGAATCCCGGGAATTCACGAATTTCGAAATCAAATTGGCAACCGTTGATCGTATTCTTTTAACGTTTCAGATCAAAAGTAACGACTGATGATTTTGGATGACACGATGTAAGATTGCTTCAATATTTACAATTTTTCGAAGAGTATTCCAAAGTTTTTGGCATTTATTTGTACTGTGTAGAATTTATTACAAAATGACACTGTTCGTTTACATATGCATATTAGAGACGTTCATATAAATATACATGCATGATAGTTATACAACAAGTAAACAGAAGTATAGATAACACGTTAAATTACTTCTGCATAAAGTATCTAGCTATGTGCAATAGTTTTATTGACATTTCTCAGACGTGTTGCATATCGCTGTGTCAAGATCCTCAGTATGCTCTTCGTCAGATTTATAAATGACGTCCGCCATTTTTCTGTCCTCAATAAAGGTTAGTTCATAGTATTCCAGGGGTAAATGTAAATTTAGAGCAGCGGGTCCCACGAAGCTTAACCAACTGACTAATTTATTTTTGCTAAAAGATAATTGGAGAGAGAAAAGAACGTATCACAGCAAAATTGTCTACCAACATTCAACAAATTTATATATTTACCTCTTTGCCGTATTTTGAAGTAATTCCCGTGTCATGCAAGGATGTAACTGTAAAAATGGCGTTCCAAGAATGGGATGTATTGCTTGAGATAATTCCGAGTAATTAAATTCTTCATGAGACACGAGTTTCCTGGCCATTTCCACGGTGATCGGATTGATTCCAGGAAAATCTACAAAACGATTGAACATCATTTATAATTTCACAAGTATCAAATTTCTAACATCCAATAATCACCATTAACAACTATTGTATATGTTGCCATTAATGGACTACACTATCGAGTCATTCAAATATCCTTAAAAAAAATTTCAATGAAAAAAAAAATCCATCCATGATCAATAAAATTAATTCGAAAACTAATCAAATAGAACTCTATACACCAAAGAATCATTACGCTCTACTTCCTACATCATTCCTATTGTCTGTCGTACATTCCCTCATCCCACAGTCTCCTGCTCACCCATTTTCTTTCTTTCTCTCTTCAACGCTTATACGTTAAGTTCTACGTTAACATCCTCTTAGCCCAGTTTAAGGCCGTCCACAATCGTACGAACAGTTCATATTATAACGACAGGAGAACTTGCCACTCGTACAGATTAGTGTCTAGTGGCGATCAAGTCACTAATTCTGGATATAATCTGAACTCGAATGATCTAGTTTATCAGTCGTCTCATTTGATTCCTTTCCTCTGCTAAAAAATCCGTTTGATTTATTGAAGTTTCGACCATAGCATCCCGACAGGGAACATTATTTCCGTAAAAATCTTTGATTAACAAGTAATATATTGTGATTATGATTCATTCATTATATTAAGGAATTAACTAATGATTTGCGAGAGAACTAATTGATTCGATATTTGGTTCGTTTTGGAACAATGCTGGTGCAAATTGATTGCTCGGTAGATAAATTATATGTTTTTAGAATAGATATGTAGTATGAAACTATATTTCTTCAGACCGCCACGGCGCTGCTGTCAGTCTATTATACTTTACTAGTATATTATTTTCTTCCCCTCTTCATGCTATCCAAAGGGGTGACTTTTTATGTAGATCTTTCCGGGATGTTTACTTGCCAGATTTCCAGGCGTTGAAGAAGAGTACCGGAACGCTGTAACTTATGGACCATAGAATATGATGCTCCATAATCAAAGGACTCTCCGTTTCACTGAGAGCTTCGAAAGGATCTTCACGAAGAGTTGTGAAGAGTCCATCCCTTTTATCATTTTCCGTAGTCTCGTCGTCATCTCTTAAAGGATGATCTTGAGAAATGAAGAGTTTCGCACGACGAACGAGATAAGCCTGTCCAGGTTCTGTCTTATAGAGGCAAAGATTTATAATAATAAATAAAAATACAAGCAGCCTTAAAATTAATATTGAATTATGATACTGAAAATTATTTTTCGATTAGACTCTATTTAAGCGATAACATCGCATTTGAGAATTTTGATATCACTAAAAAATCTAGATCAGACTCGATTACAAGTTATACAGTGAAAAGACGAATCTATGAGTCACGTGCGAAAAAATTCATCCATCAGTGGGTATAGCAGAAACTAAAAAGTACAAATAATCTTAATAAAGTTACCTTATCTCCCTGAAATTCCCAATTATCTGAAATTTCAGTGGATCTTCGAACCAAGTCTTTGGCGTCCTTGACGAATTCTTCCCATGTAACAGTACCAGGACCATCCATATCGTTAGACAACCTTATATGAAGAAAGAATATATAACTTTCTGAAAATTCATTACTACCACTAGAATTCATCCATATTTGAATTGCTACTTGTTAACCAATAAAAGTTTCCTATTTCATAACGCTGATTCTTATAGAAATCGTTTAAAAAATTCGTTATTAATGAATGGCGTCTCCAATGCGCGGAAGGAAGTCTTTGTTCGCGCACCACGATACGTCGATGTAAAAATAAAATTGAAAATGGGGAAGCTGTGCACCGGAGAGAAGAGCCCAATGTCTCCCTTTCCCGGACGCTCAGCGGCTCGTCAATTCCTGACTCTTTCACTTCGGTTATGTCCGGACATACTCGGTTATAATCGAATCCCCACCCCAGTTACGCATACCAATCCTCTTGAGCTCGTGTGCGCAAATGGGAATTCTTTAGTGTGTGCGTTAAACAAACTGGCCAATCGCGTGCATATTACCATCAGGAACGTAGACATACTAAAGTATTCCTTTCCTTACTTTCTAGCGTGTAAGCTCCGCTTTAATATTTTATAACGAATAGAGCTAATTTCATACTAAAAAGATAGCCATTTCCCTTTGCGATACATTAAAATGGAATTAGCGTAAAACAAATATAAATAAATGATTCATTCGTAATTTATAATACGAGCAACCGTTCTCCACGTAAAGTCCTCAAAGAATACGGTATCAGCAAAAATTGATAGGCACAAGACCGAGGTCAAGCGATCAAGTCTGACAATCAATGAATACGTATAAAAAATAGAGCTAAAAAACTTAGGATAATCAAAAGAATTCTTAACAAATGCCAAGAATATTCTAGAAAATGCCCTCGAAGAAAACTTTCGGATTCTCCACCGAAACAATACGAAAGAATAAATAAGAATTGTTACAGGGCACATTGTCGTCTAGATACGTGTCTGTCCTGAAGAATAAAGTTGCGCGCGCATCGCCAATATCCATGAAAGTTTCTCTACCTGTATCACTACGTGACTGTATATCCGAACGGCGTTGAACGGCGCGTGCAAGAGCATGCACCGCCCCGGAACGACGTCGTGGCTACGTGAATAGTGAAGAGAGAGAGACGCAGGCGTCGTTTGTTATATGTGCCAGAGCTACTCCACCTCCAATACATTAAACCGGTGTGATGCGCGTCATACGGATCTCTTGCGTGTGAGAGCGACCCTGTGAAAACAGATACGACAGGACGACAGAACGACGCGGTATAACGACGGCAACAAGAAGGAACGACGTATGGAGGACTGAAGTCAGTCAAACAGAGAATATAAACTAAAGGTAGAAGCAGTGCTTATGGTACGATGCTATAAGGTACTGTGAAGTGCGACGCTACAGTGCGGTGTGAATATATATGTATATGTACAGTGACGCTAGGTATTTTCTGAAGACTGGTATATAACTTTGCCATCGTGGTTTTTAGAGAGAGAGAGAGAGAGAGAGAGAGAGGGAGAAAGAAAGAGAGACGCGTATCTTGAATAGACTAAGGATCAGTGAATACTTCAAGAACAGAGTTCTGCTTGTAATAAGACTGCGAGACAGTAGAGAGGCAAAGAAAAGTGGAGAAAGGTGGTTCAATTGGTATCAGTGAAGTCTACGAAATCATCGTCGTCGCGCAGCCGTCGAGAGCGATGAGGTCGCACGTTTGCCCTGCGGACGGAAGCCCGCAATCGGAGACACGAGGAGCGGCGTTGCTCTAGACTGAAGTTTTGAGCGCGTTTTGACATTCGCTTACAAAGGTGTAATATACCAGAAGTGTTTTAGACGCGAGGACATCTTCGTATCTCGAGTTCGAGTTCACAGTCATACATTGGAGTACGTGTTGTCTGAATTTTTGACGGTTTAGCAGAACGCCAGGAGGCGTCCTTCGAGTTCTTCCTTCTTTTTTCCTCCCTTCCTTTTCTCCCTATCCGCTTTCTCCTTCACGTCTGCCCCTCTTACTTCTCACTGTCCTCGTAACCAGGTGTACTATCACCATTGGCACGAGACCGACTTTTGTGTTTACAGTGGATAGATTGACAAGCCGCTGTGATGTACGCCAAGGGTAAGGGGTCTACTGTACCCTCAGATGCTCAAGCAAGAGAAAAGTATGTATTAGTTATATTAATTTTTTTCCTTATATACTATTGTTGTATAAACATACATATATTATTCATTCATTAACAGATATATGATTGACAGAGGTAAATGTACTGGTTGGCAAGAATTAAGGTGACGCGATAATACCGTTCTATGGCCGAGATACATTTCCGTCCTTTGTCTGCTTTGTTTTATCCAGACTTAATTGAATTAGAGGAAATTACAATTTCATTTTGTTTTACCTGAACTAAGTGTGTGCCACGCTACGGTTATTAATCATTCAGTCACTGTTGCTCATGGAAATTTTCACGGTGATTTTCCCGACTTACTAAAACTAATTTTGTTTACTAATTTAATTTTCTTGTCAATCGCCATTATTTTATTGTTTGATACCATCGGTACATACTCTATGAATTATATTAAGAAGTGGCGCTGTTTAGACTCAGGATATCGGATACTATCGTCGTACAGCGACATCGCGTCTTCCTTGCTGTTCGTTCGAAGCCAATCCCAATCCATAAAGTTCACGAGCATAAAAATCTAGACCTTCGAGAAAGTTATAACAGTTATGCGAATACTGTATCTCATGAAAATTTTGCCATCTGTCTAAAAGCAAGCGAACTTCTCAGTGCGATAATTAAAAAGAATATAATCGCAATATCCAGTGTGATTTTAATTTTTTATATATTCATATATTGCATTAATACTAATTAAACCATGCTTATTGATTATCATGTTATATATCTATTATATTTTTTGTTTCAGGTTGGCACTATATGTATATGAATACTTGCTTCACGTAGGCGCACAAAAAGCTGCGCAAACATTTCTGTCCGAGGTATGGTGGCAAAATGTTTTTTTGTCTTTTTTACACAAAATCAATGCTTTTCACAGTGCACGGCTCACGTGAAAATAATGTATACATTTTACAGACGCATTTAATCGTAATTTCTGTTCTTTTACAGATTCGATGGGAAAAGAACATAACGCTAGGGGAGCCACCTGGATTTTTACATTCATGGTGGTGGTAAGTTCAATACTGGAATTCATAATATTCTAGTCTGACGAGTTTCCGTCTTGTAAGAAAAATCATATGAAACCTTGTGCTGTTTCAGTGTATTCTGGGATCTGTATTGCGCGGCACCAGAACGTCGCGACACATGCGAACACAGCAGTGAGGCCAAAGCTTTCCATGATTATGTGAGTATTACAGAGACACAATTGAAAACGGCATAAGATAACTCATTCGAATAATACTCTTCTCTAATGATGTGTCTAATAATTTCAGGGATTCGTAAATAGCGGTTATGGAGTGAACGGGATTGCTCACGTAAGTAAACATATAGAAGCGTTAAAAATTTACGTTTCGCTAGTAACTCGGGGCTGCCCTAAACTACTCGCAATGATAATTCGTTAAATTTCTGAGGTTTTTTCTGCTGGTACTAATACCACTGATATGCTCCTGCTGGCCATATAATATAGTTAGGTACCAGTTATTATTATCATCCAATCGCTGTTGATATCATTCGTACGTAAGAACTAATCCAGTTAACGAAAAGCTATTTTCTTAGTTGTTCTTGACCCTTAGACTAAAAAAAAAATGGCGAGTGAACTTTCACCTGTCCTGTAACGCTTGTCACAATACAGTCGAGTATTTGCAAGACGAAGCTGCGCCGGTAGTTTGACATTTTTTGTCAATAGCTGTTATGTAATTGAGAGATGATTGCAGAATGCCGGACCGGCCCCGTCTCCACTTGGGCAGATGCCGCCAAACGATGGCATGCCTGGCGGTCCGATGCCTCCTGGATTCTTTCCAGTAAGTTTTTTTCTCTTTCTTTTAAAATAATTGACACTTTCTTACTCCTCGTCCACGTCCTTTACGTTTATGTCGATGATACGCTCCTTGAGTTTTGTTTGATCATTGTAAACGAATCGGATGAAGGATCGATGGAAAAATTTTATTAGATAATTTATATCCAACGATCAATTTGATCGATCTAGTTTATATCGATACACTCTTCTTGTTCTTTTTCTTATTCCTGTGATTTAAAACTGTGTTTCTTTCCGTCATGAGATTCATGAAATTTTACGATATTACGTTCATATAATTAAATGTATGCACATTTCGTCCTGAGGGTGCATGGTCATCCATTTTCTTGATTATAGTCACTCTGCACGGTGTTAATATAACATACATTTTATGGGGTGTCAAATAATTTAATGACAAGCACGCGGCGTATTTTTCTATGATGGATTGCATAAGAATATCGAAATTGAGTGTAGCAGCTCTACCAAATGTTTTAATTAAATATTTACAAAATTATACAGAAGATATCGAAGTGAAAAATAATACTGTATACAATATTAATGGAAGGTAATTTAAATTTGATGATCAGCCAGTGTCTAGTGTAATTATAATAATGGATTAATGATACAATCATCGCGTTACTTGATTTTAGTACACAATATTTACCATCTACTCTGTCAAATATTAAATCTATGTTTCCTTCCTATGCATTGGTAATTTTCCACAGTTTGTTAATAATTTAATGTGATAGAAACTCAGTTGTACGTTTATATTGTTTCATTGAAAATAAGCCGCCTGCTTTATTATATATACCCAATATAGCAATAAAGTATAAAGTTATAACGGTAAATTCTAACAGTAACTGTAACAGTATTCCAGAAAAAGGTAGGAGATACCATGTTATATACCACGTCGAACAAGGAGAATTAACTGTGAAAGAAACCTTTGGGTAAAGATAGAAAAGGACGTAAAATTTTGGGAATAAAAAATATTGATTCTCATAAGCAACATTACACAATGATCAATATATTTCTCATTGAACCAAATTTTTTATTTAATGGTTCAATCGGCAAACTTTGGTATTCCATTGTCATCCGTGTAAATTCACACCGTCAAAGAGTTTCTCAAAAACAGGCTAACGTTTTAGATGAGAAATATCATAAAACTACTCCATTGCTTGTCTACTATTGTATTTATGTACTTAATTTTACTCTGCTATGTATCTAACTCTTATATGTGCGTTCATGTATCACTTTTACTGTTTTATTTCCTTGCTACGCCAAGACAGTCATAGAATTTACAACAAAAGAAGAATTATCTGGATGTACTAGATTAGCGATAGTCCATAAAGACCATAGAATAGTCACTAACAAGGATCTAACGGTGATTCTCCTTGAACTCAAAAATTTGAAGAAAAGCTCGATACGTTGATAAATTTCATTAAAAAAAAGATCTGCCATAAATTTCAAATGTTTCTGCACTTATGTCGCAAACTTTCATATAAGCAGTTTGGATGTTTTTCTAATATTAATAATTTCGCATACAGTTAAAAAAAAAGTATTAATGTACAGACCAACTTCTGAGTAACGATCGATTCTTGCGTCGTAAATGATTGCATTGACAAAAAGAAAAACAAATCTTAAAGATAATTGAAAAGCAAAAAAGATACCATCATACAAGAGAAATTTGATCGTGCGTATGTTGCTTGCTCAGTTCTCCTCTATGTTACGTGGCATAACGCTAGAGTAAGGTGCCCATGCGAGATAAGAATGATCGCATACCATTATTATTTTCATGATTATACATTACTGTTATATATATATATATATATACACATATATGTACAAACTGTACATACAATGTGGCGTCTCTCATATGTACCTTCCTCACCACCAAGAATTCACTAGTCGATGGTGGATCTTGTGATCATTCCCAAAATATCATACAGTGGTTGTAGACATAAAAAAGTTTTGAATACAAAAAAACATTACATTTAATGCAATGATGATAATTATGGATAACGTCTGAATTCCGTGAAATGGATCATTTAATGAAGGAGACAAATAATCTTGTATACCGCCACTGTATAATCTATACGGATCTTGACATCCTAATGCAGCCACCCTGAGCCTTCTAGTCTAGCTGTTGCCTGGATCGCAGTGTTGCTACATGTCTGTCGTTTGCATTGCTTGTTGCAGAACAACTCGACAATGCGACCATCTCCGCCCACACACCCCTCATCACAGCCATCCCCCCAGCACCCCCAGCCACCCCCGCCCCCACACTCGCAGATGATGTCCACCCAGGTAAGCGTCATTCGACACATACACTCTCTCACTCATGGAAAATCACTTGTTCCGCTATCATGACACGCCGCATCATCATACACTGAAATATTCTGTCTTTCTTGTTCTCTTGCTTCACTTCCTGTTTTCAATTAATCATAATAATTGCACTCTATTGTCTTGTATGTTTAACGGTCGGGTTGTCTTGATTCCTTTTTTCTGAGTCTAACATAAGCAGACGAGAAACTATTCGTCCTAATGTTGCGTTTTCATTTTGGTTGTGAATCCTTGTGACTGGGTTTTTTTTTACTTTGAATTTGGTCCCTTGTGAAATCGTTTTCACGGTTTAATATGGTCATTTGTTGATACTGAAGTCGATTCGTGGTTTTTTTTTAAACTGTGCTAATTTATTGCACGCTATTTGGTTGTCACTTTTGGAAGTCTTGTTAGTTTATGTGCGATGATGGCACGAATCGACTTTTGTACAATTATTGGTCACTACAGCATCAATTCGTTGAGGTAAGTTTAGAATGATGAATGTCTGTATGATTCAGGAGATACAAGTGGGTGAAGAGGATGGGAAACAATGTATAATGATTCTATGGAAGTTTGTGATGTAACACTAATTTTAAGTTTGTTGTGACACTGATTCCACGTGAAAAGGTAAGGTTATATTTTTCTTTTACATGCATTGCTCGCAACATTACTTCTATGTGCGTTGATCATTAGTTAATATTACGTATTTATTTCATCCTGTCAAATGCAATAGATATTTATAGTTATTTCAAAATGCTCTTTTTTTTATGTAATAACCTAAGTACAGTTTGCATGTACTTTACATATGCAATTGACAGGTGTTGTACTACACCGAACAATAATAATACCTTGAAAAATATCTTTAGCCAAGCTCATATATTATATGGCCTATCGTGATATCAAGTGCTTACTGTGCTTGTCCTCTGGTAGCTATGTGGTTAACTCTGTAGCTTATACTAATTGGACTGTTGTCAAATCTTTGGTAACTGGAGAGAGAAAGCAATAAGTAAGAAGATTCATATTTAATCGTGCTATGAAAGTTTTTGTCTAAGCAAACTAGCATTTGTTGCAGTTTATGGGACCAAGGTATCCTGCTGGACCACGACCTGGAGTACGCATGCCACAAATGGGAAATGACTTTAATGGGGTAAGTGCATCGATGTGCTTGAAACTTTGATATTATTAAAAATTAGTCAAGATTAAGGTATGTAACTGAAAGCTCGAGAATTGAATTTGATTTTGTCATTTTTCTTGGTTCCTCAGCCACCAGGGCAACCGATGATGCCAAACAGCATGGACCCCACCAGACAAGGTGAGTGTTCCTGATGGTGATAGAAGTTTTCTTTACTTTTTTTTGGCATTGATGAGCGTTGCGAGAGGAGAATGGCATTATAAGCATGCATATCAAAAACCACACAGCAATAAACAAAGAAGTAACTTTTAAATTGGATTGGATTGCTGTGATGTGGAGTGGATTGGTTTTTGAACTGTATAGTTACAAGCAGTGGTATAGTTCATGTATCGAATGTGTACAGATAAGAGATATTCATGGTGCAATAAATGAGGTATTGTCATTAAAAACAAACTGGAATTACATTAATTGACAGACTTGCAATGGATCAGACCTATCGAGGAAGATTCAAGTAATGTTATACTACCTAAATTTTCTATAACAAATATTACAAAATTTGTATTAGCAACAAGAATATTGTCTTGATCAATGAGAGTACTCAAAAAAATATTGTAATTCGGTTACATCCCACTAAATTCTTAAAGTTAATACCTGCCACCCACCTCACGGTATCACTATGTAGTTTTGTAATATAATTGAAGTGTTCACAAGTTCACAAAAGGTCAGAGATCATGTAAAGGGCTTTCGCATGATATAGTCATCACTTCATGGTTATGGAGTTAGCATTACAAAAGCATCCAGATAAAGAGAGAGGGAAGGAACGAGATTTCACTATACCACTGCGAAATAACTAGTCTTACCACCATCAACCTGACCTTACCTACCTGGCGTACTAATGTGTGCTCTTGTGTTCCTCAGGCGAAGCTGGAGAGTTTGTAGGGTGGCAAGGTAGGAAGCAACCCAGCAACCGAATCATACTCACATGACTTAGTCAAGCCTTACGTCTTTTTTTTTTTAATACCTTCCATTCTAATTTTTGTTTCTCCTTCACAGACAATCGCACTAGCTTTGTTTTACCGCAAACGTTTCCTTCTCCAGACATTCTTGCATCTAGCATGAAGAATCGCAATGACTATTTTAGCAAAATCCAAATTGTGATTTTACTTATTGTTTTATGTCATATTACGCTCGTTTCAAAATGTTACGTAATCGCGATGCACTCATTTTACTATTGAGAGACTCGCAAGAGGAGTCACAATCGATAGAGTAAATAATCTCAATTATCTTGTATCTGACTTTACACTCGAGTGAGAAAATTGAATGATCTGATGATGATAATTCCAAGTGACTTTAACCGTACACGAAAAAAAAAAAAATTAATCCTACCTTGTGTGTAAATTAAACCAGCTGTTGTAAATTAATCCGACATGCTTCTCTGATATAGCAGCGCTAATGTAAAAGGCACAAAATAAGACAGAGACTATGTTAATTTACGTTATTACCTTGTACTATCTAATTGGAGCACCAATGATTAATATAATGTAAAACAGTGGTTTCTGCGTGTACAACAATAGAAGGTTACCGGTAATCCTTGCAGTTTTGTTTCTGTCTTGAGCATGAGCCTTCTACTGTGTTAATCTGTGTGAATACTTTTGCTACATTAGCATGTCACCCCATTATTCGCTTTACTTTGTTGCTGATTTCTGGCAAAGAGTGATAAGAATCTACCCGAATGCTACCTAGGGCTATTACAGTACTCTTAGAATAAAAGGCGATTATATATATGGAGCCAATTGTTTGTGTGGATTGAAGTAGCTCTTCGCTCGCAATCAGCGTATTAGCGATTAGCGGTTTAGCATTAACCTATATTAGTAATAGAAATGTAGCTTGGTGTCCAAGTGTACGAAAATTATTAAATTATTTTCTCCTAGGTCCACCAGGAATGAATCCAATGAATCCACGTATGAATCCACCACGAGGGCCTGGAATGGGTCCAATGGGTCCAGGAAATTATGCACCAGGGATGCGAGGACCACCTCCGAATAGTAGTTTAGGTCCCGGTGGTCCAGGTGGACCCGGTATGCCACCTATGAGCATGGCAGGACCTGGAAGACCACAGTGGCAACCAAACACATCGACGGTATGTTGCAACAGTACAAAAAAAAAAACATTTTCGAACTTCGTATATGGTAATTATTTTCAATTTGATATTCCCCTACAGTCCATGAACTACTCGTCATCATCACCAGGCAATTACGGTGGACCACCAGGTTCCACTGGTCCACCCGGACCAGGTACACCGATCATGCCCAGTCCACAGGATAGCAGTAACAGCGGCGGCGAAAATATGTACACTATGATGAAACCAGTTCCTGGAGGAAACATGCCTGGAGTAAGCACTCGAATATTATGGATAAACAAAAAAGAAAGTCCTCAGAGAAATCAAAATTAGAAGCTCCAAAATGTTGAAGCTTAGCAAGCGCAATGAATTCCTAATAATTTCTACAATTATTTTAGGATTTTCCAATGGGCGGTGGACCGGAAGGTGGTCCCATGGGTCCGATGGGCCCTAATACAATGGGTCAGGTACTAAATGGTGACGGTTTAGATGGGATGAAAAACAGTCCGGCCAACGGTGGTCCCGGTACTCCACGGGAAGACAGTGGCAGCGGCATGGGTGATTATAATCTGGGTGGTTTCGGCGGTGGCGAGAACGTAAGTATCAGCAGGTTCTTTAACGACTCCCTGTAGTAGTCACTTAGCATAATCCTGGACCTATATGTAGATAATCGTTAGGCGCGTTTAATGATATCTGGCTTAACAATTGGCAACAATGCCATGAATCCCTAAGAATAGACTTTTGATCTATGCAGTTAGAATCGAAAATTCAGCCAGAATCTGCATAAATAATGATCGTTTCATGAACCAGGATTGCGATGATTCCTTTCACGAAAAAATATATTCTTTCCCCTTAACGATCAAATTTATCGTAAACAAAATTCACAATTAGCCCGCATTCGATTATTCGTACAGTCGCATTAGACCTCGTGCTTCGTTCAATTGGTTTATTCAGTGCTGCATTTTAATTCCAATCCATTAATCATATTGTATGAAATTCCGATAAGTTATCATCGTTCGATAAATAATTTTTTTTTCTCCCTTTAACGATTCCGTTCGAAGTGTTCATCCTATATCTCGTACGCGTAACAGTGTTGCCCCAGTGACATCAGCCTCTGGAATAGTCAACAGTCGAGTGACAATGTCAACGATAAATAAAGTCAGAACACGTTTACTTTGAGATTCAATAGAATGCATCGAATTGGCAACTCTAATTAACAAGAGTTTTTAGATTTAATATATATATATATATATTTCTCATTCCCATTTATAACATCATTTCCAATTTTTTTTCTTTTAATTTTTTTCCCTTCTGTTCTCCACCTTGCGAATAAAACATGGCGCGCGTTTCTACTTTGCGTTTGACGCGTGTTTCGAGCAATAATAACAATAATAATAATCTACGAATATGCCATGTTGCGAATGATTCATGAAGGCTTACATACAAAAGAGTTCCACGCGATTACGATTTCAATTATCATTATAGCATACTATATCCATAATTAAGTAAACCTTTCGTTTACTATTTGTAATTACTACTTATCATTGTCATGACACCCCCGCCCCCGCCCCCTCCCCTCTCAACCCCCCATCTTCCTCCCGCCCCCACAATCAAGAGTATCCCTCAGTCTGGACCTCGAAAAATAATGGTTTCGTGCTCGTTTTTTTTTGTATTCCCGACAGTTTTTTTAAATCTCGAGTACACGCCTCGGACCCAGCTCTCGAAGTTCGTAGACGTCGAAAGTCTCCCAGTTAATTGCGTAATGCAAGAAGATGATACAAATGACTGACGAGCTCATATACATAATTGTACGGGAACGGGTTCGTCAATGAATAACACACAAGTCGTTCTCCTCTTCGTGGCAAGTTGTGCGAAAAAGGGGAAAAAAAACGAAACGATTTCGATAATGCATCTCATTATCCATGTTTTTCGTTTCTTTGTTATCAATCGACACTGCTCCGTTAGGTTAGCATTTAAGGAAGAATTACGATGATAATTATTAAATGATACTTAGTTGCCACTCCCGCCATACACTATGTATATGCTTCGCTAATACTCACAAGGTTGCAAAAAGAAAAAAAAACATATAATATATATATACGTACGATTTCTGCGTGCAGAAAGAAAAGGAGAGAGAGAGAGTGAGAGAGAGAGAGAGATAGGCACGCTTGTACGCATATATATATAGGGTATATACACTTATATATTTTTTTATTATGGTTATACTGCCATACTTTTAATTGTCAAGATTTTAATCCTCTCTTAGTTAGCGCTTTTGTCATTGCACTTTATTTATATTTATTTGACATTAGCTCGTAAGCGAAGGGTGCCTAAGGAATACGAGAAAAGGCTGTTAATTCGTTACTGTCCATTTACTGTGATTTTCGTCGCATAATCGCCAATTGAATACCTTTTTTTTCTTCTTTTTTTTTCTCTCCAATACCCTTTGCGATACTGGACCGAAAAAACCAGTAAACGGCCGAGGCCCATCTTCGTCCTCCCATTCAGGAGTCTCATAGAACGTCTATGACAAAATGGCCTACAGGACAATCAACGGGAACTTCGTTTCCATGTATATACACTATTGCCTATATATATACAGACATAATAATTTATGAATTTCAAGTTTTTTCCCATGAAATCTTAAGCATCCTCAATGTTCGTCATCCACACCGACGTCCTGCTCGTTCTTGCCGCCTTCTCTTGCCAAAAGACCAAAAACCTCCTCGTTCGTTATTTATTTTTTAATATTAAAGTCCTCCCTTCCCCTCCCGCCCTTTTTTTACACGTAAACGTCTCACGAAAGATTTCTTGACCGTGGATGCATTTTTTTTTGTTTCTTCTTCCCTCATTATAAATTCCCGCGTTCTCGCGCGATGCTCTCAACTATTTTATTAAGGTGACACGAGGGCACGCGCGCGCGCATGCGCAGACTCTCTCGAATGGGACGACGAGTGAGCCAGGTCGACGATAAAACTCAGAACTGAGTCCCTCCACTATTTGCTCATATACCTGTATATGTATATTTATATATATATACACTATTTGAAACAAGGTACACGGGCACGGCGACTCGGGTCATTTGCGTTGCAATGCCTGATGGGTACCCCAATAACAATACGCATATACATACGTAAAAAAAGAAAAAGAAACACCCACACGCAACAAACCGAATGGGGGAGCTGAAGCAGCTCTCGAATTGCTCAATTGAATTTTTACTCGCGTTACATCGATAATTGTAATGCACTATAATCGCTACTATGATAATTATTATAATATACCTATATATATATATATATATACACCGACCATCGATTCTGTACGACGGACGCGATTTGTATCACGTCGCGTGCGTGTGTGTATATATGTATATATATATTGTCTATAATGATTTTTTTTCTGTCTTTTCTCTCTCATCCGTTTCTCTGTATCTACGTATATTTCTCTACTGTTAATCTTATAATTAGATATTGCTCGCGGCGACAGCAGCACCGATTCATAGATGTACTTGCCGATCATTCGAGGGGAGAGAGAGAGAGAGAGAGAGAGAGAGATATGCATTAGTTCGATCCGTAAGCCATACTGTCATTTTTTTTTATTTTTTTTTTTCATTTCTTCGCTGCTTCCTACTTCGTTTGTTACTAGTAAATTTTTCATATGTTTTCGCGAAAACACGTAATCGACACTGCATATATATGTATATATGTAAAACGTGGTCGCACACTATACACTGCTCGAGAAACACGCGATATATACGAGTTGACACGTGACACGTAGTAAATACATGTAAATGTTAATAATTATGGACAGTCGAGATTTTCTGCGTAAACGTCATCGAGCGTCGTTACGCGTCATCGAGGGGCAGCTTCGTCGACGGCGTCGAGAATGAAACGAGAGATACGAAAGTGCCATAAATGCACGGCAGACGGGAACTAGCGTTGGATCGTGTTTCTTTTTTGTTTTTTTTTGTTTTTCTTCGTCTCGTCGATAACAAGGAACAACCCGGCTTTGCTGATTTTATCTCGATATTAACGATTACGTCCATGAAACGTTTGACATCGCACCGCGATACACTGTATAACAGGCACTTGCGGAGCAAATGTCGTTGGCAGCACCCGTTGAAGACGCGCACGGAAGGGACAGAGACGGGGACGACGATTACAATACCGTGCACGTGCATTCAAGGACAATGACCAGACGACGCGACTAGACGCAACGTATACGCTATAACGATGGACTTGGAGGAAATGCAAAAGGGGAATGTTATTTAAAGGAGGGAGGGACGGGGGGGCGGCGGCGGGTTAAAAATAGAAAAAAGAAAAACAGAAGCGTTTACTATTTTTGTATGGATATAAGGAGACGTAGACGGTGCAAGTACTGAACCTATGACGGAGGAAAAGCGAGTAAAAGCTATGCAATGGAGGAAGTGCGAAAGTAAGGGAGTGTGAGAGAGAATGAGAGGTATAAGATGAGAGAGAGAGAGAGAGGAGGATACGCAATGGCGTGGAATTTTATATATGTATATATATTAAAATATATATATATATAAAGGTATTGAAAGCGGATTACGGATAAGATTTATGAATCGATAGAAAAATGGAATTATTATACGTCCGTCCGCAAGTGTTTATAGGTCAGTACAAGACTATTGCTGTGCTGCTATTTAGTTACTTTAAAAACTTAAAATACTTAAACCGTAGTGGCGACTACTTCATGTAAAGACGAAGCGAAGGGGTGCCGTTATCGTTTGCCGAGTGCAGCCGTTCGGAGCTTGCGGCAATGAATGGGTCTTTTATGAAATGTCTTTTTTTTTTCTTTATAATATATAATGGTGTCGCGAATGGACCGTTAACGAGTGATCCGTGGATACGTTTTCTTACTGTTTTTTTTTTCTGCTTTCTATGCCACTGTTAAAGGTTCTTGCCGTAGGAGATTTTGCGATACTCGAATCGATACTTGGCTGTCGGCCATTTTTATTTTTGGATCTACTCCTTCAACTTCATTTACGATCACGTCACCTTCGCATCCGTTCATGTCCGTCGATTAACTTGTTGAATGTTTGTCGATTGTTGCAGCTTTATTTTTTGTTTGTTATTGTTGTTTTGTTTATTAATTTGCCAAACCAGACACGCCAGTATCTCGCTTGATATTTTTCACATACTTCCGATCTCTCCCGCTAGTCCTTATGGGTCTGGGGGACAATTTGCTTTTCGTTTACTTCGCTTGGTTTTTGGGAATCTTCCTTTTTGCGGGATACGATGGAAAGAAAAATTGCGACGTACGCCAGGCGTTTTTCCCTTTAGAGATACGGGATCACTTGTATAGATTTATTGATGACACGTGGCACGGGAATTTACGTGCTGCTGCTCCGCTGCTCGATCCGAACGTCCGTACTGACCGACGAGCGTGCACTTCGACAAGAGAGAGTGAGTGAGAGAGAGTGCGAGAGAGATAAAGGGGAGTAACAAAGTGAGAGGGAAAATCGGTAACTTTTTTTTTCTTAGCAAATTCCTAATTGTTTTTACATTTAATTTGACAGAAAGAAAAAAAGAATTAACGCACTTCTGACTTTTAGCGTAATCTGTATTATTCGTTGATTAACGACTTGTAACAGGATTGATCGATTTAAATGAATGCAGGAGGCAATTTATTATCGGGTCTAGTAGTCGGTAGTATTTAAAAAAAAATTTTTGTTCATATATAGTGGCAAACAAGCTCAGGAATTTTGTAATTGTACACGGGTCGTGACGTTAAGGGTTGAAGATAAAATTTACTAAATTAACCAAAAATCGATCGAGTTTCCGATTCTCGTAAATTGGGAAATTATGCAGGGCTTTTTTTTCTTCCTTTTTTTTCACCTCGGCTTTACGGTGAGATGGTAACGAGCGAGCGAGAGAGAGAGCGAAAGATAGATTTTATGTGAGAGAGAGAGAGAGAGAGAGAGAGAGAGAGAGCGAGAGCGAGAGATCTTGAAGTGTAAACGCACCTTGGTACTTTTAATACTGATTACTCCATTACTCCCACGTTGTAAGCTATATACGCCTGATTACATAATAATATGCCTACGCCAGGGAGATCGTGACAATAAATGTAATCCTGTTACACTGAGATACTGCGTTTTGTTTTTATTTGTTGTTACCCGCAGGGTGCTGGCTGCTGGTATATGTATATCTATCTCTATATCGTCTCACGATATTCTTCTCTTTTTTTTTCATTTCCTTTTATATTCACAGATCAGGTGTTTCATGTCGAAACGTTCTTTAATCGAATTCATCCTCGATCGAACTCTCCTTCAGGTCGATATTACTGCGTTATTCAAAAAGACAAAAAAATTTCCAATTTACATAATTGCACCAAGAGACTGAAAGTGAAAATAAATTCCCTGTTATAAGAGAAAGAGAGAGAGAGAGAGAAAGAGAGAATGGGTCCAAATGTCTCGTAGAAAAATTCACGTTTTCCACTCTTCGTCACGTACATTTTATTCCTCCTCTTCCGTGCCCCCGCATCCCCTCTTCCCCACCCTCACACGTTACCCAGGTCTTGGAGTCAAATTTTCTTTCTATTTTATCGATCTTTTTTTTTGGAAACTTTTTTTTACCGTAATCCAGTCTCGGCGTGAAACACAGGATCCGTAATATTCGTGTAACAATGTTGGTAGCCATATAGTACTAGCCTGTACTGACCTGTAGCACATGGATGCGTGAAAAAGCAAAAATGCGAGGTAGATTTTACTTATACGACTTGGCGAAAACTCGAAAGCGGCTAGTTAGAGCGCAACTAATGGGGGCGGCCCGATCGCGGTGAGGTGTGCGTCTTGGGGGTAGGTGAGATTGCTAGCTGTATCTTGTAAGAGTAAAGAAGAAGAAGAAGAAGAAGAAAAAATAAAGAGAAGCAAGAGAAGTCGATTCTTGGATACATATATACGCTTCTCTTATTCTGATCTTTTTTTTTTCTCTCTTTGGAATTTCATTATCAAAACTAACGTCCATGTGTTGTGGGTCAGAGCACCCTAAAAAAAAAGGAATATCAAAGAACACTTCCCAAGAAAACTCCTTGTTCTTCGTACCAGCTTGTCTCGAGCCTAGCCCCACCAACGCACCACCGCACTGCGCTACGCGTATGCCGGACAGCATTATTCCCCGAGATCGCGTGGAGCCCTAATGTATTGAGCAAAAGAAAAAAAACAGAAAAGATGAAAAAGAGGAAGGAAGATAATATAAAAGAGAAAAAGAGAGAGAGAGAGAGAGCACGCATTCAAATGCACACAAGAATTGGCGCACCTGATGCGTGTCGCATATATGTGTATATATATATTTTTTTTAAATTACACACGTAAAACACATACGCACGACTCTCAACGTTACCGCCTCGATGTTTTTGAATGAAAATTTTTATCCGACATCTTTTTTTTTTCTTACATTTTTGTCTCTTCGTTTATTTTATTATTATTTTTTTTCATAATTACTTTCCATTTGTCTCTCTATCGTTGTTTTTTTTCTCTTTCCTTCTCTCCCCAATATTATTGTTTCACTCGTCACTCGAATTCTTGTCGAATTGTTCGTTCGGGCCAAACGGATCTTGGTGGAACGCTGTGCGCATACTTGGTAAGGTATCCCTCCCGGGTTTGCCTAACCTTACGTGTAACCGGCCTGGTGTTGGTTGGTTCGCAGGATCAGACCGAGTCAGCAGCCATCCTCAAGATCAAGGAGAGCATGCAAGAGGAGGCCAAGAGGTTTGAGAAGGATTCAGATCACCCAGAATATTTCATGCAATAATTTTTTTTTTTTCCCTTTCCACGACACCGATTCGTGTGTCCCGCGAGACCAAAACTTTAACGATTGAGAAACGAACAGTTTTACGTCCTTAATGTTAATCTCCAAAGCGACCGCCAACCCCCCCCCCCCCCCCAACATCACATATTTACCTACTTACCCCAATACACACGTTCTCCTGGAATATATATACCCATCCTTGATCTCGACGACCCCCCCCCCGCCTTCTACCTCCCCGCCTCTTAACCCCCTCACCCCACGAAACGTGGCTAATGTTTTATGCGAATCCTGGTAAGAGAAACGTTTCGCGTCTTCCTCGATGATCATCGAGAACAAAGAAAGAAAGAAAAAGAAAACACAAGAAATCATTCCTATCGCTGCCATGATTCCATGTTTCTTAAATTTTTTGATCACGTGTTGTCCCTCCTTCCTTCCCCAGTCCTTGTCCATATACAATTCCGAAGCATCTCCCTAAAAATTCAAAACCCGTCATCCATTCTTTTCCAGCAGACTCGTCACTCTCTTCCTCTCTAAATAGACGATCTTTGTTCACTGTGAGTCTCTGTTTCTCGTATTTTTGTCGTTATCCATCCGGGTGATAAAATATCCTGTGCCGGATTGTATCCAATCCAAGATGAGCCTCTTGCCGTGCCGTGATGAACTCTGGAGAGATGCTCATGGGATATTTGGTTTTTATATATATATATATATATATATATACATATTATGGAGAGATTTTTCTTTTTAAATTATTTATGACCGTGCGAATGTCGATCGATCTATTTTTTGCTTGCGCATTATCTTTTCTTTTTGCGGCTTGCGCTTTCGTCTCATAGATTTGGATCTTTTTATTGATTCGTTGGTAAAGGACTGTTGACGCGTCAAGTCATTTTATATTGCGGGACGGACCTATAATTTGTGTAAATTTTTTTGTTTATATCTGAACTTTTACCCGTGACTGTCAATTATGTCTTGAAATTTGTAGAAAGAAAAAAGTGGTAATTGTTTTTTTTTCATTTGGTCGTTATGAGGTTTCTTAGGAGAGCCTGTGTGCAGTTTCATAGATTCTTCATAAAATTATGGTAATTGCGAATATTATTCTCCGCATATTAATGTAGTGGTATTTGAATTTCCGATTTTCTTATTTCGCGCTGTTCAGACGGTTACCACTCTTTTTTTTTTCGTTAAGTACTTTACGGTTGCTTGAGGTGTACTTGACGCAAGTACTAGAAGCCTTTGTTTTTATTCATCAGACTCTTGAGGCATTATCAAAAATAAAAATGTACAGCGAAGAGCTTTATTTTTACAGTGAAGAAAAAAAAAGATATTCAAAAAATTTGATACTTAACGATTCTACACAATTTTTGCCGAATCGAATTCATCTTTGCGGTTCGATCGATCGTTTTTATTAATCATACACGAATTACGACCGGCCCGGTCGTACGGGGTACCCTAGTTTAATTTTTCAAAAATAAAATGGAAAAAACGTTCCAAAAAAATTGCGTGCGTCTCGCTCACGTTATAATTAGCAAAAGTAGGGGTTTGCATGTCGAAAAAATAAATTATACGAGAATCACATTCGAGACAGTCGTAGAATAATTATCAGATGAGGTCGCAAATGCATCGAAAAAATTGTTCATTGCATTTTCGACTGTTCATACATGCACAATCAGAATCTCGTGAGACACAGTGATCCAATCTTATAAATTTATATCCACTTCGGATATCATCAATGACCGATCGTCGATCGGCAGATCGATATTTAAAAAAAGAAAGCGGCACGGCATCATCTCCATTATGTATTAAAAAGATTGTAACACCGACACAGGCTATAAACGCGAAACTCACTCATCCTTTGAATTCGTGCATAATTATTGACATAATTGTAGGTAAACTATATATAAATATAGTATCAGTAGCGTAAACAATAATTATGAATAATTAAATAAATGTCATCTATCCTACCGACACTGACTTTAACTGCTTCCCTTTTAATTAACGATCACACTTTAATTCGCTACCTCTCGTCAATCTCGAACTGAATTCGCATCGAGTAGCAGCCGCCATGTTGGAAGGAAATTCGCTCCGCGAGAATCGCAGAGACATCAACCGCAGCCTGACGACGGTACGTATAGTATAAATTATATTTATTCGTTAGTCGATAACTTAAAAGTATATATCAAGCAGTATTGCATACAAAAATAAAATCGCAAAGCGTGTAAGAAAAAATTCTTTTGTAATACTGCAAGATAAGGCTATAAAAAAACTGTAGACAATTTTAACGTTGTTAAGCGCCTATGTCGGCAGTCGCACGACAATTGGCAATCGCTAAGAAATAGCTAGAAGGTTCTATTAGGTCGTGCGGGAGAGAAAGAGAGGTTAAGGTTGCACCGTCATGCGGGAATCGCGGATGAGGACTGGGAGGAAGGAAGGATAAGGCACAGAGAGGGTATGAGGTCAGAAGAAAGAGAGACGAAGCGTGCTTATCGTGCATCGTCTTCAACCATCTCAAATGCTCCTCAGCAAGTCTCGGCTGCTACGGCTACGTTTCTGGCCTACCTACCTTTCCACCTAGGCACCACCTACATACCTACCAGACAGCCAGTACCTACCTACATACGTAGCAAACCCCAGCTGACGTTCGCGAAAAACTGCCTCTGTATATAAGTGCTATCTGACAGCGGTTTCAGGAATCTAATTTACGGAAAGATGCAAAAAGTAAGAAGATCCGGTTTGACTTGAAGAGATACTAGTTCGTGAGACAGAGATTTAAAGGACGATTGTAAAATTATAGAGACTTACTTTATTGTGGTATAAAGTGATGAGGGTTATGTGGCTATTGGGACTAACCTTAAAGGGCTCTTGGTGTGTCTTGTTTCTGGAAACCAAAAAATAGCTTTAGGTATTATATTGGTTGGATGATGATCTGTATCAAATTTTTTATTGTTACCTATAATTTGGGGTATTCGTTAAAAGATTTTAAATCGATGACAAAGTTGTCAGCCTCTTGGAAATGACGTCAGCAAGGGTACTGACGCATAGACTGCGGTCGTTACTGGGGCAGAATGCGGAGTGAGATGGATCTGTGAAGGAGCATGAAGCTATCCGACAGTACTCTTCTCAGTATAGACTCGATGACCTGATTGCGACGGAAACAGTACTCAATGTCTCGTTACCGGTATATTACGTCTCCAAGGTTTCATCAGATTCTGGGAATCAAGTGGCGCCAAGCTTGCCACTCGGTAAGGGACCGATGTGGCGATACCTAATTAATACGCAGGATCGACACTAGGCGACGCCACTTTAGCCGTATCAGCCATTCGAGGTACAGCAAGACACACGCTTCGTGTTAGATTCGCTTAAAAATTGTCTACGACTATTGGTAATACTGTAAACAGAAAAGAAAAAATATATCTGTGAGAAATAAAAAGATTTCTACTCACGGACTAAAATCGAGATCTTCCTGAACTCCTTTTCTTAGCTCGTAGCGACTTCTAACGATCGTAATTGCGGACATTGTAACGCGACGCGCATATAGCTGAGAGATACTTATCTTCCTCAACCCCTTCGTATTGCCTAGGTACTGGCTTCGTACAGTAGGCACCCTAACACACTCTGCTTTACACCCTGGCTTGGTCCCACGGGCTTGAGCCTCCTCCTTCAAGAGTGGCCACTCCAGGGAACGACGCTTTCTATTCGCGGCACAATTTCGACGATCGATATATCGACTAGCATGTCGGCCGCTCACTCGCTTGTCGCTTCGGCCGCTCTTGCGGTCTCCAAATAGCGACAGTTACCAGGGTGTGAGAGTGGAGGCGCTCTTGGTATTCACGACTTCCACTTAAAGTGTTGCTGTTTAGGCACTGGCATTTTAACCAGATTTTAACTAGTCCATGAAGGTACCTAGACGTCGTTATCGGTAACCCTTTAATTACAGGGTGTCCTGGTGGCCTTAACGGTGGTAGGATTATGCGTCATCTTTTTAGTAACAGTCAAAAGTCATCAACACAAAAATTGTGAATGCTAACGACGTGACTTTTTTTGTTGTTGTTGTTCAATATTGTTTAAGGTCACGTTAAACTTGACCTGCTGATGATTTGAGATTTTTGGGTAAGTGTCCTTGCTTACTCTTGAACAGGAAGATGGTCCTTGCGCAACCAGGCAGTTGGCATCAGGTTGAAGTGGTAACACTTGGGGGAGAAGTCGTCAGATACCGCATTGGGGTACAAAGGGGAGTTGAATTGGGAACCGTGATGGAGTCCAGAGGGATTACCACCACTTCTTTCTTTAAGCTCGTCGCAGCATCCTACAATACTTTGATCCACCCTTCCATCGAATCGTCCCCCTGACAACGTCACGATGTTACCCCTCTTCTTCAGGGGTGGGTGGTACCTCTAGGGTCCACCTACTATGCTCCTCTGGCTTCTCTAACTCATCTACCTTCTCCTCTACCTCCTGATAGACTCCTCTTGCTCCTCCACCCGGGCAACGATTTTGCAACTTCTGCAAAATCTCTGCAAGAAGTCAGTCGGTCGGTACGCGTCCTCACGAGAAGCTTCGACGAATTTTGGTGAACGGTTTGCGACGCGGATTGTTTCTTCAGGAAGCTGATCTTTTGGGCCGTGTTGGATATCACCTGTTTTACGTATTTTTTTTGGCATTATTCATTTTTCTACTGGCGAAAAACGAAGAAGATGCGCTAAAGTGCAGATATGGACGAGGCACGCGCTGGTGGCGGGATGTATTCCGCTTTTGTTTCTTCTCTTTTTCTTATATTCTTTTTAACCACGAGCGCCGAAGCACAGTAAGATATTTTTATGGAAAATTCATAGAATTTTTTAAATCAACTTATTTGTAAATGTCAATTTTCTGGACTGATTTGGATCACTGAGTAATCTTACTGGCATTACTCTTAATATCTCTATAAAGAGCAGAAGCGTCCATTTTGATTCTGATTGCCATACTTGAATTTTAAATTGTGCTAAACAACTATTAATTGTGATCTATACATACAAGCAATGTCAAAATTCTATGCTGAACAATTAGCACAAAATATTTGTACTAGTTTTTTCTAGGATTTTTCCTATTGAATTTGTTTAAAAAAATTTTCCAATCGTCTACAACAAAATGGCTACCGGACATCAGCTAGTCCAATCGCACAGCAAACGAATTCCCCTGGTAATTTCAGGAGAAGTTTGGAATTCTTCGATCTTCTACCAGAAGATCCAAAACTCTATGACAAGATGAGACCACCTAAGAAAGATGGCCAAGCTACAGTCGTGTATTTTCATGTGACAGTGATGGGTCTCGACTCCATCGACGAGAATTCAATGGTAGAGAAATATCTTCATACAAAAAAAGTCCACAAATGGATATCAAAGAATCAAAAGATTTGATGGACACATAACTGGAATTCGATTGCCTGCATTTCAGACCTACGCGGCGGACATCTTCTTCGCCCAAACATGGAAGGATAACAGACTACGACTTCCGGAGAACATGACGTCTGAATACAGGTACGGAACAGATCAATGTCATTCAACAGTACTGACTTATCATGTTATCAGTTCCATTAACTACCAACAAGAATTACATAATTTGAATTAAATATATTTTTGTTTAATTTAAACCATACTTATGAAGATTGCTAGAAGTCGATTGGCTCAAGAATATGTGGAGACCGGATTCCTTCTTCAAGAATGCCAAATCTGTCACCTTCCAGACTATGACGATACCGAATCACTATCTATGGCTCTACAAAGACAAAACTATTCTCTACATGGTGAAGTGCGTGTATCAAATGTTACATTAGCTCAAAGACCAGTTATCCTTTACACACTATTCACCTTGCACAGAACAATTGGTCAATTTACTACCGTTTCAGACTAACCCTCAAATTATCCTGCGCCATGAACTTCCTGATTTATCCCCACGACACGCAGGAGTGTAAATTACAGATGGAAAGCCGTGAGTAGTCGTTTGTCTATTCTTATATTCAAAATAGACTAGAAGAGATGCATCAGTTAAATTTGTGAATAAGAACGCAGCGAACTAAAAAGTGAAATAAAGCTAGCTCGTAAATCCACAAAGGGAGAACGTGGATACAGAAAGACAAAGAAACAAGGTCGATAGTTAAAATGAAAAATTAGTCCCACAATTTAACGCTAGGATTGGGTTAGTCTCATTGATATAAGCTGTGATAAAGAGAGCTTGCAATAGCATTTAAACGGGCCGTAACAGGTAAATGTAGTGACGCACGTAAAAATCTTTACAAATTGATAAAGACAAAAAAACTCGGTCAACAGTGTCGCACACGACGGATGAAATGATCTTCCAGTGGGACCCCGACGTTCCCCTAGTCGTCGACGAGAACATTGAGTTGCCCCAGTTGCAGCTGGTGAAAAATTACACAGCCGATTGCACGCAGGTTTACTCCACCGGTGGGTTTTAAAACCAAAGTCTTCTGACAAAAGAGGTATCCCGAACGATTTCATTAACTCTGTCATTTGCACCCAGGTAACTTCACCTGCCTGGAAGTTGTCTTTGTGCTGAAGCGTCGTCTTGGATATTACCTCTTCCACACCTACGTTCCAACCTGCCTGATAGTAATAATGTCGGTAAGTTTAGTAAAAGAAAAGTCAAATGAGAATGGAAAATAAAAATTACCGAAATTTCTTTCAGTGGGTTTCCTTCTGGATAAAACCGGAAGCTGCCCCGGCTCGTGTAACCCTGGGAGTCACTTCCTTGCTAACATTATCCACTCAACATGCCAAGAGTCAAGCATCATTACCACCAGTGTCCTATTTGAAAGCAGTGGACGCCTTCATGTCCGTCTGCACCATATTCGTCTTCATGGCCCTGATGGAATATTGCCTGGTTAATATTGTACTTGGTGATAATGATGCACCACCGGCTAAGCCTCCACCACCGCCGCCACCACCGTCGTCATCCACTGGAACGGATACAACGAAACTTGACAAGATATTCGATATCGCCACCAAGGTAACACGCCTGGATGGCGCTCCAAAGCATGAGAGTGACTTCCGTGCCTCGAAGGCTGTGGAAAGGACGACCTTACGAGGCACGGATGGGGCTAGTCCTGCCGGCGTTCAAGTTGAGATCGTTCTCACACAGGAAAATGCCATGTTGCTGTCTGGCCGATCGCAGAAGTCAAACACCGGACCGCCACCAGGACCGACACCGGCGCAGAAGGCACGCATGCGCGCGTTGAACATCGACAGGGTCTCCCGTGTCTTCTTCCCTTTCCTCTTCGCTGTACTCAATGTCACCTATTGGATTATGTTCGCCGAGTATATCTAAAAAGAAGAATTGCATCAGGATGATATTATATAATTAGAGGGAGGATCAAGCATACCATGAGGTTGATGATCGAGATCAGGAAGTCATTCGATGCGTGATGCGCACTGCTTTTTATTGATGAATCATGATGGGATGTTGGTTAATACTAAAAATAATTGACGTCTTTTGGCAGAAATACTTGTACGCTCGCTCATTTGTGGACAATGCATTTTGAAATGCATTTAGGGAATTTTTTGTTGGATGGATCGTAGATCTGGAACTGGCTGATCAAGTGACTTATGGTGCTAAGGGGTCGGTCGGTGCACTCTTTGAGGCTTTTTATTTTACTTTGGTTGGTAATTTTTAGATTTATATAGATAATCAATTTTCATTTTTAGAATTGTGGCGTGTCGTGCGCGAAATCCGCCCACCTCGTTCATTCGAATCGCTCGCGGGGTCATTTTGATAGATTGTTCGTTCGAAGTATCTTGTATTACTTGCGCGGAACGAGTCATGTGACGTTTATTAATGTGACGGCTGGTAATTTAGAGGATAATTAATTATGCACGGTTGTATAAATATTATTATTCAAGTTCTTAGAGATTGATTGGACTCCAAATGGTCGACGGAATATTCGTCCATTGCTTTCAGGCGATTGTCAATGAGAATTCATATCCGCTCCTGATTTACCTCATAGCGTAGTAATTAGACTAATTAAAAAAAATAGGATCTATTAAATATCCAAAATTTCGAAAGATTTGCTATTTTCAAAATATCTTTAGGCATAAACTAAACACGTGAGTTTTGAATATGCCACACGCGCGTATACTTAATAATACATGAAAAAAGATCAAATCGTAATGTCTACGCTAATTGCCTGTATCAAAAGTGAAAAATTTCAAAAACAAAAGAATATTATTGGCTTCTTCAGGATATCACGGTTCTTCTGAATTTATGTTTATTGTAAACAGTGTATATGATTGTAGCGCATGAAAACATTTATACATACGTAAAACGTGATTAGTTAAAAAAATTATAATAAAAAAAACAAGTGCTCATAATTGTCAAAAAAGATTAAAAACGTGTCAATAGTCATCGACATTTCGGTGACACGTGCGCAATGAATATACTTAATGAGGATTCGTTTTTGAGAAGTACCATAAAATAATAAACACGAAAAATAACGAATCTGCAGCAAAATGTCACGCGAAATGCGAATTGAAATCGCGTGCTTAACGTAGATTTTGTGTAATTGCTAATAAGATTCATGATGTTATCGCATCCCTCCTGAATTGACAGTACATCAATTGGATTAACAATAATGACATTATATCCACATGATATCAAATAGTGGTGAATTAATGTAACGATTCTTGTATGGACCCTAATCGATAATTAAGACATCGTCGTTATCATTTACGTACTTATAAGAATATATAAATGCGCAAACTGACACGATTACTCAATTTTCTGCTCACCCAGTGATTGGCCATTTGCATTTTTATTTGCATAGATACCCATACGATAATAAAGAGACGACACAATCACCTTTATGATAAGAACTAATTATTACCTATAGTATAAAATATTTATTTTCAAACGTACGTTTAAGAGCACATTTTCAATTTACTATTTATTTCCATTCCGCAACTTCATTCCTTATGGTTCTCGTTCGCTCTTCACCGATTCTTCACATAATACAGTATCAGTACATGTAGAAGAGTAGAACGTGCTAACGGGATAAAAAGAAGAAGAGAATGAAGGAGATCAGGAAGTGGAGGCAATGGCACTTGTATATCATAACCGACATTACATAGAGATAACGACCCACGCTTCCCTTGCTTCCTTTCGCGTCGTCTAGAACGCGGCACGTTTAGAATGAATATTAAAGTGAAAAAAAGAGAACAAAATTTTAATAGAAAAGAAGCAAAATCCAACTTATACAATATAGTACATAATCCACGATTCAAAGAAAATGTATTATGCTACCATAACTCTTAACAACAAAACATAGAGTTCTTCAGTTATATCACGTCTTCCAGAAGATAGGATTTCGTGGACCCAATTTCGTATCTTTTTCGCTTCAATGATATTTAGTTGATGAGGTAACTGGCGATTAGAAAATAGAGTAACCTATGTAGTAAAGGTCACGTAAAACGAGAGAAATTGATAAACCCAATAGAGACACGCATATCTATATATACTCATGAAAGAATAAAGTCCTAAATGAAATTATTCAATATTAAAAAATGAAAATAATGGAAAATCGATTGTACGCGGCGTAAGGCAGAGTCTAATTGTGCGTTTGGTGAGACACAAAGAGCAGAACGAGCAATGCAAGTGGGCCGCACGTGTGAAGCTGAAGCCACCGACCGACTGGATATATACAAGGTGTTCTAAAAATAGTCATGAATTCCCTTAGAAGCTACTCACAATATTCTTCTTATACACTGAGAATAAGAGTCACAATAATTTTTCAAAATTTACCTGATACTGGGAAATTTATCATCGGTTTCTCAATCCCTGTTATCAATAATTCCTTGTACGACTTTTAGCCTTGAATATTTACAATTAATTATCTATAAAATATAAAATAATATTAATCATTGTCACGAGTCATTATTGTACTGTTAAAAAATCAACATTCCCTTTGCACAACGCATCCTCCTTCTCGTATCCTTATTTGGCAAGTACAGTTGGGGTTAGGCAACTTCGTAGAACGAGAACGACCGGCATTAAGGGTTACTCACATTAGAGAGTATGTTCTGAAATAATTTTTCAAAATTATATTGTCAAATATTTATATTTATGATATATACCACGTTTTTTAATATTGTGATATAAAAATTATCACTCATAAGTTCAACTATGCTACTGTATTATTGACTCAATGTAACAGTAGAATTCAGAACTGATCTTTATTCTATGAAGATGGTACTTGTAAGCGATATCGGTGTGATAAGAAGAACGACAGACAGTAACGTGACTTCTAATTTTACTGAGAATCCTTATCAACTTCAAGCCAGAGTCGATTTCGTTCCGTAAGTCTTCGCCAAATGACATAAGGCAACTGGATAAGACTATATCAAATGACAGATTATATAGAATTTTATTAATTTATAAAAATCGTAAGGATAATCACTATTGATGTTAAGTAATGCGAAATCTGGAAATTTCATACTTCTTATTATTAATCTTAAATAAATATTTTTTTTCCTTTCCTTTTCGATTTATAATCACTACAATTATTAGAGTAGTGCTTACAGTAGTCCTGACAACGACTTTAAGTAAAAAGGAGTGGTTGGTACTTGACACGATCAAAAAAGGAAAGGGCTGGAACAAATGTCTCTTGATAGTCGTCATGGCCTGAAGGTACTGATGAAATCACGAATAAAATTCAGTCCTTCGATATTAAATACAGCCCTACGCCAATGAATATTTTATGTTGAAAAGCGAATTTATGTTTTGCTGTACATCAATGAAAATCCTTAAGCGTCTGAACATTGTTGGGTTTTATATAACAGACAGTCCTATAGTCCAAGCAATCAATGGAGTTTGGTATGAATGCTGCTTTAAGATCATGTACATACAAACACATATTCCTGATATCCCCATCTTCTAAAGCACTCAGAGCTAGCAATGTGTAACTTCGACTACAAGCAAGACGGTTAATGTTTCTGCGTAAAATGTTCAAACGATAAATTGGACCTCAGGACGCTGATGATTTAGTCATTTAATGTTAATATACTTCAAAATGATTATATACTATTTAATTTATCTTTAAGTCTTACACACAGAATGCACAGTTTCTCATTCAACAGGCATTTTGGAACGTTTGTTGTTTCAATGGTCGTCGAGCCGAGCAATATCGAAAATACTCGAGATTCCACGAGTGAAGCATTTGAACATTCAAAAATCACAAAATGCATAGCCAGTATGATATAATGCAAGATAAAACGTTTAACCATAACCATTTAGCGGCTAAAAATAATCCATTTTCCTTATGGCTAACTACGATTTAACGGATATGTGCCCAATGATCCAGATCTTGTATTTTGCCATGGAATAAGCATAAACAGAAAATGCAGTAAGTACTGGTGAAACGAAGGAAACATCTGTTTTTCGAAGATATTTAAAGGACACAGGAGAACCTTTCCAAAAAAGTTTATCCCTCGATTATTCTCTTCCGGGAAAAATTTGCCTGATTTAAAAGTACTCACTGAAAGGGACGCAAACGAACGGCGACGCGCAGTAAGTACGAAATACAGGTATAGTGCGAGAGCCTTAAGCAGTCCTATTGGCTAGGTTAAAAATGGCTGACTAATCTGTTCAGTCCTTGTGCGATTTACTTCATAGTTATTGGGGAAGCATCGTGCCTTGCAGTAGGTACTTTACCGGTAATGCTGTTTGGTAAAAGGAAGCGGGTAATATTACCACCATGGCGGTAACTTCCAGGCAAGTTTCCATCCTAAGAGCCGATCCCTCCCACATCTCCTCGGTCCCCGAACCATCGCACTCGACTCGACGAGCAGTGCCGAGTGCTACAGCTGCTCTGGAAGCACGGCAAGGCGCGTCACCGGCTCTCCTTTTTCTTTTTCGCCTTTTCTCTACAATATTCATTTCGTGTTTCATAGTCGTGCACTACTCTCGACTCCCTCACCAAGCGCTATTCATACGTCACCTATTAGACACATCCAAAACCCTCAAGAACCGGATCGAGCGACGTGATCGCCACCCAGGTACGTACCTATAATCTTTCTTGTATACTATGGCAAAGCTGAGTATAGCTGAGTGAATTATATTGGTATTGAAGATGTATAAAATATATATACGAAAGCATTCCAGACTTTGATGCCATTTTATCGTTGTTAATATTCAATGGATAATTTAGTTCAATGATCGCTGAGTTTAGTGATTGTTGTAATATACTTTTAAGATATTTAAGCCATTCCAATGGCAGATTCATCTAATTGTAAGATATTTCTGGTGTGCTTATAGTCGTTTTTTTCTCTTTTTAAGAAATAGGCAAATGGAGTCGGTGTGTTAAAATCGTTCTGAAGGGACCGGAGGTAGAGAAAAGAAGTGGAATTTCAGGATGGTCCCCTCTAGTCACTATTATATAGCCGCTCTCGTCCTCGGCTTTCTCGTTATTTATCTTACCGGTGAGTGGATTCTTTGAAGTACAATTTTTTAATTAGGAATTGATGCATGAAATATTATAGCTATAATTTTGTATCCACTAATGACCGACTCTTACAACGAATAAGAGTATTATTGATATTCGTCAATAGGTAACAGATAATGAAATAGATCAAGATCAAAATAAAATAGCGGCAAGGAAAATTCATCTGGGGAATAAAGAAAGATGATACTTACGAAATCAGTATTCTCCACGAGTAACGTACCCTAGTTTTCATTTATTCCCCTCGCGACATGTCGAAGTCCTTATCCAACTTGATTAGATACTAGTTCGACCCTCCGACCCTGTATTCCGGCGAGCGCAGCAAATTTATTTTATAGTCTTGAAATCTAAACTATTTGAAAATCTGCCTAAGAAATCTTATGTATGTAAAATTATAAAGATTATGCTTCCATGTTTATTTTAAATCTTTCATATCTTTACCATTGTCTATGAAAGTACAGATTTGGCAGATGCAAAACGGACAAGGCAAAATAAGCCTATATTCGTAAGCATAGACGCTTATGCTTTATTGATACAATCCGTTAATAACAATATTTCCTGACGATGTACTTTATGAAAAAATATTATTTTACCGTTGTAAACTTATTTGCCTTCAGAACGCGATGAAAACTCGTCCTGTCTTTTAGACAGTGTGTATCACTATCACGAACTTCCGGCCATTTATCGCAATAGATAAGGTTGCCTTGTGCTCTGACCAGTGTTATTTTTGTGGCATCGATCCACGCGCTTTTTTCATACATGAAAAATTAACAGTTGATAATCCATATATTAATGATAAATAAGAATTGAGACGAACCTATACATTTTTTACAGATCCAGCCGAGGCCCAGTATGGCAGAGACAGGGATCGCAGACCTCCAGTCAGAGGTGACTCTTTTTTTTCATACATTTAATTCCTGATGATTAATTTTTAAGAATTGGCGAAAAAAATTAATGTCATTTATATTCCGTTATTAATTGTCACTGCGTTATTTTTCAATTGGACTACTGATAACGGTATAAGCGAATTACAAAAATTAAGGATCTGCGGAATAGCAGTGGAAAAAATATGTCATCGTTATAAAAAAATAGCCAATAGATAAGATTGGAGGGTTTTATAGGATCTATACGACGAGGCGACATATCACCCTTGGAGGTAATGACTGAAGATCCTCAACGGATACCGATGATCTATCCGAAACTTCGAGGTAGCTCAGTTGCCTTTTTTTTAATTCGTATTCAGTATCGGACACGAGCACCATGGCAATAACTTACAATTAAATATTTTTTACTATCGCTAACATAGTCCACTTCGCACTTGTCACTGTCTATACAATGCAAATAATTGTTGTATATCTCCTTCTAGAAACGCTTTTAAAGAAAATAATTATATTAGTCAAGATTTACTAAAAAAGCAAAAGAAAAAAAATAATGCCAAGAAATTCCAGGATAAACAAATGGATATTACACTCTTTAACGTAGATATTTAAAAAAGGCAGGTAGTCACACGACACTAAATATACTTGAGCACAACTAATAATTGTGGTGTTCTGGTAGTTGGGTTAGTATTGATACTTGCTAGGAATTAAGATTTAACACTTGTTAACTAAAATTGTCAATTAATAAAATTACATGTAATTCATGGTTCATTTATATGGTGATCAGGTATAAAATAATAATGGTTTATGTAGCAGATGAGATTGTATGTAAAGTAATGAGTCTTTAATTACTAATAGGTTCATATCCCAAACGCGCACATCCTTGCGAGCAGAGCTCGTGTTACCCAGCAACAGGAAATTTACTGATTGGACGAAAAGACAGACTTTCGGCATCCTCTACATGTGGTCTTCGTGGGCCAGAAAGATATTGTATCGTATCTCATTTGAAAGAACGCAAGAAATGTTTCTTCTGTGACGCGTCGCACCCAGCCCAGCAGCACAATGTGGAAAATATTATCACAAAATATATGCCTGGGTAACTAGTTTCTAATATTTTAATTAGAATTCTATAAGCATGAATTAAACAGGCTCTATAACCGTATAGCTGTTATTAAAAATCCAATCATAACATCTTTATACGACGTTTTCAGAACACGTCACGAGTCCTGGTGGCAGGCTGAAAACGGAGTAGAAAATGTGTCACTGCAATTAGACCTGGAAGCCGAGTTCCACTTCACCCACATCATTATTCGCTTCCAGACGTTCCGACCAGCTGCTATGCTGATTGAACGTTCTTATGACTTTGGGAAAACCTGGCAGGTCTACCGATACTTTGCGCACAACTGTGAACAATCATTTCCTGGGGTGAAGACGACAGAACCAGAGACATTGACTGATGTCATCTGCGAGAGGCGTTACTCGAACGTGGCACCCTCTACAAATGGTGAAATAATCTTCAGGGTTCTTCCACCCCAATTGCAAATAGCTAATCCTTATTCAAAGGAGGTACAGAATCTGCTGAAGATGACGAATCTCAGGATCAACTTCACCAGGCTACATACACTTGGTGATGATTTACTGGATGATCGGGCTGAAATCCGTGAGAAATATTATTACGCTATTAAGGACATGATTGTTCGCGGCTCCTGTTCCTGTTACGGTCACGCCTCGCGTTGTCTTCCACTTCCGGGCGTTGTCCATGAGGAAGACATGGTCCATGGCAGATGCGAGTGCACCCATAATACCAAAGGTCTTAACTGTGAAAATTGCGAGGACTTCTACAACGACGTACCCTGGAAGCCTGCTGTAGGAAAACAAACAAATGCCTGTAGAATATGCAATTGTAATAATCATACAAATTCTTGTCACTTCGACGAGGCCGTCTATGAGAGATCAGGTAAAGTCTCAGGAGGAGTTTGCGACGACTGTCAGCACAATACAAGAGGACAGAATTGTGAACAATGTAAACCGTTCTTCTATCATGATGTTACTAGAGACATATCGGATCATGAAGCATGTCAACGTAAGTTAATTTCATTATTTCTTATCCTTGTCGTACCTACGTGTTAGCAATATTATTACTTTGATCTGTCCAATAATTTCAGCTTGCGATTGCGATCCGAGCGGTTCCCTGGATGACGGAATTTGTGACTCCAGAACTGACCCCCTTAGTGGCGACGAATCCGGTCGTTGTCATTGTAAGACAAATGTTGAAGGTCGCAGATGTGATCGGTGCAAGAATGGATACTGGAACTTTGATATTGAAAATCCTGATGGTTGTCAAGGTACTAATTTTTTTTTCTTTTAAGAAAAATGGAAAAATAAATATTTATGACTATTCCTAATTTTCTCATGAATTCTAGCCTGCACCTGTAACACTTTGGGTACCATTGGCAATCAGGGTTGTAACATGGTTACTGGTGAATGTACGTGCAAGCGCTATGTAACGACACGCGACTGTAATCAGTGTCTTCCTGAGTACTGGGGTCTGTCTGATGATCAGGATGGTTGTAAACCTTGCGATTGTGATCCTGGTGGTTCTTATGAAAACTCTTGTGACGTGGTTACCGGACAATGTCGTTGTCGACCTCATGTCAGTGGCAGACGTTGTGACCAACCGGAACAAAGTTACTATACTGGTTCCCTGGACTTCCTCATCTACGAGGGTGAATTGTCTCGTGCCTCAGATGTACGTGTCTTTGTGTAAATTCTTAAAGGTTATAGGAATTTAAATATATATAAGACAATTATCATTTCTATCGCAGAATTGCCAAGTGGTCATCAGAGAACCATATCGTGATGGGCGGAACAACACCTGGACTGGTACAGGGTTCATGCGAGCTCTAGAAGGTTCAACCCTTAACTTCACTGTTGAGGACATCAGGAAGTCAATGTACTACGATATTGTAGTTAGATACGAACCCGTGCAACCAGGAATTTGGGACGAGGTTCAGATTATAATCGAAAGGGATGGTCCTGTGGATCCCACTGGTCCCTGTGCAAACTGGGTACCAGAAGATGACAGACTCTGGGTTCAGCTGCCACAGGATTCTCGAAGCGCGGTAGCTGTACCCTCAGTTTGTTTAGAGGCCAGAAAAAAATACAAAGTTATATTACAATTCCGAAAGTTCAATAATTACGTCAGCACGCCTACAGCCTCTATTCTTGTTGATTCGGTAATTAATTTGAAATCATTTACTTGATAGATTATGTTCATTAGCACTGAGCGATCTTATTTTAATCCTAGATTGTCCTGAGACCGAGAATCGAAACTATACCCTTCTTTAGCGGTTCTCAACTAGGTGAATTACGCCGTCAGGAATACGAGCGATACCGTTGTAACGAATTCTTCAACAATGTTGGTGATTATAGAGCTGATATGGTAGAGATCTGTGGCAAATATCATAACAGTATTGGATACTACACCTATGACGGGGCTCACTGTAAGTGAATGTTCTTAATAGAAAGCTCCTAGATAAAATTAAACCTTGAAAGAATTTAACAAATTTTCTGTCCTCTTTTAGCCTGTGAATGTAATCCAACCGGGTCTCACAGTTTACTGTGCGAACAATACGGCGGTGTCTGTCCATGTAAGCCAAACGTGGTAGGTCGCCGTTGTGATCGTTGCGCCCCAGGTACTTATGGTTTCGGTTCGGAAGGCTGCATTCCCTGTGACTGTGATGGCGTCGGAGCGCTGGACAATTTCTGCGACGTAGAGACAGGTCGCTGTAAATGCAGACCAAACACTTACAGTCGAACTTGCGGCGAGTGCGAACCTGGCTTCTGGAACTTCCCTCATTGTCAGCGCTGCGAATGTAACGGCCATGCAGATATCTGTGATTCGCGCACCGGTGCCTGTATAAATTGTCGTGACTTTACAACTGGTCACAACTGCGATCGTTGTAACGATACCTTCTATGGCGATCCACGTATTGGAGTCGATATACCCTGCAGAGCATGTCCTTGTCCAGGAACAATAAACTCTGGCCATTCCTATGCTGACAGTTGCTCATTGGATCCAGAAACTCATGACGTAATTTGTGAATGTTACGAAGGATACGCTGGACCACGTTGCGACACCTGCGCTGAGAACTTTTATGGGAATCCTGATATACCTGGTGGAGAGTGTAAAACATGTGACTGTAGTGGAAATACAGATCTTAATAGACCAGGAAACTGTGATCCTCATACAGGACGCTGTCTGCAGTGTCTATACAATACGGATGGACAAAATTGTCAAGTCTGCAAACCTGGTTTCTATGGGGACGCATTGAATCAAGATTGTCAGGACTGTCGCTGTAATGTCCTGGGTACAGACAGGAATGCTGGATCCTGTCATCATCGAACTGGACAGTGTCCATGTCTACCACGCGTGATAGGACAACTTTGTGACGCTTGCGAGGAGAATCACTGGCGAATTGCTAGCGGTCAAGGCTGCGACGCTTGCGAATGTGATGTTGTGGGCAGTGTCACTGACAAGTGTAATCCCTTCGACGGTATTTGCGAATGCCGACCTGGCTTTGGTGGACGTCGTTGTAACGAGTGTCAGACCAATTACTGGGGCAATCCTAATATTGAGTGTCGTCCTTGTGACTGCGATCGGGCAGGATCCGCTAGTCAGCAATGTGACCGTGAGACGGGCAAGTGTATTTGCAGAAAAGGTATTGGTGGTGAAAAATGCGACCAGTGTGATCGCAGTTACGTTGGATACGCACCTAGTTGTATGCCCTGCGGTGAATGTTTTGATAACTGGGACATCATCTTGGACGGTCTGAGAAATCAGACGACTTCCGTTATCGGTGAGGCTTCGCGTATTCAAAAAGTTGGTACCACGGGTGTGTACAGTCTAGAATTTGAGAATATGGTGACCAGTCTGGATCAAGTACGTGGATTGATAAGCAACACTTCCGTGAGAAGTCAGGATTTGGATGATCTCCATGACCTAGCTAATCGGCTTAGTAAAAACGTTACTGCCTCTGCTACTTTACTAGATGAAGTAGATAATTTACAGGAAAATATAAGTCAGAGAGTAAATCTAGATGACGTTGCTTTGAAGAACAAGAAGAACCGAACAAACAATCTTCACCAGAGAGCTATTGAGCTTCGTACCAATGCGACTAAACTCCAGGAAGCTAATATTCAGGGCGCATTGACTGTAACTCAACAAATGGCTGAAAAATCTAGACAATCTGAACGTATGGCTAATGCCACTACTAACATTTTGAAAGATGCTGAACGCTACAGAAAGAATACCGAGAATCTACTAGCAAGAAGCAGCTCATTGGTGAATGAGGCTCAAGAAAAGCACAAAGAGTCGCTGATCAAATTGAACGAGAAATTAGACGAACTCACAAATTCTGTACCAGAATTAAACTTGAAAATGTGCGGTGAGAAGGTGAAGGAATGCAGTGACGTATGCGGAGGTGCCGGATGTGGATCTTGCGGCAGTCTGTCCTGTGATGCAGGTGCAGTAACAAAGGCTAATCAGGCATTGGATGTAGCTACTAAACAGTCGACTAAGATAAAAGAGCACAGGGATGAGGCGGAGCAGCTTTTAAGAAACGTAAGTAACACTAAGCAATCGAATAAGATAAAAATAATTAATAAATCATATCCCATCTGTTTCCATCCAAGTACTTGACACGTAGATAGTTTCCAGATAGAATAAACTACTGCTAGAATTATTTTAAGAGCCCAAAACCTTGGGAATTCTATTCGTGCAGATAAGAACGGCAGATGCAGGAGAAACTATCTCAATTAATATTTTTTCTTCTATAGATGATTCAAGCAAAGCAAGACGCCATCGCTGCAAGGTCGAATGCTCAAGATGCCTTCAACATTGCCTGGGATGTCAGAAACCGCTCTGATACCATCACAAGAAACTTGACTGACCTCAACGACAAGGTTTGGAGCACATTGAACGAGGACCAGTCTACACCAACAATGGTGCGCAACCTGGCGGATGAAGTTTTGAATAAAGACATAAAACTGCGTCCCGACGCCATAGAGAATTTAGCGGATAAAATTAAAAACATC
Source organism: Trachelus troglodyta (assembly GCA_030142635.1). Taxonomy (NCBI): domain Eukaryota; kingdom Metazoa; phylum Arthropoda; class Insecta; order Hymenoptera; family Cephidae; genus Trachelus; species Trachelus troglodyta. Next base: position 566,824 of record JARQTJ010000272.1, read on the forward strand.
GTCGGCTCTCTTACCAACTCTGAGCTGATCCTCTCCGAGACGGCAGGTGGCCTCGAGCTCGCTAATGGTTTGAAGGACAAAGCAAACGAGGCAAAGGAAATAGCAGAGCAGAAACAAATGCTAGCTGGTAACGTGGTACTTCTGCTTACTGACGCACAAACGGCCCAGGATCAAGCCCAGGAGGCCATTGAGAAAGCCGAGCGCGATATTGAGTTATCAGAACGCGACCTGACTGATATAATTGAGGAGACCAAGGGAGCCCAAACGAAGGCAGACAACACTACAGAAGCTGTAGAGGCCTTGGACGCTCGTTTAAAGCATCTCCAGACGCAATCATTAAAGAATGACTTTGTCGTCAATCAGGAAATTAATGTGGAGGCTGATAAAGTCGCCGAAGAAGCCCGGGCGGTCAATGAAAAGACAGAGCGTCTCGGAGTCGAGTACAAAATTGCTGGCGATGCTCTAAATCATCGCGTGAACAAAAGCAAAAACGAAATACAGAGAGCCAAACAATTGTTACAAAGGGCTTCTGAACTCACAGCTGACACCAGCACTAAGTTTAAGGATCTTGATGGCATGGAGGGCGTTTATAAGGACAATGAGCGTATGCTGACCGACCTTATGGACGACGTCAACGCTTTGACTATAGAAATCGAAAGTCATCTTCAGGAAATTGAAAATAAGGCACAGTTCTACAGACAGTGTTCCGCTTAAGTAGGATAGCTCGCTGTAAAAAAAATAAATAAAAAGGATTAAATGTACTTCGGAAAGTTCCGGCTTCTACGATCCTCTCAGGATGTCGACCTCGCTGATTTGGCAGCGTACCAATCCACTTTTCTGGAAACATGGCGGCATTGGCCAGTATTCAATCTTCTTGCGCGAGAGGTTCAGGGCCGGCTATACGTTATCGTGAGACTGGGTATCTGTAAATACGAAATATCATTACACGCTGCATCTCATTTGTTTATAATGATTGTCCGTTCCGTGCCAAATGCATCTTTTTTTTTAATTATATATTACATAACCGAGGTTAGGACTTCGAGATGGAGGATCTGGGCCACGAACGTTCTGTGAAGAGGCTTACTATTTCTTTTGTCTTCCTTTATTCTCTGAATTATTTTCAAACGTTTCTTTACTCTTCGTCATTAAATGCATTGTAATCGACTAGTATCGTTTTTCCATAATGACGGACATTTAATGTGTAAGAATGGCAATTTTTAATGCTTTAACCAAAACCTTGTAATCGTTATATTTAATATCTTGTTGCAATTATACAGCTGAGAAATATTCTATAGAAAATTGAATGAAAGGACACGAGCATCGATATTTTCTTTATGTAGAAGAACATATTAAAATTTAGATAACAATATCAGTATATAATAGTCATCCAATCAACTGTGCCTAATCGTTTCTAAAAATTGTGCTCGAAATCCATTTGGATGAAAAATAATGGCGCAGTGGACTGAAAAGAAGGATCATTAATTCCTCGTGGGAATTTTGATAATGCCAAATCGTCGTCATAAATGCCGTTTCCTTTGTATCACAAAAGATTATGGACCACCCGTTAATATTATAAGAAAACCTTTATAATTTTTTTTACTTGTATAAAATATAAGTCGCTTATCAAACTCTTACAAATACATCGGATAAGAATATTTTATCTTTATATACTTATTGAATTTGACTTATTGTATAATTATCCAGTAGAAATGATATCAGAACATGACCGCAGTTTTTTTTCACCCTCATTAAGGCTGTTTCTAAAATCTCCCTCTTCCTTCACGGAGGCTGCTGCCACAGGCATTCCGTGAATGGGGAGCTTTGTTGAATTCAACCGAAGTATGGATCCCGCAGGGTCCGCACAATGAGCTCATTCAGACTCCCGACCATTGGCTCTCAACCATAGAGGCCTTTGGAACGTAGAATCATATGAAAACTAGACGTGGGAATGAATAATTCTATACAATTATTGAAAAAAAAAAAGAATCAAGCACCATAACACAACTGGGACTTAAAAAATTATTAAAGAAACTATTGAATCCTGCAAGAAAATGGGAGGTGAAAAAAATCAGTCCAAATTTTTGTTGTACCGACGCGAATTTTGGAGTAACAAAAACAGTGTAAAATTAAAACCGTACCTTTGGTGAATTTATTCTTATGTGAGTTATGTGAACGTCGTTCTAATTTCAGTTGAGAACTAACACGAAGCTGACTATTAACCATCTTGGCAATTGTGTTTGTACATATGTTATCCGTCTTTACGATTACGACTATGCTTCTCTTTTTCTGTTTCTCTTTCTCATCCTGTGTATTATCACGAGGAACACCATTGACATTGAGTGTTATCGCCACCAGAAACAGGCGCAGCATAAAAATTTTCTCCAGCAACGGATCTAAACTGATAGGACTAATCTTACAAAATAAACATCATCCGGGGTCCATACCTAAACTTCCTGCAGATACATTTTTCTCTATTGAAAAGCAGTGAAAAATTGAATACAGTAATGTCAAATGAATGAGTGGAACAAAACGAGATAGATTATTTAAGAAGAAAAATTGACTGTTACACTCAATTATTTCCATAGGCAATGCACCTATGCAAATAATCGGTGATGCAAGTACCTCAAAAATAATTCCCATCCAACAGAATGATTTAATGACCGTAGAAACCGTTACCTCAGTCATCCTTAAAGGGTCCACGAGTTTGTATAGGACTTACGTACCAGGACCATAGCCTATTTGCCATTGAACAAACTTGTACCGATTGTCGTCCTTCTAAGGGGGAAACTCAACAGCTGCCCCAGGTCTCCGCCAATAAGCGACCTGGACCCACGAGGTCGCATTCAAGTCAGCCCACCATGTATTAAAACGCAATCGGCAGTTACCTGGTGAATTGAAAACGAAATTCTGATCCTGAGTCAGTAGCAGAACTCAGCAAGAGTACGAGTGAACGTTCGTCTTCACCCTACAGCAAAGATAATAAAAAAGATTAATAAATATAATTAGTCACTAAATCTTGCAAGAAGCTCAAACCAATAAAAAAGTTAAAACGACTCCTCGTATCTAACGACTGTCTTACTTGATGGATACATTTATCGTAGTTATTAGATACAACGGAAAGGGCTGCTCTTGCAGCTAAGTTTGTTCTCGGTGGTGTCTGAGCTTGATCTCTGAACGAAAAAGGAGGCGGGAAAGACGCGTGAGTTAATTCGAGTGGTGGAGATAAGACGCGGAACGTAAGAACGACGGAGGAGTGTGCTTAGAACGGAGGTCGTCAGTCTCTGAAAAGCCAACAGCAATCGCAGTTCCCTGGGCTCCTTAGTTTATTACAAAGCTGAGTAATCAGCCGATTTCGTTAAGACAATTGGGATTATTTTGTGGAAGTTAAAATAGAAAAAAGAAATGGAAAGTGTCGAGTGACTGGGTAATGGAAAAATTGCCTGTAAACGAATCGATCCTTAGAGCCACACAGGCTGAAATATACGATAGATCCTTCCCAAGGGCTGTAACGATCATCGCAGCAGCATGTGCAATAGTGTTCAGCGTTGTTGGTGTACTGGGTAAGAATATTAGAATAATAAATTATAACGTACATTTTAAATAAATAAATTATTCATACTGAGAGCTTGCAAAATATATTATGTAAATAATATAAACCGAACGGAATCGAGTGCAGTCGTGGTTTACTACAATGTTTAATAAGAGTACGTGACATATGCTTCGGAAAGTCACGCAAGAATATTTAGAGATGAGTGGGCATGTCTCTGAAATACTGTCATCATTAATATTGCAGCATTTACACATATATGGTAGAAAATAAATCATTTGTTTCTTCATTGATAATCATAGTATATGAAATTTGAGTTTATTATTATTTTATCGTAGTACGCGCGTAGCAATGACCAAGGCCACGATTAATTAGACTCTACGTCCTTTCGTTTGGCAGTTCTCGATTTTTTTTTACTCGTTAAATGTTCGCGCCACGTATTGGCCTCTTGACCCACAGGCGCTTCGTCAGCTGAGTCGATTAACACGCCTGGCGTACGTGTAAAGAATTTTATTACAAGATGACCGTTCGGCTTTTATTGCATAATATATTTAAGTTCTTCTTCGAATCTTTTATGAGAACTTTATGGTGATGATGATACTGACTTTCAGGGAATCTGGCGACAGTCGTTGCTCTCCTCAGATACACCAGGTTAAGAAGACACGCGACCACTGCTTTCGTTATAAGTCTTTGCTTCTCGGATTTGATTTTCTGTGCGATAAATTTACCACTGACAGCCAGCCGGTACTTGAACGAGGCTTGGATACTCGGTGAGACGCTCTGTCGGATCTTTCCATTATTCTTCTATGGAAACGTTGCTGTTTCTTTGCTCAGCATGGTGGCTATAACTATAAACAGGTTTGTTAAAATTATGTGTTACATTCAAACGGTTACAGATACTGTTGTATGTATAGAGATAAAAATATTTTTCTCTTCTTTTTAGATACGTGTTAATCTCAAAATCTGCAGAATGTTACGCAAGACTGTATACAATACGTGGTATAATATTAATGCTGATTGCCATTTGGACCTTTAGCTTCTCTTTGTTAATTCCACCATTACTGGGAGTCTGGGGAACCCTTGGATTGGACCGAACGACATTCTCTTGTACGATTCTTAAAAAAGACGGAAAAAGTCCTAAGAAATTTCTTTTTGTATTGGCATTCATTGTACCTTGTATGGTGATAATTGTCTCGTACCTCTGTATTTATTGGCGAGTACGCAAGAGTCGTAAGAATCTGGAAGCTCACAGGAGTGGAAATCGTCGACGAGATGGATTTCATCGCCGTGAAGACTCCAGGGTGACCAGACTGATGCTCACAATATTTTTATGTTTTCTTTTGTGCTTCATGCCGCTTATGCTTGTTAATGTTGTCGATGATAAAATGCAAATTCCCATATTACACATCATTAGTTCCATTCTTGCTTGGGCATCTTCTGTTATAAATCCGTTCATTTATGCTGGTACTAATAAGTTTTATCGTGAAGCATACAAACAACTTCTTTGTCCAGCTAGTACAAAAATACCAAATGTTCTACCAAAACCCACTCACTCTCATTCAAGTAAAATGTCCTCGCCGCCACCAACGTGACAGGTAATAAGCACACGAAATTAGAAGTTAATTTTTTTAATTGTAAGAAAACCCGATTTTATAGTAAAACTGACGTATTTCATTTTTATGAGATTGACAATGTAGTAAAACATAAATATGTCTATTGATAGTACTTTGACTCGTCTGTGCATGTTGTGTATAGATAATTAAGGAAACAATATCAATGGACGAAATTGTGTTAGTTAAATATTTAATAGATCATTAATATAAGAACACAATATGCAGCGTTATAAAATGTTGTAGTCGAATACGTAAAAGTACACAAGAATGACTTTAGATAATAAAGTTATTGTAGTTAAAGGTACGATGCAGTTTTTAGAGTATCAATCAAAATTACAGTATTCGCATACACAAGATTTTGCACTAACTAATTTAAATGCTATACAAATGTGTACCAAGAATATAATCCTTATACTTTCTTAGGCTCACTGATTTTGTGTTTGTACTTGAATACTTAGTGTAATATTGTTGATAATTATTAAGTGCCACTACAAAGAGCAAAGCAATGCTGAGATGTAATATCATCTACGAAGCTGATACATTATTTACGCAAAGAAATGTACATATTTCTACTCGCCTTCTTTTTTACAATTTTCATCTTAAAAACCACGTGAGACAATAAAAATATTTAAAAAGTCAAACGCAATAAAACAATACTTAAAAAGAGAATGGAATGTACATTTGGAATGTATTTAAATTATTCAATGAATCATGCTAGTCGCAATGGATGAATTATTTAAGATATCTTTTATAAATGTAACAGTAGCTGTCATTGATCGTATCTTACTTGACCTTTAAATTATTCCTTATCATGTAAAAAGTGGACGGAAAGTACAACAGTGTCATTAATATATCTTACAGGAATGACTACTTGAGATAAAGAATATGTAAAAATAACTTATAAAATTAATATTTTGATATTCAAAGTACGATAAAACACATCCGATAGCTGCTCAGGCGTAACCCCGATAAATTTGCACATGGTGCGTTTCATCGAGTTTAGAAATATGTATAAAAATTCCATTTACACAGACGGTTTTGTGAATGTTCACTAAAGAACATTACGTAAGTACGAGCGTCTTAATGGGCGCGAAAATAATTTTACCCTGGCACGCAAAAGAGATCCAGTAAGAGATCTATGTTCTTGAGAATTTATGCAGTCAATTTAACTCCAATTCCGGAATGTATGGTTCAGTGATGGAACTGATTGGACATACGCTTAACGTATCCTGAAAATAACAATAAAGATGCAAGATTTGTATGAAAAAAAAACAGCGAAGAAACTCACCAATCGAATCAGTTCATCAAACGTTGGTCGTTCTTGAGGATCATATTGCCAGCAGGAAAGCATCACTTCGTAAAGAGGATCTGGTACATCTGGAAGTTGTGGTAAACGTTCCCCCCGTGTTATCGCTTCCTCTACGTCACTCTCCAGATTGAGATTAGCGTAGGGCGTCCCTCCCATCGAGAGCATTTCCCATAGCAACACACCAAAAGCCCAGACAACACCTGGTTGATGCTTCTTTTGATTTTCAAAACACTCCACAGCCGTCCATCGCGCGTACTTCACATCCTCCAGGGCGTACTTGGCTATACCATGACCCATGACCTTAGGACTCCAATCACTACAAAGTCCTACACTTCTTGCGCAGAGACGATTGTGAACTATCTTATTGTGCTCAAGGTGACGTAACGCGGAAGCCACAGATGCGCTAATTGTTAACATTTTCTCAACCGGAAAAGCATCACCGGATCTTGCTGCAAGGAGTCGATTCTTCAGGGTCTGCGGTGGCATTTCCATAACGACATATAAGGTGTCTGGTATCTCGCAGGTTCCAACGAGACCAGCCAGGTACTTTGTACTTGCTGCTCGAATGCAGACATCCAGTTCTCGGAGCATGAGTTTCTTATCAGAGGATTTGAGCAAACCGTCTGCTATACTGTGAACTGTTACGTTTATCGGGGTTCCGTCTTTTTGAACGGTTCCCATGTGCACGGTACCAAAACGGCCTCTTTGTATTACCATGGCATCTATTGTTAATAGGTTTCTAGGTATACTCCATAGTTTGTTCTTTAGTTCCTGGTAATGATTTGTTCTCTCTGGCAGGTCTTCTGGAATATAGGCCATATTGTCCACTTCGTAGACTGGACCTTGCAATGTTAGTTCTTGCTGCTCCGGTAGCTTTCTCATGTGTCTCCTACGATGCCTACGTCTCAGTATAAAATAAACGAGTATAGATGCGATCAATAATATTCCTAGTAGAGCAATGGCTACACATAACGCAATAACAGTGCTGTCCATTTGAGATTCCTCTGCTTTCTGTAGATGATGCCGACTGCTTGTCAAATTCGAATAACTGTACTGTACCTCACCTCGAACTCTGGATACAACCACTAATCCTATCTGCGGCAGTTGCATATCAGCTTCCAGCGGAACATTGAGGTATCCTCCTATCATCTTTCCATTACCAACTGTAAATCTTTTGTATTTGAAAAAATCACTTGCTTCAAATTCTCCAGTTATGTAATAACCTAAACCATCACGATTAGATTTGTCATAATCTGAATATACTACGTCACTTCCAACCGGTGGTATAGTGCCTGGTCGCACTACGACAACCTGATAAGCACTGACAGGACCATATTCGCTAGTGCCTTCTGTTAGTTCAACAGTTACTGTATTTTTGGTTTTGTCAATTACTTTTGGAGTTGCTGGTTTGTTTGGAGGACCTATTGGAGTCCAATCGATAGTAAAACCTGGACTACCGCTGTCTTCGGTGTTGGAGGCAACGATGGATATATTATACTTTGTTCCAGGTTGAAGACCTCCCAAAGTAGTACTGTTTGATGAACCACCTAGAACTTTGTACTCGATTGTAGGGAGTACACCAAACGTATACGATGTTTTAATAGCATTTGCATGAAGGGTATATGATGTAAGATTTCCATTTGGTATATCAGGTGGTTCCCATGTAATCCGAAGAGTATCAGGCTTAATACGATCTATTTTTATTCCTCTTGGTGGACTAGGTCCTATAAAAATAATAAATATCTTTATCTCAATATTGTTAAGGAAACAATGGAGATACAGAATTATTTAATGGATTAGAAAACCCATACCTTTTTGGCCAGTAGCGTGCACCTCAATAACAGTACAATTATCTGATTGACTATGTGGACGAAATTTACTGCTACAATAACATTGCTGACCATTCATTACACCTGCAAACCTAGAAAACAACTTAACGATCAACCAACTTCAAACATTAACTTTCTCTCCGATATTCTACTTAGTCTCTCGCAATAACATATCCATTATTGCCAAACAAGTTTTAATAAAACTATAATATTATATGACCATTATAATTATTAACTTACATGTAGTAACGAAAGCGACATTCTTCAATACACATGGAGCTAGAATCGGTGTATCCCAAACTAGGTGATGGTGCATCCTCATTTAACACAGAATCCCACAGACATCCAGTATAATTTTGTGCATACACTTGGCACCCAAGAATTAATGAGATCCATAACGCGAACATGATAAAACGCGAATTAATTAAGAAAAAAAGAATTATCCTCTATAAGCTTAACTCCACCCACATTATAAAAGAACTTTGGTGCACGATGATCCTCTGACTCAACAAACGAATGATGTCAGAATGCAGGTGGGCAATAATATTTGTTTTTGTAATACTAATAAAAATGAGTGAGTAACGAAATCGTGTTTTTTAATATCTTTGGAAAATTATATAGAAAAATTCTTATTTATTCCCGTGGCTTTGAAAGGTTTATATGTCAGGTACAATTATATTACAATGTATGGTTATGTTAAAGAACGAGTGGATGAAATGAATGAAAGATGACAAAAGCACAGATCAGCAGGGCGCGCGCACTACAGTCATTCTTACTGCTGCTGCCAGTTACAGGCGGCCATTGCCTTTCCCTATTGGTTGCTTATCACTCCTTTCTCAATGCACTGACGCACCGAATAATTAGGATGAGGTAAAGGAAGATTAAAATCTTTCTGGTATCAAAATCAATAATAGCATAACTGGCAATGATGGCTAAAAAACTGCTGACTGGAGAACATTGAAAAATTCGTTGTAACCTGTATAAAATGTTGTCTAATAAGACTGTAGGAAAGATGTACAAATAATAAATATTCATAAGGAATGTAGATGACATGAAAATTCATATTTTCTACAAATAAAGAATATTATATACGAACTTCCAGTAAAAGCTACAATTCTTTAATTCACAGTTATTCTTTTGCAAATTTGCTTAACAAAACTTCGATTTTTATTTACACGCAACTTTTCCATTCCTCAAAATCGTATGTATCCATTGACGTACATAGATCAATCACCGATAGGCCATATATATTTATCAGATTCAAAACTTTCAGGATTTATAAATTATGCATTGCATAAGATTGCTGTAAAGTTCGCGTTATCAAAAGGTCGCGGTAAACGCAGCCTTTAATAGGTGCAGCGTGACATTGGCGTGTTATTATAATCTCAAATTAATCTGTATAAAAAAAATTTGAAAAAATATATCCTACTAATCACAGAAGCATTAAGCTATCTTACGTGCGATTGTTCACCTATAACTGGAGACCGGATCGAAAGTCTAATTAGTCCGAGCAAGACTTTAATCAACCAATGCAATTAGATCGAGGCCACGATGCAGAAAGTCTTTTTCCAATTGAGGTAACAACCCAAACGACTAAAACTTGGTTGGTTTATTATTCGCTCAATCTACTACCCCACAGTTTTATATATTTCCAAGAAACCTTCAAGGTCGCAGTGCTTATAAACTGTAGAAAGATGCCATCTAAAGGGTGTAGCGTGCAGACTTCGCTGCTACGTTCATAGAGGCTAAAGACCCTTGAATTAATTTTCAAGGAAACTCCAGGTTCCCCAAACCTTTATCAGGTCAAGTCGCATAATGATTTATGAAAAATTTCGAGTAAAAATGAATGATTCACACCTGGTAACAACTGCCGCAGAGTTTTCAGGTCAAAGGAGCATGAGATCGCACGATAAGTCTTATAGAATATTATTATAAAAAGCAACCACTGCAGATAGACCGATGTTATCGTGCAAAGACGAAGTAACTCGGTTAATTTTCGTATACGAATAATAATCCACTTTATGGAATGCATATAGAAATATCGCCAGTAAAATCCAAGTGTCTAGCGTTCACAGTAAAACGATAAATTCCCATGTAACTTCCTCGCGAAATTGCTCGGCGCCTGCTAATGTACGGTGACTTATATATGCATAAGGTAACCAATGCTCAGTACGGTAAGGATGAATCGTGCCAAGAAAAAGAGCCGTAAAGGTAGTTCACAGCGCAGGTCTGGTACATAGAGGTTTCTGGAGTTCTGAAACTCGTGCGCCCCAACAACTACCCGTAGGAAAACTGGATGCCTCGAGTCACGCAAGACGTCGCACCAGGTCCGGCCACCCACGGAATATTCTAAGAGTTGATTCAGTCAGTCATCGAAATGAAGTACAGCGTGTGGTTTCTGTCGGCGCTTCTCCAGGAGTTTCTTTTCCTTGGTATCCTTACACCTGTTTATACCCAGAGGACCCATGCGAGACAAGGAATGAATCGTGAGGCCCCAATCATACAGATACCTGAACAAGGAACTCTGATTGGCAAAGAGGTTGAATAACTAAGTGTTATAATTATTGAAGTTCAAAATGTGTTACCGTTCTTTGTTTTTTATAAAAATTCTTTTCTGTACACATATATAATTTCCGGTGCTTCTTCTACGTTATTAGATATTCCTAACCCGCACACAAAGAGTTCTGCAATATCTGGGTATCCCGTATGCTCAACCACCAATAGGCCAAGGACGATTTTCTGCCCCGGTTACCACCCCGTTACCATCCTGGAAAGGAAACAGAACAGCTACCCAGTTTGGACCATCTTGCCAGCAGGTTTCCGGCAATCGGAAACTCCATGAGATTCATTATATACAGCTGCTTCCACCTGGCCAGCCAGATCCAGGATTCAGCGAGGACTGTCTGTTCCTCAACGTCTTTGTTCCTGATGGTGAGTTCTGTAATATACATAAAATTGTTTAAGATATTGACTTTCTTCACTTGACTGTTTTCTTTGTTTTGACTGTACTTAATTAAAGGTTAGTTACACGTACCATGCGATTCTCTGAAAGAAAACTGTAATAAACTCCACTGCTACTGGCAGCAAGGTTTTGGACATAAACAAAAATTACGTGAAGGGCCATGAAGTCTGTTTTTTGAATAATTAAATAATTACAAATAATGACGTAACAATACTTTTATATCTCCAATGATAATTCTCCATCGCTTTAATACTACCAGAGCATTGAACTGTTTCAATGATCAATTATCAAATCATTCGTCACGCTCTGATTACTCGAAGAATTGCAGCGATCGTGATACAGACTACATCCCCATCGAGAATGTATCTATGGTCAAATAACAGTGACTAACGAAATCTATAATCGTACGTAGCTCAGATTTTCATAATCTCTGAGAACAATAAAAAATATATATATAATCGAATCTCAAACTAAATAAAGTATTCGAACCCTACAGTCTGTTGGTCGATATAAGTAGTAACGACAACAATAACTAGTACACGTAGTGGCACGCGATCTTTTAGGGCCGAAGAGATGTCGAGATACGAAGGCAGTCACGAAACCTTTCCTTTGCATTATTTTCTTGGACGACGCTCAAACTCAACTGAGACCACCCTCTATCCCGTTCTTACCCTTTTCAAAGTAACATGGTAAGGCATAGAGAACTCCGTTCAGAGCTTTATACGCTGAGGTGAATCATCATCATCATTATATAGATTTAGTCAAATTAGACTCGCACAAAGTTTCGTATCTAACCTCAAGACGAGGTCAAGTAGTTTAGGGAAGATATTTAACAAACGCGTCTACCTAATATTACCCCAGGGATTGCGTGTCCCTGGTAAATTTTACTCTCCTTTGTGACCATGACAGAGTCTTCGTTAAACCATGATTCCGAATTATATAAATAGATAAGACATCTAAATTGGGTGTCTGTAATCAGGATAAAATTGATCTGAAATACCATCATTAGTAGGAATATAGTAAATGGTAATTTTGACAAATATTTTAAATACAGTCGCTAAAAGACGAAATCCTTTTAGTTAACCTCTAACGTTTTGATCGATAATAGAGGTCCAATTAATTCAGGAAACCGACCCCCTGATGGATGGCCCGTGATGGTCTGGTTTCACGGTGGCGACTTTAACACCGGAACGCCTGCTATTTGGGATGCATCGATTTTCGTCACCAAGCAGAAGGTCAGTTACCGAAAGCAGATAGATAAGGTATGATAAGGAAAAATAGTGTTAAATTTTTGGTATCCGTAAAGGGTCACAGGTTGACTTGTCAATTTTTTATATTTTACGGTATTCTAGTTTTACTTTGGATGAAACGTAGAGATTTATAAATTTGCAATAGTTATCCGAATCTGCAGCCAATTTTACTAGAGGTTAAAGAGAAATCGTCGTATCTCGCGAGTTCACTATTTTTTGATTAAATCACAATGTTAAATCGATATTTCGAATATCTGCATTCACTCAATACATGTACGTTAACCCGGCAGCGTCTACGTTGGGTCACTTAGACTGGGAACATTTTCAAATGTGGATGTTTCATTAACATACTCAAATCGTAAAATGTTATCTAAATATGATAATTCTCAGATAAACTCTCAACATATTAGTTACGTGAAATAAAACCCTTAAATCTCTAGTCGGGCCTTACAGACCCATGCAGAAGACGTTCCTTTTTATGATGTAGACGACGCCGGGTTAAAGCAAGTGAGATAAGGATTTTCGAACTTCATCCATTATCAATTAACGATCCAGTAATTAATTTGATTTTGATTTCTTGGCAGATATTGGTCGTCACGGTAGCTTACAGACTGAATATCCTGGGCTTCTTTACTACAACGGATGCTGCGGCACCAGGAAATTATGGTATGCTAGATCAGATAGCGGCTCTGGATTGGATCCGCAAGAACATTGAAATATTCGGAGGGTCATCGTCAAATATTGTAATCTACGGTCATAGTTCAGGAGCCATTAGCGTAGGACTTCACATGTTGAGTCCATTGAGTAGAGGCAAATTTTCAAAAGCAATAGCTCTAAGCGGTGACCCCATAGGTTCGGTACGTACACCGGAAGCCGAGGAACCGATAGTTGACCTTGTCGCAGATAAATTTGGTTGTAACCGACGACCTACGTCTAAACTTATGGAATGTCTACGTCGAACTGGTGCGGAACTCCTAGTGCGAGTCTCCTCGGATATTGAAACATGGGGCCCAATTGTGGACGCAGAGACAACAAATTCATCAGAACCATTTTTACCAGAACATCCTAACGATATACTTGACAGTGGTAATTTCAATGCCGTACCGCTATTGACTGGATTTACAAACAACGAACAAGCTTTGGTTTATAGTCAAGCTAATGGCGGTAATGATGGTGGAATTAGTTTGAATAAATTCGAATCTCTGATCGAAGAGGAAATAACAGCCGCCATACAGATGCCGGATGAGAATAGTACTTGTGAAGTGAAGCCACATTTGGCGGTAGATGCTGCTCTATTCTTTTATCGACCACACCCACCTAATCAAAATCCTGCAGTGCTGAGGGATAAATATTTGGATTTTCAAATAGAGAAGAATTATGCATCGGGATTGACGCTAATGGCTGGAAAAGTTTCAAGAAAAGAACAGGCTTTTGTATATAGATTTGATTACAGACCCAGGACGGTATCAGTTACGAAAGACGTACCAGAATGGGCTGGTGTACCTCATATGTTTGAATTGCAATTTATTTGGGGACTTCCGTATACTGTTGGTAGTACTACACAATGGAATGCAGCTGACAAGAAGATGGCTGATGTGATGATGACTATGATGACAAATTTTGCAAAATCTGGTAACCCGTCACAACCTAATATCAAGTGGGAGCCCTATACTGAGGATAATCCTGGTATACTTATCATTAACAGGAATATTAATATGAGTGACTCAAATTCTGTGGATTATAAAGCTTTGGCTTTTTGGAATGAATATTACCCAATGGTTCTTGACGAGGCTATGAACAATTGTTGCAATATGACTGCGGGATCTATGTCCTTCGATGACTATTCTTACAAAAACATTTATTTACTGACCAGTATTTTTGTTACGATACTGACAACTGCTCCTTTGTGACTAGACGAAAGTACTCTAACAGATATCCTTTGAATGCGAAACCATATCTTCTCTTCGAATAGACATACAATCTAGTCTATGAATGTGACAAAAGCATAATAGTGCCCATCTTTCTAGTTGTTATCATCTTTACCTGGAAGTATTGGGAACCGAATAAATAAAAAGTTTAGTAACTCTGAAATTACCCATTTCTACAGGAACCACTAAACGATCATCGCAGTACATTAAAACGCATTTGGCACTAAATACCTCATTTATTGTCCGAGGATTGTCGCCGTTCCAATTTTACACAGCTATTTTCAGCCGCTATGCGCATACAGCATCGCAGCAAATACGTAAGACCCAAGGATAATAACTGTAGAGTCTTTGGGGTTCTATTAATTGCGATTGTCTGTCCGAATATTAGCAGATGAAATTGACGGGAAGTCTAGTGTCCTGCTCTGAGAGAATGCTTGAGAAATCCCTTTACGGAGGGTTCGACCGATCAACATTTATTGAATTTTTTATTATTTGCTTTAATACGGAGAGATATAGAAAAACATATATTGTTTGAGAAACAAACGGTTGATAACTTATGAATATTTTGATGCTTTCATAATAATAATTAATAATTAATTAATAATGTATGTACTGTCTATGTATAATTATTATATTATATAAGAGAGGTGCGCGGCGAGCGATGCATGGGGGGTTGGTGGCCTGCGCACGCGCACACCCAAACATTTCAATTTTTTTTCTTTCTCCTAAATATATAATATTAACCAATCATTTTGTTATGCAAAACTCCTACAGTGATAACCGATGTCTCGGGGTCTCGTACTACATTTGTGCGCCATTGTTGCGCGTGCACACGAGCCGCCCCGGGACTAACGTATATACAATATTCCACTCATCTCCTCTCACGACCACTTTTCCATTCCACTTTCGGACCCTTGTGTTCCGCGTTTTATTAAATTTTCGCAGTGACCCTCTTTTAACCTCTTTCTCTTCTTTCCCTCTATTTTTTTCCGTCGTATCAGCCCTCTCTTAGTCACTAGTATTTTCATGTCGCATTATCCCTTCACCCAACCACTGGCTGTCTTCAGATTTCGACGTTGTAGGAAACCTGGCCACTGCCGTTCCACGTTTACAGAAGTAGACACAGCGATTTCTTTTTCTGCTTCGTCTTCTTCTCCGGCGACTTTTTGTTTATTTGCCGCACCAGGTCGTAGAAGATCTAAAATAGTACGAACATAAAGAATATATTTCAATTACCAGCAACAAGAAGGATTATTCTTAATGGTCCATGAATCATGCACAATAATCCTTTTGAATCAGCCAACCGCAAATGACATTGACAATAATTAAAGATGACATTGACTCACATCGTTAACATTAATTTTGGCTTTGGCAGAGGTCTCCATGAAGG
The DNA here is from genome assembly GCA_030142635.1 of Trachelus troglodyta. Classification (NCBI taxonomy): domain Eukaryota; kingdom Metazoa; phylum Arthropoda; class Insecta; order Hymenoptera; family Cephidae; genus Trachelus; species Trachelus troglodyta. The sequence continues at coordinate 582,652 of JARQTJ010000272.1, forward strand.
CGCAATTGAATTGTCGGGCAAGATTGACGCCCTGGTCTTTACCCACTACCCTCTCATCCTCCAAGTCACATTTGTTGCCCACCAGTACCATCGGTACGTCATCCGTATCCTTTACCCGCAGTATTTGCTCCCTAAGGTCCTGCAGGTCATTGAACGTCGACTGCGCCGTTATCGAATAGACCAGCACGAAACCTTGCCCATTTTTCATATAAAGGTCCCTCATAGCTGTGAATTGTTCCTGAAAATCGAACATGGTCCATTCTTATACACCCTCAGTCATATAATCTCATACAAATTAGCATCTCTTTGATATGCATTGAATTATTTACCGTGCCAGCTGTGTCCAATATTTCTAGCATACATTGTTGACCATCAACTTCAACCTGCTTGCGGTAACTGTCCTCGATGGTCGGGTCATATTTTTCCACGAATATTCCTTGCACGAACTGTACAGTAAGGGCAGACTTGCCGACACCTCCGCTGCCCAGCACTACTATCTTATATTCGCGCATCTCCTTGCCCTATCTGTGCTCGTAGTCACAGCTGAGCGGTCACCGAATCCGCCACGTTTTGTCCTTATTCGCAGTCAGCGAGATAGACCTGCAAAAATAAAATGGCATTTTTTAGAAATCGCAAAAAATGAGTATCGACTTGAGCGAAAATTATAAAAATAGACAACTAATAAAACCAGTACACTTTATACACAAATTATCCATATCTATGTAATACTGATGGAAAAATCCAATTTTTATTATACATATACAAAATGACGTCACTCGGCCAATCAGCACTGCTAAATATTCATGTCATCGAACAATCATCGATTATCAATAAATTAATATTGTAAGCATAGCAATTAAATTAATAATATAAGACCATTCATTGGCCCTGAAAAAGCTTATTCAATAGCAATTTTCAAAATGGCGTAATAGCCCGATCCGTATTACGTATTAGATAAACGATAAATACTTAATATCTCTCCATCAGAGCATTTGTATCAGATATCCGATATTAGTGGCAGTGATGGCAAGTCAGGAAATTCTATAACGTGAAATATCTCAAAATTGTTAAGTAAAAACACCATTGCCTGTTGGTCTGACGTTTCACAAAAATGTTGACACTTCCTTCTGGACTCCAGGTTCAAATTAATATCGTATTTTGCATCGAGCAAAGGCGTAGGATGAAAATTTCGTCGTGACGCGTGACAATTTAAAAAAAAATGGCTCGAGGAACTTTTTCCGCCTGATTCACCTCGCAATGAATAGCTGGTTGTTATCCGTCACGATTCTTATCAATAGAGTCCGTCACGAGAATTGCGTAGATATAGAAGCATACTGATTGCACATTATTGGTGCTTTTAAAGCCATGGATAATAATGCCATACGATAGTTCTCTCGTACTCGAAACGCTTTCGAGAAAAAAAAAGCACTTGACGACACTTTCCCACGATCAGTCATTTTTTTCACTCTCTGTAAAATCGATACCGCAAGATAAGAGAATTAATAATGTAATATTACAGTAAATCAATAATACGTCATCGCGATCGATTTATTGCTGGCATATATTTATTTTTTATCCACGATTCAGAATGCCTTAATCTAAAATCCCACGCGCATCCTCGTACCCCGAATTCATCGTGTAAAAGCCTAAGAAAATTACAAAGACCTCTTGTAACAGTAGCTGTACGTTGTGAATAAAAATAACATTAAGAAAAAAAAAATCTATTGTCCCATATAACGTAACAGATATACTCCATTAAAATTTTCAAGAACAAAACCATTCATCAACAATGACCACAAAGCGCACGGATCCTAAGCTAATGCGATTTCAATATAGCTCAAAAGAAAAACTAACGGATATCTAAAAATTGTTCACACTGTTCAAATCGACGGAAAAAGCTAAAAAAGGCTTAAATATAGCAATAAAAAAATTATGCAGAGACGAAATTTCGAAAAGAATTTTCATCACCGGCTAGACACATATTTTAACCGTATATTTGACTCCGTCGGTGGCTATCTATAACGACGTACAATGTAGAGACAGACATAGCACAGAATCAGCAAGCCGATATCGAGCTCTATTGTGAGCTGTGAATTGTCACTGGTGTCCTTCCCCCAGATTATCAACGTCGCAGATGTATTGGGCTATTGCACAATTGAGTATAATAAGAGACAAAAGAAAAAAGTATCTAACCCCAGTTAACATCGAGGTTCTGCGACTGGTACGCGTACGCGTCGAACCTAACCTCCAACCGGGTAGCCACCTCGTACATACAAGGTACATGGAAAGAGATAGGCAAGTATTCAGAGATAAGCAAGTAGTCAGGGATAAGCAAGTAACAAAGTATGTGGAAGCAGATAGGCCAGTAGTCAGGGATAAGCAAGTACGTGGATAGATATGTAGACCTGGTGGGTAGATAGAAAGATAGTACGTAGGTAGGTAGGTATCTACGTAGGTGAGAGCAAGTAAGCCTGAAAGTAGATAGGATCCCCAGACACGTCGGACATCCACTTTGAACTGTAAATACGTTATCTGCTCCAGGGAGTTCTCGATGCACTTGATCGCACACGGTCACCTCCCTGGGTTCATGGCGTACATTGTACCCGGCAACAGGGATTACTTACTATCTGGATCAGCCGAAAGAGACCAAAAATAAAAGAGGATAAGCCTTGTGGAAATAGCGATTATTTGAAAAGCACTTCGTTACCAATATAAAATTCCACTAGGGTCTCTCCTAGTGCCCACTCGTCGCATCTGTTTAGGCTCTCTGGCAAAACTAAAGTAGAGGGGGAAGAAATGGGATCGATAAGATAATTAGTGCGGATTAATTTGGTTAAGCGAGATACCTGCCATCAACCTTTACGCACTGAGCACGTTCCTCTTGCGTAAGGGTCTTGGGCGCGTTCGTTCGTTATACGTAAGAAAGTATACATGTAGATGGGCAGAATCGAACTTGAGACATATATATATGTTTTATGTACTCGCCATTAATCGAGTGACCAATTTGATTTGTTCGATCATCATATTTATTGGATCGTGTAGTTCGGCAGTATCTCCGCGAGAGGCGCGCGTTACGAATTCCGACTAGAGTCCCTCTAGTAAGAGTCCGGCCAACGGTGGGCCTTTTACTGATTGGCTCCGCCATTTTTAGGGCTCTTTCCGGAATAGGATGTGTGTGTGTGAATACGTATATGGGAGGCAT
>JARQTJ010000272.1:585953-709188 GCA_030142635.1 Trachelus troglodyta
ATAATTTGAAAATCCGCGTGCAATGTCATGGCGGCTCCAAACGAGCCCTAAACATGGCGTCCCTTCCGGGTATTGGCAGGACTCTTACTAGAGGGACTCTAATTCCGACGAGTCACGACCGCGCCTTTAGTACAAGCTCGTCATGAATGGACGACAGGAGCAGCGCCAGTGTTTGGATAGAACCAGTTGGACTGCTCCATTGTGTAAAAGTATGTCACAGTGACTCGCCATTCTCGAAAAAAAAAAAAAGAAAAGAAGAGAGGAAGGGTGGAGCCGAGGAGCTCCGGTCCATTTCTCACCCCCACCGCAGGTCTACAATCGACAAGAGGAGTTTCCAAGAATCGAAGGCAAAGTGTGCCAGGCACAAAAAATAGTAAATCTATGAGGATGCAGCCTTCAATAAGAAACGAGATAAAAATTTGACCTTGGGCAAGGACAAGCTAGGGGAGACCAAGAAAAAAAGAAACCACCCCTTTTTTGGAACATTAGGCTAATTCCACTGGGTATCAGTTTAACTACCGCATATCACAGCAGGACATGGGCGTGTGACTAGGGGCTGATTTTCATCGAGCGAAATTTTTTTTTTAGAAATAGAAAAAGAAGTACACGCTTCTTACGTCAAGAATTTCATCAGCCAACTATCGTCTCCGCATCGACACCACAATCCTTAGGTTTATACACGAACGTGCATCGGGGAGTTGTTTCCATGGATTAACGAAACCAATTCCCCGAAGGCGTCCCCAGGTATCCATTTAGGTTCGTTACACGGGATTACTTGCGAAGTCACCTATCCGACCCTGGAGCGCACTTACGGGCCGGCAGCAGCCGACGGGTAAATCGAACGGCTATACGAGGCGTGGAGCAAGACTTGATTTACCCCAGCCATAAGCGAATAAAAAGTTTTATGGATACGTAAAGCGAATTCAGGGTAAAGATACGTATACGCACGGGGTGTCAACTACGTAGCGACGCGGGTAACCTTTTTCAGCGGCTCGAGAGCTTTTCTATTTCATTTGAATTTTCATATGACAGTCAAGCCACGAATAAAGAGAAACAGGGGGGAACGGTATTAGGGCGTATACAATAGAAATGATATCAAGGCGTTGTCGACGATAAATACCAATAACATTACCGATAAATATAGCCGAGAGATATTACCAGTAAAGTTTTATATATTGCAAGTAGCTATAAAAAAATATAAGACTAGAATGCGACTTTCGTTATATCACAAAAACAAGTATTAAGTAATTTTTAGTATTTTACATACAGACATTACTGCTAACATTATTCGGGAAGTGGTCGTTGATAAGGAATTCCAGAGAGCATGCAGGGAATAAAGTCCGGTCGAAGTGCATCCTGGGTAGATAAGAGCAGGTCGGTCTAAGGATATGATGCAATGTACGATAAAGATATTACAAAAAAAAACTTGTCCGAATTCCATTCACTATGGAGAAATTAAAAAGATAAGGCGGGCAGGTCTGCGGAGAACGTTGAAAAATCAATTTTTAAGAATAAAAAATTTTGTCGATAATAATTTTCTAAAAAGGAAGGAAAAACAATGGCAACACAATCAAACGTAACGTAGTGTAAATTCGAGAAGTCCTCGAGTATCTTCTTACGTTACTGTTCTAATGTGGCTTCCGGTCTACGATTCCGCTTCCGGTAACGACTACCGGCCATGTGAACTGCCATCTAGGGTGACGATGCCTTTTCTCTCGCGAGTTCCTTCTTGTAAAGCACTGACGTAATAGAACGGCGCTCCTATCGTGTAACGAATCTCGTTGTAATTCAACTCGCGAATTTTCCATAATGATATCGAAGCTCTCGAATGTTCCTGTAGGTAAAAGTTCGACGACGCAATTACAATGACTTCGAAACGAACGGTCACTGGTGTCCATTCATAAAACGAGTTTGATCTTCGTACGTTGTTAGGTGAATTTCGATTGATCGATACCTCGCGATCTGATGCTCGATATATCGTATAAATAATATAATCGATAGTCAGCTATATTCACGTAACTCCGTCACACTGTCCTTCGGTACGGATGAACGAGCAATGACGAAACATCATGGATGAATAACTTACAGAAGTCCGAAGCTGGCGGAGGGAGAGGAGGTCAATGATCCTCGTGAACACTTAATGATAGATTTTACAGAAAAATCCATGCCACCTTGAAAATACAGGGTTTTACGTCTGGAACGTGTAAAATTCAATGCCCGGCGTTATATATAAAATGGCGAACAGTGACGCTGTGGGGAATAACGTTGGGCAATGGAACATACAATTATGCTCGTAAAGGGAAAGAAAAAGTTCTATCTTGTTTTTTCTTCCTTGTTTTTACTACGACCGAAGGCCATTATTTAGCCGTGGATACGACAGACTGAGTTTACGTAGTAGAAGAAACCCTTTTCCTAACTGTGCACCTTGTTCGCTTTGTCATAAACGTTACTTCGTATACGGGGTGGGGCATTTGTGTTGACCAAGTCGAATTTTTCGGAAACGAAGCCAGATATGAAAAACAATTTTCAAACGAAAGTTTTGAGGTTTCAAGGGGGCGTAAAATTCTGTTTTTCTTCGGGAAATTAAAAGAGCATTTAATTTTCAGTCTAAAAGTACAAGTACACTAATGACCAACAATTATGAGATGATAAGATATTATTAAAATAAGAAAAAAATATCCGTTATAGTTAGCCTACGTGCCCATCTGGGATACATTGTGCACCCGGCTTAAAGTTTATTTTGACTAGGGACGTTAAAGATGCCTGCCTTGAATTTCGTCGCGTTTCGCGAGACAAGAGAAAGGGGATAGTAGATAGTAAATTCCAGGTAATATAGAGAACTGATGTTTTTGTTATTTTAAAAATATCTTATCACCTGTCAATTTTGAGTCACCAGTGTACTTGCATTTTCAGATTCAAAATTGAATGCTCTTTTGATTGCTGAAAGAGCAATTTTGCATCATCCCATTGAAAAAATGAAAATTTACCTTCGAATTACTATAATGCACTCCGGAAGAAATTCAATAACGAAATCTTCCGTGTGAAACATTTTATGTTCGACTTTGTTTCCGAAAAAATCGACCTGCTCACTATAAATACCCCACCCTGTATAAACGGTTTGATGTGACGACCGAGAAATAAGGTAACGATAGAATTGTCGATTTAACACCTTTCTTATTAGCTAATGGACAATCAAGGAAAGTTGGGAGTCGTAGAGTAAATCTAATTAAATTATAGATGCACGACTGCAATAAAAGTCTGTGTATTCGTTTAATTTTCTGATTGAATAAATCGAGTCAAACTGTTTTCTAACATTTCCCCTATCCAGTGTCTTTTAAATGTTCTATAGAGGTTACCATGAATCTGGTTATATAGATGCCCGTAAGATGGCGACACGAGTTCTGACCGTTAGAATTGTAAATTACGTAAATTTGTGTTACTATTACACTGATTGTGAGTACTTGTGTGATTTTCATGAATAAAAGTACATTACTATTTATAGCAGTCCGCGCAAGTATATTTTTCACTTACTATATTCCCAATATCCTAGCCAGGGTAGCACTGACGCTGACGACAATGTGACACTTTCGAAAACCAAATACACACATAGACGCGTGCGATAGCTTTGAGAAAACCGCCACTACGCGGCAGCACCGTGCTGACGCCACAAAAGAAGGCAAAAAGCAGCGTACGTTTTTTCTTTTTTCTTTTTGAAAAACATTTTTAGCCAAAATGATTCACCCTCGGTATACATACATTTGGTGATATTCAAGGTACAAAGGACTAAGGCTTGAGAGTAACTCGTAATCCCACGAGTCTAAAAAGGATGATAGAGAGAACGAAATAATTGTTTTATCCGCAAATTAATAAATGAGGCGGTTAATATGATTTACTCGTGAAATTCTTCAGTCTGCCCGAAGAAACATTGAAACGAATTGCAAAAACAGAAAATTTAATAAAATTCGTTACGCTAACCAGCCAGATCTTCAAGGGTACAGGTGATTTTTTAAAACTGGTTCGTTTACCTCTAAAAGTACTGAAATAAATCTCCCATGCTTCTTTATCTTCATTGTCTCCACATTAATATTACTCTATGGAAAATTTACCAGGGAGCTATTGCGTTGATACTCTCGTTTAGCGAATGAAACCGAGCGTAAGAAATAAGATTAAATTTGCGGTTAAAAACAAAAAGATACGAAGGTCTGGATACGATCGGTCGTTATATAAGGACTTAAAAAATACATAAAAGTGACCAGCAGCATTGGTTACTGGTAATTGCTACCCCTGTGATACCGCAAGAGATTATAATAGGGTATTGCTCATGCGGTACCCCTTTAAACTCTTTGCTTGGAATAAAGTCCAAAGATAAAAAGAAAAAAGGAACTCTGCTTCCATCCAGGATCTTTCGTACTTTTACTTGTCAACCAGCACTCTAAGTGCCATCCCCTTCAAGATGATGGAGAATCGGGTGCACTTTGGTCTTCGTTAAATCCATTGTCCGTCAGAGGAAAGGTGCTTAAAGTGTCGCCGACTAATCGAACGTAATTGCATGTCGACCCACACTGTAACGGAAGTTGATCACCCTCGTACCTAGACTCGCATTATGGCGGACGTTATGACTCATAAATTCTGTGTAGGGTCGAATCGAACTATCATCGGGATTTTCACCCCCCTTAAAAAAATAAGTGGATTAAAAAGAAAAAACGAGGTAGGGAGGGGTAGCCCAAAGGGTTTTAAGAAGGATTAACAAAATTATCAAATCACTCAAGTCTGACTGAAGTCAATTTATCAAAAAGGGAATAAAAAAGAAAATAGATAACCTGGACTCTCTCCAAAGTATGTATGTACATCGCGTGACGCACGTGAGTCATGACTTTTTTTTCATAGGGGAGCGTCATGGATCCTGGCTTACCCTGATGATCTGAAATACCTGGCTGAAAGTATAAAATTTAATTTTTGAAAAAATTTCCGCAGAGTTTTGAATACCTAAGATAAATTCTTCGAGTAATAGACTAGCAAAGTTATATTTTGGAATACCTCTCTTTTTTTAATTTCATAAGAACCAAGTTTATAAAGAGTACCGAAGCAAGAGAGCGAACTGATAAAGTAAGAAGTGGTCCAGTAAAAGTTCTCCCTCTCTGAGAAAAAAAAAATGGCAAAATTACGTCCGTTATAACCGGCCTTGGGCAAAGTCACGTGAGTCACTCATTATTCACTTTAGTCACTATTCATTCGCGTGAAATATTGAATCAGCCTCCGCCATTTGCTATTCTTCATTGAAACTGGAAATTTATACAGGACTGATCTCATGCAACAGCGCCGTTTTGTCGTTCCAGTAACCCAGTGCGAACCGAGGAATGAATTTTACGTTGAAATCAAGTACGCCTGATGCATCCAAGCCAAGCCAACCCAACCTAACCTCAAATAACTCGTGATGTCTTCGAGCGACCTGAATTGGGTAAGGTTGGAGAATCCCTGGACAGAATGTTCGCGTAGATAATAATTGGCCTGTGCCAGGGAGATAGTCGCGTCATAGATAGAGAACTGTGAGCATGAGTGAAAGAGGGTCAGAGGCAGACACATAGGTAATGAGGTGCATATTACGCAGAGTAAACGATAGACGCATAAAGCGAGGTTATAATCGTGGGAGAACTAGGATGTGAGGTATAGCAGTTGTTAGAATGGAGAATTCAAGAGGAGCAGAGAGGTCAGGAAGGTCGAAGATGATCAATCTCGATACCGGATTGCGCAATAGCATGGACAGGGTAGTAATTACTACAATTTCCCATCCGAATATACCGTTTTCGAGAATTCCAATTAAATGAAAAAGTGCGGTACGGGCAGAAATAGATATTCGGATCTTTAGAAACGTGCCGAAGAATTGTATGTTACTTGGAATGCATGAATAATATAAAGCATGGGGAGAGAATATTTGAATCTGTCTTTTGAACGTGCTTATCTTTCAGGCGCCAGTGACTCGCTTCGATCCTCCTAGCTGGAACGAGTTACAGTGACCTAACCTCAATTTTTTTTTTAATAAGAAAAGCGGTTTCGTGTTATCGATTCCAAGCTGGAGAATTTGGGTGCTGGCCAATTTCACGATCCTTCACTTACAAAAGAACATCGATCTGGATGACAAATTGATCCTTCAGAATCAAGTAGTTAAAGTCCTTGTTGATTCTCAGAGACTACTCACAAAGTAGCTTCGAAGGATTGGCACGAGATAGGCAGCGCACGCTAGGTTAGGATCGGTCAGGGTATCTTAGGTATAAAATATATATGTATGTCCAAGGATCTTTTCTGGAAACTAAAATGAGACATTTCATCGAGTCATACTCATGAAAGGTAAACGAGGGTCGCACCATCTATGAAATAGCACGTGTAACAAGAAGTAGCAATTTCGAGCGAAAAAGATTTGATCATTAATCTCGTAGATGATGAATAAGAAAAAAAATATTAACATTGAGATTCGACGCTTCTGTAGCGACTGGAATCGACTGTAAGATTACAATACTATTGTCAGTATTAAAGTGGATACTATATTATTAAAGTGCCATGACAATAGGCATCAGAATAAAAATAGCAATGTTTCCCATCGTACAATGCTGCTTTTCCTTTCTTTCATTCTCAGCAACAGGACGACGAGAACAGCGACGACGACGACGTCTTCGTCGGTGACTCATAAGTTCTTCCGTGCGTCAAGTTGTCAACGCCTCTAAGCGAATCAAGACAACTGTCGACCGGACGCATGTAACGCTCCAGCTAGATTATCCCGCAGAGAAAGACTCGAATAATAAACGAGATAATAGGAGAACTGACAAAACTACAAGTAGAAGTACATGCGAAAGCAGCCAGTGTATCTTAGCGCGGAAAATATTGTTGCGTGGCAAACGTACAATTAGTGCCCTACGAGTCTCTCACAATTGATACGAATTGGACAATATTAGGTTGATTCGTGGGCGAACGCCGTGGAGGCGTCCGTCCTGGAAAAAACGGTCGCTACTCGCCGTGAGAAAGCGCAGCAACGGCTGCGGTGGCGGCTTCGTCGCGTTGGGATTTTTAGAGATCATAGTTTTTCAATGATCAGAAGCAAGAGAATAGTACGGGATATGGCGATGGAGAGAGAGAGAGAGAGAAAGATAAAGTGAGAGAGGAACACGAGAGAGATGGGAGAGTGCTAAGAAAGAGTTGATGGAAAGAGAAAGATCATTATGGCTAGAGAAAGAAGAATGAGCTTACCTTCCACTGTCTTCCACCTATCTCTTTGGCTCTACGCTTGAGGTCTCCTCGCTGCTTCCTATTCGGCGATCGGTCCTCCGGATTAGCTGATACTCCAGGCACCGATTAACTGCTTTCTGCCGTTTTACTCGGCCCGGCACTACACCGCCATGAGTTCATATAGGGAAGAGAAAATAATACACTTCACAGGGCGAGCCTTGTACGATCCACGGGCGCGTGTATGTCACTCGATTCGTGCACTGCCCCTTCGCGCCGCTCGCCGGGTTCACGGAAAACTTCCTCCTAGTGAAAAAGGACACGCGCCCTCTTGCGACCAACCTTAATAATGTCCAGGTCACCGATTTTCCACGACCGATACGACCTTTGATTCTTCACGTTTAAGACAGCGCGGCGGTGCACAATTCTACCGTTATCTAGGGCGATGCCTTCTCTGCTCACCGCTTTGCCCTGAGTTTATGAATTGTGAGGTTATGTAGAAATTCCACTCGTCCATTAAAGATGATACTGTCTCTCTGCTTTATCTACTGTTCTTTGCTCTTGTACGGCTTGGTTCATATGGTAAGTAACTCGGACTCACATGATCAGTTGGAAACGAGAGCCAATGAGGGCAGTGCTTTAGAGACGATCCAAGGGAAAAGAATAGAGATGATTGGCTGATATTTTGATACTTGGTATAGATGACGTTGTCGTGAAAATGGACGTTAAGTGTTAAATGATTTTTCATTGATACTTTAGTATATACTCAATTTTTTGTATTATTATAAATTTTTTTATAGTTGTAATTGACTTCTTCGTTATAATTGGATTTATACTAATTTTAATTTAATTATTGGTACTGTTGTTTTGTGACGATAGAAAAAGCGTATGGTAGATTCCTTATTGATTGCTTGGTTTTCAAGAATCCTGCGAGGAATATTTGTTTGTGATCTATTAATGGACACATTAAATTATGTAGGAGTAGTACGCCTTTGTGATGTTATTTGTTAATGCCGAAATCATTAGACTGCCATTGCTCCAGCATTTTGGACACAACCGAATGAGCCATTGGAAATAGACTTTACTGACAATCCCTCCAATCCAGACATGTTTTTCAAAGCATGAACACATTAATAATAAATCACTTGTGGATTTCCGGTAGTCGTACATTCTCAGGATACTCTGTTAAATATAATAATTTAACGATACGTGAGTAAATTAGTTTTGAACATATGAATAATTTGATGGTGATAAAATCAATATTGTCTCAGAACAGATACGTTAATTAAGAATAAAATTTGAACAGTTGATTCAACGAGATATAATTGACCTTGAATATCAAACCGAATGACCAACAATTTCGAACATGAATAATGGCGGGAATTTTGAAACTGCAAAAATATTTATGCTGTCATTAATCTTCTGTTATTAATGATTACTTTTTTCTAGATTAAAATCATCAAACTGATGGACAGTGTTAATTATTACCGTAAACACGGCTTGCGAGTAGCAAGTCAAGCAGAGATTCTTAGATCTCATCAAAGGGATAATGACTTTGTCAAAGATTTGCGAGATCAACTTTCCGATATATTGCATAAATTTGGGTGCAGAAATCTCATCTCAGTTGTCAATTCAAGCATTCCAATAAAATTAGTTTATTTCTATTTTACTTCCGGATTAGGAAATCAAACACTGGGTGAAGAATATACTGGTATTGTACAAGCCAATTTCAAAGCTCGTAAAATTCCATCGCTTACTGTGTGTAACATCTTTCTTACATAAATTTGTCCTCTGTTCCCTGTAAATTAAACAACACTCTATTTCACAGGCAAGAATACTAGCTACTTTATTGGAATGCTTCGGGGAACAGATTCTCCTTAAGATGTTAGAGAAGCTTCAGACATCAGTAAATCATCCACAAAGTGAATTTACACCCGAAGCAATAAATTGCATTAATAAATTACTCAGTAGATTGAGAGCGGCAATCCCTATTTTTATCTTAGCACATAGAGGATTGTTTTATATATATGGCAGATACTACAGTTTGGGTAGAAGAGTTGCTGGAATCGATTATGCCAAAGTCAGTATTCAGCATGCAATGCTGTAATTCTTAACAATTTTATTGACGATGATTTTTCCAGGTTTATGGTCAATATGTAACTGATGGTGTAAGTTGGGGATTAAGATTATTGGGTATCACTACCTTGATTCAATGTATTTTAAGATTTCGACAAAGCCTACAAGTAACAACTGCCAATAGTAATAATATAGAGGTCGAAGAAAGCATTGGAGGAAAGTGTCATCTTTGTCTCGAAGCAAAGCCAACAACTGCAACACCCTGTGGCCATTTATTTTGCTGGTTTTGTTTAGCAGATTGGTTAAGTGGAAGACCTCAGTGTCCATTATGTAGAGAACGTGTAAATCCGTCACGAATAATACCCTTAATGAATTTATAATGAAACATATGTCGATGACAGAATTTGTTGTATGAGCAGGAAATATAAAATGTTTGATGTAACGATAATATCATAACATATTTGTATATATTACATGTATAACCCTATTGTTACTTCAAAATAAATCTTTCGATATTTAAAACCTCATGTTCTTCCTCCATACAAAGTTCATACGTCACCAAGTGAGCATTGAGCTTCAAAAGGCTGAAGGAAGATTTTCTTTAAAGCTTTTACAAAAATATCAAGTTTATTACGTTATGCACGCACGCGACGCGTCTGTATAACAATACATCGTCCACACGAACAATAATGTACAATCGTTTCGTTTCGCGTTTAATTAATCGTTTTATAAAATACGCAGTTGAGTCATTGAATCAATAACAAGAAATTCATGATTCGGGGAGAAGCTGAGCCGTGACGTTTCCGTCACAAGGATGTGCGCTGAACAGAAAGGATACCTACTTTCTCAGCAAAATTACCAAGAAGCTGACCAAATCCGCTTGATTCTGAATGGTCCTTCATGCGGAATCCAACCGTATGGCTATAAGCATTATAAAACAATCTACGTAGACACTGTAACCGATCTTTCCTGGACCTGTAAAAAAAAAAGAAATTAAACAAAATATGCATAATGACTTATTCTTCGGAAAGCCATTATAGCTGATACTTACTGTGCCAATGCCGAACTCGTATCATCTTCGATTATCGTCGTACTCGATTCTTGTGAAGCGTGTCCGGTACACGTTTCACAAAGAGGTTTACAAGCCGCACTACCGGAAGCGAGTACATCGGTGATAGGGGCGTTAGCAGTTGTGGAACCGCGTAAGCTTCCGGTTCCGGATATCATTTGCCAGGAACCTCCAGAAGATGAAGATTCGTTTCTTTGTCGTAGACGAGTTGGTACGGGAACAGCAACGGGTGAAGTACGATTTGGTGGGAGTGGGGACCGTGAACCATGTGCTCCAGTTTCTTTATTTGGAGATGAATAAAATGTCCATGGCACAACATTTCTGCAAAGTTGAAAGAACATACTGGGTAACATCAGAGTGATATATATTTTTCTAATTAAATGATTATCTTATAATCAGCACCAGACACGTACTTGCAATCTGAATCTAAATCAATTTGTAAATAAAAAAGTGATTAAAATCTGTGATAAAAAAACATACATTTTTAACTCACCCATTACTATGACAATCCTCCTGAATCTCTGTGGAAGCACAATGGAACACTGCTGGAGGATTGTTATCTTGACTGTCACGACTATTTTGACTGACTGAACTGCACCAGCTATTAAGGCTCAAATTTGAGCTGACAGAGCTCAGGGTAACAACAGATTCGCTATCGAACATAACATTATCCAACTGGGAGTCACTATCGTTTCGCAACACCGCATGTCGTGTTCTATTCAAACGCGAATGAACACTGAACTCCTCGTCATGAATGTGTTTCAAGAAGTAAAAGCAGAAGAAGAATATCTCTTCTCCTTTACTGAGTCGATCCTCTAGGTCGTGTCCAAATAGCATCCAATCGTAGGCTATAGTGAAGTAGAGCATCTGGAAGGCATTCAGAGATGTGTGGACGGCTCCGTCAGCCCACAGACTAATTCTCAATAACGAAACGAACAGTGGCGTGCGGTCCCATCCTGAATTAGACATAATTATTTTGGAGTAGTCTCCTATAGACTATATTAGTAATACTAATCAAGTTTATATAAAATGAATGCATACCAGAGATGCAGTGAATCAGCATTCCGCTACTACTATCGTTCAGGTATCGTAGTATAAGTTTCAGGTAGTTCTGAGTGAGCTTAACTAGGTCCCAGACTTGGTATTGGTCCCAGTTGATACGCAACTGGGCAGAAATCGAGTCCTCTGGAACACCGATTTGGGCATCCACGTGAGTCTGAGACCAGTCGAACACCAGTCCCTTGGCTAGGTAGTCATTCTCGCGGAATTCCTTGAAGAACTCACATCCTGGGTATGGCAGTGAAACAATGGTGAAGTCGGAGTACCTCTTCTCTTTGTCTACCTTCTCCGAAGAAGTCACGCTGAGTACCGAACAAAAGAGCTCTGTTTAAGGGCCTCTAAAAGCGGATGCAGAGAGTAAAACAAAATGCTTGCGCTACCAGTAGAAATTTAAATTTCGATTATTGGTAACCACTTGATCGACTCTTTTTTGCATTCTATCTCTCTCATACAATCAAGATGGATACGCTCTTCATTTGGTTTTAGACAGCTTAGACCAAGCAAATATAATATCTCAGCTTCATTTTATTAAAGTTTTTCAAGACAATTTGGATCGCGTTATCATATTCCATAGCTGTTGAAGGCTAACGTTCGAAGATATCAAGTAAAAATAATGTGTGTGTGTGTGTGTACTGTCAGTGAGACATTGATATCTGATAATTGACAAAATATTGAATGTAGTATAGAGTATAATCTTTTGACATGCAAACTATGCAAATGAAACGTATTAAGTAATCGGAGATAACCTTTGGAACTTTCATACAATTTGGACTTTTCAGAACATTTAATTGTATTATGAAACGAGGTTGTAGAAATACGACAAACGGGTGGAATGGCCATTTTTTAATTGAAAATAATTGTATGCTGTTGGGCATTTTATTTTACGTACGTATATTTACGCATGTGTTTGATTATTGAAAATTATCAATTCACTTACTTCATTCCGAATTTGACTTTCTTCTTTTCTACCATGAAATCGATTATGGTTCCTACATTGAGTGTTTTGAGTAACTTGATATCCTGATTTCGAACTTTATCGAAGAGCTGCCAATCACTGATCATGGAATCTCCTCCACGAGCTTCATCCACTTGTTGTTGTACCACAGCTGCAGCTTCACTACCCGCGAATAAGTAGTCCAGACCTGATCTTCCATAGATCTCAGGGCCACCGGATAAGGTTGCTGATCGACAGATATGTCTACCTTTGTAGAGTATAACAGGGAGTGGAAACCTTGAACGACACCTTGCAAACCTGGCACTCTTGATAAGCTCCTTCAGCTTATTGGGATCATACATGCTTTCGTAAATTGTTTCAGTAGTACGTGGCAGTGGTGGTGGTGTATCACACATATTAGGATTTCTGTACTTTTCATATTCCAGAATAATTAAATGGCTGGGGTAATGTGCACTAAGATCGCCTGCATTGTTATTTATCACTGAGTGAGTATAGTCCAAGTCAGTGAGTAAGAGACATCGCTGCATAATTGCTTGACTCTGAAATGGTAATATATCTAATTTATATTGAGAGAAAAAATTATGTAATCAAATAAGTTTGTAAACACTACCGTGCTGTCTGCATCCTTAGCTCTGTATGTATTTTTGGAAAAATATACAAGCAGGTTTTGCACATCTTGAATATTGATCTCAGTCATTTTGCGGTGATAATTTTAAGATGTGAAGTTCTCCAAATTTAAACACACAACAATTCTAACGTAGGAGGTCCTATGCCACCGCGATCCCCACGGGGCACCAATTTCTTAAAACGTCTCACGTAACAAAGATACGGCACAATTGTTTGCATCGGTGTACACCACATAACATTAATTTTTTTTATATTCACTATGCTTTTGTTGGTAAAATTACTTGAGCAGTATGATAAGTATTTAAATAAAACTGTACTGTTCTAAAGTCACACTTTGCCATTGCAAAAGAAAAAAATTCAACGTTCTCCTCCTGTTACACATTCAATTACTTATTATTAAGGTCACTAATGACAAATACAAATGTGTAAGGCTGTTCTCTATCACCTGCGAATCATAATATACAATGAAAATAGAACACTCTTTAACATCTTGTTTCAAAGATCACGATACATTGCCATAACGTTACTTCAATCTTCTGTATAGCATTTCCTCTAATAACACAAAAACTGCAGGCTAACTAATCCATTTTTAATGCAAAATTATTAAGTGCATATACAAGCATCCAGGGAAAAGTTAAGAAATCATAAAAATAACACTTTAGCATCTGTCTTAAATTTAAAAGACAAGGAATTCATCCTGGTTCCAATAATATGTAGCATCTCGTGCAAGGAAGCGTAATCGTACAAATGAATGATTATACGAAACGAATCCACTATATGTGTTAACATCATTCAGACATTCCTCCAGTGAAAAATATATCCAATTCAACCTTGAAAAATTGGATGTTCACGATTCGATAAGTTATTGCACAAAGAGGAAATACGAATGTAATGAACAGTAAACATGTGTTTTTACATGTAAGTTTCACATTCATGACAGAGAACATAACCTCTCAAAGGTACATTGGCCGCGTGAGCACTGGAGAGCACGTTTCAGCGCACGCTGCCACCTGGCAGACAAGATCGTATAAGATGTTCCTCATAACTCTGAAAGAGTTTCATTACGAAATAAACTTTAATAACTGACAAATTTTACATAAACAACTAGACAACCACATTCAAAATTTTTTTAACCAAGAACACAACTCTCAAATCAACTCTAATTTCCTTCACCCTGGATCTTTACAGGCGCATTCTCATTGTCTTTATTACCATCATTGTCGTCAGTCATTAAAGTCATTCGCACAATAATGCCAATAGTCTCTATAATATAGAACAACTAATGCGTATGTCGATATTCGTCATTCACAGCTCCTACACCATATACGATCTCTTCCAGGTTTTATCGTGTTTCATCACGCAACCAAGACCACGTTTTTGTTATTTGTAAATCTTTTTCGTTCTTTTTTTCTTGCTATTTATACATTCTTTTTATTCCCGGTGTCTGGCCTACTGTTAAAAGATGTTATTCGCGCTCGTTTACCGTTCTGTGCATCCCTATTCTGCACAGTCGGTATCGTGTTTCACACGAGTCGCCTCATGTGATGTGTTATTCACGATTATTCGTACGCAGTACTTTTGTGCGCTATATGCGATGGAGAATGCGGCGGAACTGTTCCCCCGTTCGCGGATTACGTATTGCGAACTAGTGCGCCACAGCTGCTGTACTTACGGATCGCTACTGCCGGTTGGTGGTGGAATAGAACTCGCTGTGACTATGGTAGGGGTGCTTGGAAATCATTCATAAAAATACCAGTTTCCCGACGGATCACATTGATCGTGATTTATAGATTTTTTTCATTTCCTTAGACATTATTTTTAATTCGAAAGCAAATTGGACCCCTCGAATGACACACGGCTTTCGGGTCAACACGTAAAATTTAAAGACGTTGAAGAATGTTATATAAAAGCATTCATTGCAGATAAATAGACCAGGAATCTTACCGGGTTTGGTGTCACGTGAGCCTGAGTGCCGAAGACATTCGTAGATTGAATTACCGACTGAAGTGCAAGCGTTACGAATGCACCAAAAGATGGTGATGGGTGCTACTAAATTACAGCGAATTTCTGTCGTACCGACCACCGTCTTCTGTGCCAACGCCATCGACAACACCCTAGATTCTAGGAGTTTTCTTTTCCTCTAGGAGATACTTTTATAATTAAGAATTATTTAAAATAAGGTTCCCAGAGAGAAAACTCGCTAGTGTATTACCTAAAACACGAAAAAGGATCGGTGAAATTACACGGGCAAAACATCAATTGTTATTTTTATACATATCTTTCTCGAGGTGCCAGGTATAAATTATTTATACGAAAAATATAGTATAATAGTTACAAGAGAAAAAACATCTGGCACTCCTTATTGTTATTGGGTTAAGCAATCTATTGAAAAAGTTTGGTTGAATTTCAGAATGAAAACGATTGGATTCGTTAAAAATTAAGTCATCAAAATGTTGGTTTTCATTCGAATATCCTTGCTTGGTTACAGCAGTTTGCTGGTAGTTCGGTTTTTGTGAGATGCCCCCATGCTGTCCATGTGGGTTGGGCTTCGACACGGTCGTATTTCGCACTTTAGGCTGTTTAAATGGTCATTTGCATTGGTTTTTGTGGACGTTTGGAATAATTGCTCACTTTTTGTATATTCTTTTTCTTGAGGTTCTTTGCCTCTTGCCTTCATCTCATTTCACATTGTCTCATCCTTTACTGTTTATTCTTTACCGCCGCTTCAGAAAGGATGTAACATAGTAAATAAGTCTAATTAATTTAATCGCATCGCAATGATGCTCAATCGTGCGCGAAATCTCGTGCGTTGACCTAGTCATACTTAATAACTACATAATCAGTCCCTCTTCGAAAATTGACATAGTGCAAAAATAGTCGTCAAATTTTCACGTAGATGAACCTCGAATGCAGATGCACAGATTGGACCTATGAACACATACAAAATAAGAGGAGAATGAAGACCAGATGCATCATATTCAAGACACGAATTCCTTGGTAGGTAAGTGAACTTTTCTTTTGACGTTCTTTTCTACTGGTGGTAAAAGTTTTTCTAAACGGCTATCTTCAACATGCCAACCCTGCAGTAGTTCATACTGCTATACATATACATATGTATAATATAATATTTAATATTGTTCATAATAATTTGAATGAACATGTGAACTATAATATACGATGAAGATCAGTTCATGTAAAATCCGCAAGATGTCAGTCGCTCATTCACACGACCTCAAATATGCGAGGAATCTCCTCTCGCATTTACACTGTCATGCTTAAACCAATTTATCTTATGTTTACATGCTGTAATGATTATTTACTCTGCCACCTAGCTAATATCCCGCTTATCAATCTACTCTCCATAAATTCCCTACATGCTGTCAAGAGTCATTAAGCAATAAAACATTAGCTCATCTTAGATCTATATCGCCTTCACATTTTCAGAATTAAACCCCTGTAATTTTATTAAAACAGAATATTTTTTATTTCTGATCTCCAAGCTAATTTTACATACCGACGTTCTTTTTAAATTCTATAATTTTTCAGCTCCTTTCACCTGGCCAACGAGTTCCCTTTTCACATAAACAAAAACTATATCGGCTGCGGAGTTAAATGGCCGGCAAAAATGAAGCTCCTTCAATTATGAAAATTGAAGTTGGTCTAGTCATTAAAGGATGAAACCACTTTACTCCTCTAAATAGTAATTAATTGTCGGGTTGAGCATCCGAGATTCAGACTCGCACGTCACTTAATGACACTTGAACGTTGAAGCACGTTTCCTGCATTTTCTGTATTCAGTGCAAAGCTTCTTATGATGCTTGCTCGAGTTAGAAAAGCATAGATATCAGGTATTCCATGCAAACAATCTAATATGAATTTCATGCTTTTAGTTTCTTCATACGTTATTAATAGCCTTGCAACGAGTTTCCTGCTTAATTTTATGCTTACCATGGAAATAGATCATCAATTGTTGTACTGCACGAAGTTGTACCGTCTATGGACGTAAAACTTGTTTTAAAACCATCCGTGGAATTTCACGAAGAAGCTTATACTATATCTATTAATGAGAATTACGAACGCGATAATTAATGGTATTTAACAATTAAAACAGCGGAATATTATAATTATAAATTGAAAAAAATCTTGAGAAAGGTATGTCTGGTTTTTTTCTGAATAAATGTATAAAATTTGTATTTATTTCTTTGTTACAATCAGGACGTGGACATTTTTTTTATTTTTACAACCAAGTCGTATCCCAAGTAATACTGTGTGTTTTGCAGCATACACATGTGCATGGGTATGAAAATATTATATGCATTACTGTACTATGGTGTTTCGTATGACTTTTATCTACCATACCTACTGACGGTAACGCAAAACTCAAGAACAAGGTAAGTAAAGGTGATAAAGGGTGAACTCAGTTATCACGGAGCACCGAGTGTAATGTGTACACTACGTACTTCTATCCCACCTCTTGTTCAAGGGTCACGTAGCACTCCTCTACGAAGAAGTACCTATATACCATCCTGAGAAACAGAAGGTGCAGCAGCGTAGTAGATGGTTCAAATGCTGGAAAGGGAAAACTTCGGTCCTTTGTGCTGTAATACGATGAAAAGAAGTTGTCGAGAAAATGGCGGAGTAGCTAAGGTTGAGATAGACTAAGAGAATAGTCAGTATAGTTCCTGATATTTAAACCAGAATAAGAATAATAGTTATTTATTCCCTTCGTGATCATGCTTGAGTAAAATTTTCGTTGACTATTTATGCTTCTCGACGAGTAAAAATATATGGACGTAAAAAACTGTAAGAGTTCGATTACTGTTTTCATTTTGTTTTACCAAGAATGTAAATCCGACGTCACTTTTTTAACAGCGGTTTGATTCCACAGGACGGAAACGTTGCCAAGCTCTTTTTAATGGACGATACACGTACCAAGTCGTCCATCTTAATCCAATTTAGTTACCCTCCTTTGTGTATTCATGATATAAGCATAGCAACGGGTACAGAACATTTACGATAGGGTGGCCTTTTTGAAAGTTTAGAAGGGAGTCAACTAACTGCGACTCTACTCTTAGTACGTCGACATATGCCAGGAGTGGGTCTCCACGGTGGATGTGAATTTAAGGGTACGTGAGAAGTGTGAGTGGCAAACAGGGTTTACAGATACCCGTATTGCCCTACAGGGAAATCAAGACGGGCCATCCTGTGGCGCTACGTACCCTTCAACAAAACCACGCATTCCATATCCAAGTGGTGAAGTTCGTAGTGTGTGACGTACCACCGAATACGGCCTAACGGAAAAGCCATGAAAAAAACACTGGGAATTTTATCCTGTGAATATTTAAGGTACGAGACTAGTTTCTTGGTACACTATACGTTTTTCGCGAATACATGACGGCAGGATATTCTTACCCAAGAACTTTCTTGAACGTCGCATCTGTTTAGGATATCAGTTGTCAGCTTTGAGGTTAGAAAATTTTCATGAAATTTGTAATACATTTATTATTCTCTTTTCAGCGATACATTCGACTGCTTCGTGCTTTGTCATGGCACCGTGTGAGGTTCTGTGGAAGGGAAAAATTTGGATCAAGATTTTCGAGGTTACGAGGGTTCCCTGCTATGACAACGGGAAGATGAACGGATGCTGTGACAAGGACGTGGAGGAGTAACGATGTCACCTTAAGAAGGTTCGTGGGACACATTGACATGCAAAAGCTTTCAAGTTAAACGCGTTAAAGTGAAGTTTCAAAGTTTTTTTTAACCATGGAATTACCTTATATACGTACGCGTATGCGTTTCATATGTACCTACTGTGCAATTTTGGTTAACGACCATCGTCTGGAAACTTGTTCCTGATGAGTTTTCAGTTTTATGTTACTGTGAGCCAGGATTAAAATGCAAAGCTAGTGTATCCGGGATTCTTTACCGAGTCACAGAATTCATTGTCGGTATTCAATCTTGTTCGAATGTAACGTTGTCTTCGATGCTGATGATTTTCTCGAGTGCACTTTTGGCGGACGAATATTACGGGAACTCAAATATCGATCGCAGCGCCCTACTATAGGAATTTTTCTTGAACTACTGGCGCACTCGACTGCCCTCGCAATATGAACCTTGATTAAACAGAAACTGTACTGTAATACATATTGCAATTTTGATTGATAGCCAGAATGCTCCTGAGCGTGAAACTTTTCCGTGTTACATTGTCTATATTGTGTAAATATCTGACGGACTATTGACACACACGTGTCGATACTACGTCAAAGACGTGTAACAGTATTATATATCGATTATATGTTATCAACTTTATATCAGTTTATATCTTCCATGCCATGCACTGAACGGAATTGCGTACATAATTTGACGTAGACCACATTTGCGTTTCGATGTACACCTGAATGGATTTTTTTCACACTTGATCTAATAGTATCATTTGAACTCTTAATATGATTACAGAGACTTACCGCTGAACCGAACTTCGATTATCTTTTAGAAAATTACCACGTGTAACACGTTCCGTGCCGCGTGGGGCGTATACGCCAGACGCTGCCCTATCGGAAAATAAGAAAAAAAAGATATGCAGGAAACTAACTTAGGTATGGATCTTGTACTAAAGGTGTTTTTAAAGAATCATTAGGATTCTCCAGAACTATGTGTATCTATACGTGAAATTTTCTCACTACACTTTGTGGCCAAAAATGATGTTCAATGATGACAATGATCATAAAAAATATTTTTGTAGTTTAATTCTTTCCTAAATCTCAATATTGCAAATCTGCTTATTCGAATTCTTACTACTACATTGTACCGAATCAAGAATCATGTGATGTTCAATTCTCTCAGAATAGATTTCTGAATATTTCCAAGTTGCAAGTTGTTGACTGAAGTTAGTTAACGATCATAGTCACTGTGCTTTCTCGCGCTGCAAGCATTCAGGGAACGCTATTGATAAATAGTATTCAATAGAGTTGCAGTCTGATTGGCGGAAATGCTGATATTCGTTGTAAAGAAAAAAATAAAAGAATATTTTGGAAAGTTGTTACAGGCACATATATTCATACAGTGTAGTCGCGGCTCTTCTATTTACCCTATTGAGAATCTTTTTAATGTTATTCGCCTATAAAATATATTTTTTTAATCAAGCTAATAACCAATATTCTCCAGTATCATAATCAAAAATTCAACGCCACCCTCTAACGAGTAATATTACACTTGCTGCACAATTAGGTCTCAGCTGTATTCACCTAAGCATTACTTTACGGTGTTCCTCGCGTGCTTCGTCGCTTTTCCCCGATCTCTATTATATTAACGTTGAAATTTATTCAACGCTATACGATCATCTTGTGTTTTTGATTAGCCAAGAAGTTTTAAAATTTTAAACGCACTTTGCGCACCAATGAATCTTTTCTTTGGTAAATAAGACCTACTATTAAAAGCCAAACGAGGCTATCAAATTTTTCAGTGACCCTCTTGTTTCTTAAGGCACTTGGTATTCAAAGGAATTTTTTTTTATTACTCATGAACACTAAGTACAATGGATCTTCCCATACACGGCACGAGTGAGATTAATTAGTTAAAGTATCATTCAACATTTTTATTCTTCACATTAATTTCACGAGGGTTCGTACACACTGTTTTAAAGATCTCTACAGAAATATATTTCTTTTTACAGCATCTTTGTACCAACTGACGTGTCTCGCAATCAACCTCGTACAATGTTCACTCCCCTGTTTGGCTGTTGCCGCAAGCCAACTGGTTCTGCCCCCAACACGTACAGTTCAAACTTTGAGATTCGCTTGACGATTGTGCTTGACGATTAATGCCTGTTTCCCCCGACGTGGTTTAAGCCTGGTTTAATTTTTTAAATATAGTTTTAAGATAGGGTAACCAGAATTTAAACTTTGATTAACGTCGGAGGAAACGAACGCAAGACGTTCTTGTGATAATCTCAAAAAGTATTCTAAATGCGTAAGTACAGTCTACTCTTATCTCAGTAACTTTTAGTTATTTTTATTTCTCAAACTTTTCACCGTTTGCCAATACATCAGCTTTTTCTATAATGTCATTAAATATTTTTATGCTCAATTATCAAGCATCATACGTTTTATGCAACTATCTATCAGTTTTATTGTTCCGATTAGACCTAAAGAAAATTTTTTGCCTGTATTCAGTATACTGTACTAAATTATATTTCACTTATATTATAGTTTGACAATTTTCTCACTTCCGGTGTCCCTATAGGAAAATCCTGTATATCAATTTATCGAGCATATATAATTTAAAGATATATTACATTATCGTTACTATGCTGTTGGATGATTTTTAAAAATTTTATGCTATTATAATTCTTCTCTGAAATGTAGGATCGAGAAGTCTTTTTATGGAGCGTTGGACATTTTATCCGAATATTCATGGGAACCTCTCAGCAGTAACTCATTGCTCACACGTTAAATCGCATAGAAGGGAGAACAGTGGGTGCCGACCTCGAGTTCAGCTACATGTCAACATCCTGGAACTATTATACCCATAACGTAACACAGTACGTTGTACGAACTTTTGTATTTGAGACATTGACGAATATTCCACGTTATTACGTCTTACGAAGGTCAGTCATTATGTTTCTTCTAGAAAAAGAGTGATAAGGGTTACTAGCGGCACGACAGATATTGACGGACGTCAAATGAAGAGAAAAGTATGGCTGCAAGTAGTTTCAGGTCGGCTTAGTGAGGGATTATTTTATATTTGAAAATGGTTTAGGAATTAAATAACTGATTTTTTTGAAGAACTGATTGAAAAACGTTCTAATCAGTTTCATAATTGAATTTTTTTATTTAAAAAAACGCTAGTGCTAATTGGTTGCTCGGTAGATAAATTGTAATTTTCTAGCATAGACAGGCAGTGTGATATTGTATTTTGTTCAGAGGGCTACTGTCTTTCGTCGTCCCTCGTGTAGGTCTAGTATATTTTTGTACAACTTCCTGTAAATTTATTTGTAAAATATTTACTTCCCTTTCAGAAATCGTTTTAATCCAGCAGATAATATTGCAGCTACACGTTATGACGGCAACTCGGAACACGGTGTGAGTATGAAGTTTTTCCAAGGTTCACACAGCAATGGCTGCAAGACGGAAGAGGAAGTTTTCTCATTTTCCTCGTGTTCAGCTGCCTTGGATATATACGGCAGATACATCCGTGGTAGTACGGATATAAATTACGTGACGATAGCTGGAGGGTAACCGGAAGTCTGGTTTGCGACATGTAAAACATAGAGGAGAGAAGACGAAGCATTAGAAGCGGTTCGTTACGAATTTATAAATTAATAATTCATCCTTGTAGCGGGTTAAAGTTCCGGTTAAAGTTTCCACTCAACCAGGTGACATTGTCGACACAAAGGGAAAACTCGACTTTTATGATTTAAAAAAATAAACCTGCCTCTATAGCAAACGAGGGTGACTCTTTTATTCTTTGATTTTATTGTTTTGCGCTCTTTTAGTGGCAGCTAGGATTGACAACAAGTCTTAATGGAATTTTAACACTTTAATCTTGTTTTATTTGATTCTCAACTGTATCTGTGCTTCAGGCTGCTGATGCGTATGTATATGCTGTTTTAGGTAAGAGTTATTACTTTCACGTATAAAATAATTTGACGAATTGTCATAACATTAGGCTTTTACGTCAACAGGAAGGAAGGACGGTCGTAATTCGTCGCGAACGTGACACGGGGTAGAGAACGAGACAGGAAATTTCCTGTTGTTTGATTTAAAGGAGAATTTATCTTAATAATAATATGTGAGCGGTAAAGGTTGGGCAACTGGCACGCATCCAATATTCTCGAGGACAAATAATCCCAGGTGTTTGCCAACAGCGGTTAATCTTCCGTAACGCTATCAAATACACCCGACAAATCCGCCTACGGTGCGACTAATTTCTCGCTAATCGACATGAAAGTATACTTGACTTCCGGTAATCGCAACAGCACGCTGAAGATACTCTCACCAGACTTTTTATCGTATTTTATTTTGAAGAAAACCTCAAATCCTCCCTTGCAACCAAGAGCAGTGTAAAATTAAAATAAATTCTTTCCTTTTGGTTTCTACAAAAAATTTCTTCCATCCGAACGTTGCAGTAAATTCATAAAGGATATGAGTAGGGTAGTACTTTTCCTTCGTTTATCTCACTGCATATCCATCCTTTCCTTCGACAATGGTCACAGTATCCTTACTCAATTTATTTCTCAATCCACCGACGCTCAGCTTTTTTTCTTGTAGGAGATCGACCCTCGTGAAGAGCCTAGACCATTTTTTTTCCTGGAGCTCCTATCCATTCTGACCGGAAATGTTCGGCGCCGCGCCGGAAGCATCCTAGAAAAATTACTCTAACACCCCCAGCACTCCGGAGGGACTTGAAACGAGCGGTGATTTCATTCTCCTGGACTGATTGACTGTTCGGAATGCTCTTTCTTTTTTTCCTTTCTTTATTCTTTTCCTTTCGGTGGGGAAACGGATGTTGAACGGGTGGGAATGATAGCGACATTCAAAATTTTCAGATATCGTTTTATTCCTCGAGAAGGGTTCAAGATACACGTGCATATGAACGAGTAAGAATGCCTGATGTGATTATTTCTTATCATTGTAGGTGACGTGGAGGTACGACTAATGTTTAATGAAAAATAGTCATGTTAAATAAATAGAGACAAGTGTATATATCTGTACATATTTTCTAATCTCTTAATCAATTTAAGTCGAGTTTCTTCGTTTTGATCACTGTCATTCTTGCTAGAAATTTTCACACATTTTTATGTAATTGACCTGAAATATTATTTTTTTAACGGTTAAGTAAAGCTTTTAGTGTTTCGAATCATTAGAAAACTTAACGCATAGCTTTTGTTTTAATTAATTTTCAAATTCGTTGCATCATTCGAAAATTATCAAACGTGACACTATTGCGATTATGTACAAAACAGTTGTTTTTTAATTTTACTTTTTCTCAATGCCTTAAATCTGTCCATACTCAAATGAAATAAGGCAGTGCAGATACGCCAATGAATAATTCGAGTTTCATAATTCAAGAATAATTTTACAATTAATTATCTCATTGGACTACTCGATTATGGGATTGACGTTGCTTTATTGAATTCGACAATGAAAAAAAGGACGTCGACATTAATATCACCAATAGAGAATTTCTGCATCTGACGACTTTAATAACGATTGATAATTACGAGCAATCACTTAGTCGCTGTCAGCTGTAAAATTTCTTTGCGCAAGTATAGACATTTGGTCACCTACAAAAACATAATCTATCCTATAAAATATATCTTATATAATAATATATGTATGTGTCAAACACCCTTATATTTTACAGTGGCATTATTGCAATATTTACATATATATGTTTACATATATATATATATATATATATATATAATATAATATACGATATCATTATACCATCAGATATAATAATGCTTTCAATCTTTAAACCTTTCGTCAATATAATTTTTTCATTTATATCGTAATACGTTATTTAGACTTTTTATGCGGATATATTATCTGAATTATCGTTAAACGAATTTACATTAATTTTATATTTCTTTTATCTCACGCACATTATTAGTACACCAATAGACTCTTTCCTTCGAACCATATATTATTCGCTCTTTCTCTTTAGAACTGGTCGACAGATTAATCATAGCTATCGTTAATTAAGATAAACAAACGGATTCTTGAAAATCATCTCACTTAATCGATCCTACCTAGACTAAAGTACATTAGATATATTTTCCGTCTTTCAATCTTACGATACATCTATACTTTGGCGACTCTTATGTGGCCAGTGAAGTATAAATTCCCATCGGTTGCTCTAATTGATAATATTAACAATTGATTCACAAGAGTAAGTACTCTATCGATTTACAACTGTTGCCATAGACTCTTTCGTATCGTCTCACTTTACCAATTTGTTTTCAGAAAAACGTCATCGCAGACGTCTCTACGTACACGCGTACGTAATGAATTTTTGGCGGGAAGGTTTTGGAGAAATTCGAATGACGCAACATGCAGAAATAAAAGGGAGGAACAAAGGAACTGAATGTTATTCATGAGATTGTGTTGCTGAATAAAAAGCTTGTATTTTATTTTTGACTTTCTCGTATCCATCCTTTATGCCGTTGGTAGAATTGAAAAGCGGCGGATTCTGTCGCGGACGTCCTGGAGCATTGAACGTAACGCGAGAAACGGCGGTGGCCATTACAGAGAAACAGAACCGAAATCCATTGGGAATGGCCGACGTAGTGAAGAAAAGAAGTGCGAGAGGTAGAGGCAAAGGAGGACAGAGAGACTACAAGAAAAATCGAGAAATTGCGTTACTTTTGGACAAGCCAGGAAAGTAGCGGTGGCTTCTAGTGCCCGAGGCACCACGAAATTGAAATATCGATCCTAACTTTATAAACGTATCCGGGCGCGAAGGAACGTGTAGGATTGTTCGAATTACTTGATGGAAATTTTTTTGGTACCAAAAAGTTTTCTTATATTTTTTTATATTGGATATATATGAGTAAGCAGAATCATTGATACATGAAAATCTTGCTATGGCTTTAATGCTTTAACTTAAACGCTTAAAAATTTTCTTTTGCGCTTTTCTTTCCTATCTTGCTTGACTTGGTTGGACGTCAAATTATGCAAAATTATTTTGATTAATTTTTGGGTGCGTTGTATTCGATTTTATTTTACTTTCGTAAGTCTCGCTTTTGGGTCAGTTTATGAGATTTTTCTTTACAAATTTTTTTTTAGGTAAGGGTAAACTACCCTTTTTCATTCAAAAATTATTTCATCGTAATTTTATTATTTGCTGTATATCGTCGGGAAATCTTGTTACGTAACGAGGAAAAATGTGACAAATTAAAAATTTTCATTTTTGAGTATTTCACAAATAAATGATCGTACAGAAAGATCGGTGTCCGTTAACAATGTGATATGTGCTACGCAGCCAATCACGGCAACGAGTGACTAAAGGCCATTGCAAAATAGAAAAATGTATAATTCAAGTATAAAGATTAAACTGTGAGAGATAACCGAAAGAATAATAACTTTGAATTTCCCGCTTAATATTCATTAAAGAGCCTATCAGTCTTGGCCTGTTGTACTTTAATTCAAGAGACTTATTCGACAGCATTATTTGTACCAGTAAAAACATGTATACACTAAATCCAAAAACTTTCTCTACTCTCCAATGGCCGTTTAAGCACTTTCGCTTATATTCGATTTCCGGCGTATACCCCATCAAACGCCAATCCTTATCATCCCCTTATCATATCCTCCCATGTAAGCTTCACGGCGGACCAGACATTTTTGATTAATCGCATAGCTCCTGATCGCTCCCCCAATCACAGGACGGTGAATAATAATTTCCATAAGAATATCCATGAACGCGACGGACGTTGCTCATCTTCAAATACGAATGCTCATAATTGTTACACAGCCGCGAATATAATCTTAGTCGCACGTAACACTGTATACATATTATTTCGTCTGTTATCAATTTTCGTCTCATATCATTCTTCATATAAATTAACGTACGTGTACAAAGGATCGGATGACTGATACTGACAATGCGAGAAGCGTTGACACGGAATCATCGCGTCTAGAAACTCACGAGAATATTTTCCCTACCGAGGAATGGTCACGTCATGCGAAAATCCCCTGTCGTTAAGCTTATGGAAGCTGTCCTGACCCTGGCGGTCATCGTCGTCCTCGTCGCTATAAAAAGAACGACGAGGGTCAACACAACGACCAAATTATTCGGGACGAAACGGGCGGATCTACCGCGAAGTAAGTCGCCAGCACTGAGACGTTGATTATTCACATGAGCCATGAGAACTCGCCGTTCTATTTCGTAACGGCGACTTCCTACCTCCGTGACGCATCGTACACGTACCGCACCGTCGTTGTTTTGAAAATACCGCGGTTCCGCTTCCAGATGCAGACCCAAAATCTCCGGCATTTCCGGTCGCGATACGCTTCCTCGGAACGGTCCAACTTGTTCTGGATACTCTATTATGTTCTCACGTGACATCTGGAACGAAGAGAAAAAAATATTCATTTGTATTTGTCTTATCTTTTTTTCTCTTTACTTTGCAGTTGCAATGTGACGCAGCCTTTTCGTTCTGTTTCTTTACCAACGCATTTCCCTTGGACTACCCAGTTTATATCTACGCGCGTGAACGCCAGGACCTTCTGTGGCGCTGTCGGCACTCCCTTAAGGCTGAGGAGCAAAGTTTTGTGACTGCTGCCCGATATATATGTATATATATTCCTGTTTGCGTCTTCAAGAAGATAGCCAAGAGAGTTGGCTTGAAAGGACTACAAAGTATCATCGTTCCTGTCCCATTCTTGGGACGATTTGGCATCGCGACACCCTTGTACCTTCGTCACGGTACAAAACGGCTTCTTGTAACTTCAGGAAAAAACATGGATTTAAGGGTTACCTTTACTATTCTTCAGCCGTCGTCGTTCGCGTCTTTTTAATCGGAAATTAATTTGGAAATCTCTGTTGTTCAGGTAAACATACCGCAAAGTCATATCAAACAATAACCTCTTATTCGTACAGTAGAAAGTAATTCAATCAAAAAAGATAATATTTGAGTAAAATCTTTCATCTTGAAATTCGCAGAATCTCTCCTGGGACATCAGAGTAGAACCTGAGACTAGTGAGTATAGAGCAGTATGCAGCTGAGTAATATATATTTATTGAGTCAATTTCATTTTCAGATGCACTTTTGTTTATCCAGGCTGCAATTTAGTATCCCACCAGCAGGAAAATCGTTTGGTACGCCTTATTATTGATGCCGGAGGGAAAATTTTTTGCCTTTACAGAGAAAAAGTCCATAGGCCGAAGGTATAAAGACGGTAAATACTGGGGTATAAGGTAGGCAAAGGTTACTTGGGGCAAGTTCTGCCGCTGGGAAATGGTATAGGATTGGTTCAATCCCAAAGGGGGTTACGAGATTTGCATCTTTTGAATATATCAATAAAGGTATATATATATTGCGTGCGTGGCTTTACGTTTTAAGTCAAGGTCTCGCAAAGCGATGAGATTCGAGTCAGGTAGTTGGAACGGGTGTCGCTTAACTATATAAGTTACAAACTCTGAAGTTTATGATACATATTAATATATTGTACAAACTATTAACTAACAAGTGTAAAGTATAGGCTTTGGTATGATCAGTGTAAACGACCGTTTAGTGTTATAGGAAAAGCAATTTGATAAATGTTGATGTCCTGCGATTTTATTAAACAAGTGACGTAATGCATATGGTCAAAATAATGTATAATATGTATGTAATGTTTACAATCAAGTTGAAAAAAAATTCCAAATGAATATCGCAATTTACATTGATTTTGAACGTCAATCGAATGTTCCAGCTATGTAAATCACATTAGGATGCTCACTGCGTCAATAAGAATTAATTAAGAATTTTGTGGAATTACACGATGACCGGAAAAAAGACAAAAAATGTAACACGATCCAGTAGGCAAGAATTCAAAGGGTAGGATAACAAAAATGAAATATAATCGTCGAAACTGATTTACCGAAATCGTTTACGGCTACGTAGTCGAGATTGCGAGGCTGATTGAATTTCTAGGATTGCTCGTAATACGCGAATATATTCTAGAGCGTATCTGAATTTTTCATATATTTTTTTTACTATTATATGAATGACTGCTACTCACTGAATGTCAAATATTTTCAATTTTATGTCATAGTTATTTCACTTGTATCTGTGTTAATTATTTCTGTATGCAGGCGACGGCTCTTGCAAGTAGGGAAATGCAGCTGGTGCAATTCGGTTCGTGTTTATACTGCATGTGCATGATCTTTAGGTTGACATGCATATATGTATAACGTATTTGCACTTCATGTATTTCTATCATAGAGCACGTTGCATAATTCACGAAGAGACTATTTCACTGATTGATCAGAATTATGTGAATGGGAAATTTTATTAATTGGTATAAAGCGAAAGAACAAACTGGAGCAGAATTAAAAAAAAATAAAAATTATTTAATTTTGCAATGGAATTTTATGATCTTTCTATTTTACTATTTTTACAGCAGCCTTTGTATGCCAGAGATAAGCGCCTTCGTGTTTCTCATTTAAGCTCGAAAATATTTCTAGAGCATTAGGTCGATATTGCCTGTGTATCCGTAAGATATACATTTTTACACTTTTAATCAAATGGAAACGTCTATTACGTAAAACAAAGGGGCAACGGATTAAATTTTATACACATCTTTTTTTTTGTGTACGTCTATCCTTCAACGCTATTGTATACATTTTTTTCTGTCAAAAATCTCTTTTTACAATTTTTATAATAAAAAATTACAATAGATACCTACATCCGTATAACGCGCCGGCGAAGCACTGTTTTTCACGTATTGCTTTTTAAAAATTGTTAATTCGTGCGAAATCCAACATAAATATTTATACATTCTGACAGAGTGCACCTATTATTGATGCTTTTTATTATTCTCTTATTTCTTCCACGAAAGAGAGTGATTTTATAATATTATTATTGATTCTCATGGAACAGACTGTTACGCAAAAAAAGTGTACTGTCGAAAACTTCTGACTACTGCAAAAATATGTATACACTGAAATCTCCATTATCCGCGAAGAGAACGTTTTGTTTCAATCTTGTCAAATACAGAACAGCGACGTGCCATCGCTGTGACAAAGTTTTAATTTTATTTTGTCACGCGGTCGTGACTGCGTCCACAGCGTCATTATTATATGAATGCCCTAGCTGGTCGGGTTTCAAAAATTACCCAGTCCTCTTTTCAGGGGCAGAAGGCTAGAGCAAAGAATCACAATGAAGAAGCAGGACGAAATAAAAAGGAGAGAACTAAAGAGAAGAAAGATGACCAGGAGAAGGAAAAACTGGGTCTTACCCGGTCCATTTCCGTGAGGTCCCCATCATGGAATTATATCCATTAGGTCGTACAAGCCCTCCGTGGTCTAACTGGAGACCGGGCGTAAAATAAGAAAATGATTTGAAACCAAAAGTCACGAGATTCAGGGTACAAGACCGCAGCAGCAAAAGGACACAGGATGTCAAGCCAAGCAATAAGAAATATGCAAAAGGTCGCCCCTCCTCAATTCCCTCATCTGTCAGTCAGCTTCATTACACGAAGCACCATGTTGGTTCCGCACCCTGAGAAGACTTACAGGTCCTCCTCGAGAGTTCCAAGCCAGTGAGTGTGAGCTAAGCAGATAAGGTGGAAAGACAATCCTCGTCTATCATGGTTAAATGACAGGGTGGAAAAGCACCAGTAATCATTCGGCATTTCCATATTTCGTGACGTGACTTCCTTACCCTAGTACGCATGAGAAAGGCTTCCAAGGCCCATTGGCCACGTTAAAATGATGTCTTTCAGCTATGCTCCTGCATACTAGGGCTAATGAATGTTGTAATGAAAAAGGATAATTATAATTCAGCCATCTTTTGTTTAGCTTTAAGAAAAATCTTTGGAAATTTCAAAAATGCCAGCATTCCTCCGTTTGGATTTTGTCTCTGAGCAAGGGGTTCGGAGGTGTGAATTTTGGAAATTCCAGGAATACCTACTGGAAGGGACGTCGATATTTGTCGAGAAAATAGAATACCAGGAGGAACGACTATGCATCATCGTATTCGCCTACCAATGTCTACATTACATAATTAGAATCATACAGATAGCACAGTGCGACTGGCATAACAGGTACATCAGCAGGCTGCGGTCAGGTTACTTTGACGGTGAAATTGCAATGTGAAATTGCGTCGTGCTTCGGCACACAGTTATACAATATACACAGTGTATTCAGACAGCAATTAAAATCTGACAGTTCATTCGAGTGGACTTTGTGCGTTAGAAGAATGACGGTAGTTCATTCCCGATTATTAATATAGCTCCAAGCGCTGGCTGGTGTTTAACTTTACTGTTACTTTTCATACTTTTTTCCCTCTGAATATATACAGGATCTGTTAAACCTAGAACTGCTCGAACTTTTGTAAGGCAGGTTTTATCATTGTTTCTCTTCGTCCACTGCTGGTCCAGATTCCATATTTATTTCTCGCTTGGGTTCCCATTGGATCTTGCATTGTTATATGTCTTTGTCTATTTTAATTAGCTCGCAGCAAGCTTACTTTAATTTTATTATTTAAGTGTATTATAACGATATCGAAGTCATTCTGAAATTCAATGGTTTGAAAGTCTATGCTTGCTTTGAGAGCTCACTGATCCGTTATACAGTTTGGTTTATATCGACTTCACGCTCGAACGGACCATTCGAACTGTCGCCATTTGGTAAATACAGCTGTGAGTCGTAGGAGCCATGGTTCGACTTGCCTTTGGCTAGAAATCACTGACCGTGGATACTAGATTGGTCATTGCGTTACCAATTGCCATTTACACTGTTACGTAATATAATTTTAATTGACCTTAAAACATCACGTTGTACGAAATATTATTGGGAAATATTTTATTGTTAGTTATAATTAATCGCTCGTTATAATGTAAAGTTATTCAGAAAAATTGTTTAGTATATATATATATATATATATATATATATATATATATATATATATAACAATTGTAATTCTCAACCACCAATAAGTAGCGATCGACTAATTAACGTTGTTGAGAATTTAATTTGTTAAATTAGTCAGTGGGCAAACCAAAGTGTTACAATTATCGATAACGATTGCTATATATATAGCGTGGAGACTAAGCATTATATAATGTAACAGTACAGTAAGTCGTTTAAAGGGCAGAAGCTAATTAGACTCAAAATTTAGTATTCTGTAGTTTCTCGTATACATTGGTACTTCGCTAACGAGCATTACGTAATCAATCCTCAAATGTTTCACGGCCAACTTCCTCATCGAGCGACTAATTGAGTCAGGCCATTGACCATGCGAGGTACCTAGTGATGCTGGTACCAATCGACCTTTCGACCTCCTCGTTGTATGTCTTCTGAGTAGTTGCATCAACTCTTGTGGATATAATCATGCAATGGCGATTGGGTAATTTTATTTTGATATTCTTTTAATTATACGTAGACAGCCTGAGCGATAGGAAGATTGAGAGTTTGAGAGTGAAGAAATTTGTTCTTCTTTTGTTCATATTGAAATTACGTAATTTCAATGCCCTTTTATTCTGTTAATTTCGAGACACTTTTTTTCTCTGAATTTTTCATTCATCCTTTTTATTTTTCTTGGCTCCCTTTCTCTGGCCATTTTTCATTCCTCGTACGCAGGACCGTATTCCCGGAGGTGTTTGCGGGGAGAGCGTGGCTTTTATCTGGAATTCTGGAACAGTCGGTGGAAGGTGTCTGACGAAATATTTATCGTCAGTCCAGGGGTGCTTTTTCTGGGTTCGAAACTTCTTGAAAATTCCAATGAGACGTGACTTCTCGGGATTCTATCGGGAATCCGCATGTAGGTAGAGCAATTTTGTGTCTCTGTGGAGAAGGGTTTTATTGCGAGTAATATTATTTTCTAATATTTCTGTATGCCGTACGGTATGACCTGATAATTGATTGTAAATTCTGTAAGGTTATGCTGTATTAGGATTTCGAATCTGTGTTAGGTTTAATTGAAAATCAGGCCGATTCCCAAAGGTTTTAATTGGCGAGCATACACAGGGTTATAATCTGACCAAGAGAATTAGCAGAACCGTGACATTATTATTAGCCAAAACCCAAACCCAAAGGGATGCTGTACCGAAATAGGGAATATTGTCGGCTAACACTGAGTGAATCTAACGGGGATTATAGGAGCACCACGTATTAATACTGCTTATCGACTTAATTGATAACAGGCGGTGTTCAAACGTGTCCAACCTATTAATATAGAGGCAGAGTTATACTGTACCAGAAGCTATTAAATTCACCGTGCAATTCACGAGATAACCCTATCACATTGTGCTTTGCAGTTACAGTCAATTGGCGGGAACTACAGTGAAGTTTGAAAAAAAATTGAATTTTTTTGAAAATATTAATAAAAAGAAAATTTATCCAATGGTTTCATATTCGGCGGAATGAAATATATCGTTTCAAATATCCTTATACGGACGACCCCCTACTTTTAGGATAAATCCAAGAATCCACGAGGATCTACGAATTCATCCGAGTCAGACATAACGATAAAAACCCGTACAGGCATAAGTTTTGTCACCCTTCGACTTTCCCAGGATTCTTTCTTTCACGCCCTTCTGTCCCTTACGTCGAAATTCCATACGTTATATCGTGATAGGACGAAGGACACAGCGCATGTGTGGATAACGACAAGGATGATTTGAAGGAATCCCCAGGATCTGATGAAGTCCTTAAGGATTTTCTTACGATTGCACGAGTATCCACTGTTGCCAACTGTTTACATTCAAGGCTAGTCGTATTACTGAATCCATAGTTTGAGCTTTCGAGATCCGCAAAGACGTACTCAGCTTTTTATACCAATGTTTCTTTCCCCACGATATCTCTGCGTATCATTGGGTGAAAAAGTAATCTTTTGGCCCTTGGATCAATTCGCAGAGGAAGATAATATTGTGATAATTTCTTTTCTGTCTGGGATGCTAGTTGCCTCTGGCAAATAGGGGATGCGTCTCTTCGATATACATCCGGAAAACGACTCCCCATGGCGCGGAAGAAGGAACAATTTTCCTGGAGGGTATGTTCCTGAAGTCGTTGCTGCTCCGGGTGCTCCAAAATCCTCAAGTCATGGAATCATGATTTTCGCTCTGTTTCCCACGCGAGAGGAGATGAACTCAAAGCTTTCCCGGGGCTTATACTGGAGTGTCACTCTCAATTTTCTCAGGACTACGCCCTCCCTTCATTGTTTCAACCCCACGCAACTTTTCCAGCATTGGAACATTCCTGATGTCGTATTCTTAGGTCGTAGAGTTCTCTGATCTTACTTTATGGATTCGTCAAAGTAATGGGAAACAGTATTCTGATCCTTTTGTTTTTATTGAATCTTGAATAAAGAAGTATCTTAGATGGATAAAACATGTATATAAATAGATTCAATAGACACACACTTAAATCCAGTTTTATCAGTTGAAGTTTCTAGTTGTTGAGTCTGACGAAAATTCTGCTTGAGCTTAAACGGTAAAACTGGTTCTTATTCACTCGTATAGATACAGTAGATACAAGTACTATGCTTTTTGTGGTAAAACAAAAAAAAAAGGAAAGCTTGTCATGAGTAAGGTAATTTTAGATTTCAGATTTAGAGATTTCTGATTTAGATGGCTCCTCCAATATGGATCACCGTCTTAAGGGGATCCTTTCAGAGGACTTCTATGGGTTCATCAGTATCCCAGCTATACGTTACAGAGCCTAAGAGCTGGGTCTAGGTCGGAATTAAGGTGCGTTCACAATGAACGACTTTATTTAGCAATTGACCGCATTCACGTGTATATATTGAAAGACCTCATCTTCGACTAAAAAACAAATAATAACAAGATACTTATTCTCAATATGAATGACTTTCTTATCACATACAATCGGCTATACTATTTAAAAAGTAAACTTTTTTAAATCTTACCAGTTCATCGTTGACAGTCCAATAAATTTTTGCCTTGGGTACAGACGGCCAGGCCGTACAATTAGCCGTGACATTTTCACCGACTGCGTAGTGAGACGTCAACCCAGTTATTTCCGGTCCACGTTCCGGAACCGCTGAAATGCATATTTCAAATTAGCTCAAGAGATCCTCTGGTTTCTATTTAGAAGAATGAATTATTCATAAGCAATATATCGAAATATCCAGGTAATTAATTATACAATTAAATAATTATGAGCTTTCAGTATCGCTCTCTATTATCGTGTCACATGGAAATTGAGAATATTAAAAAATAATTGATACCCCAATCACGTGACTTATCGGCTAATCAATAACAGTTGTAATATTATTCATAATTATCACGTAGAAAAAAAAATTTTTATTTTTCGTAAACACGTAAAAGCCCACGTATACATGGTTGCGAATTGTCCTTCTACGAAGAGCCGATGATTTCATGAATAATTGACAGGGCAATCGATTTGCCCATTAATCAGCCGAGTAACGAACTATACCCGATGTCCCTAATAGAGCTAATTGATACGTGGGATTATGAAAGACACTCGCGTCCGTTCCCACAGAGCGAATGCTCCAATTAAACATCTCCATGTAGCCAGCCCATGCTGTCCAGGCACTTCGTTTTCGGGATTCCGTTGAACTGGAACCATTAACGCCTCGTCACCTCTCATCCAGTTCAATCCCTCACACCCCTCAACCATAGCAACCCTCCGATATCTCGTGAACAACCCCCGACATTCCAACAACCCTCCTTTCCAGTGATTTACTCAACCGCAAAATGTTCGGAATCTGATTAAAATGGCTTTTCCCAATGTCACAGTTAATCGCAGATAAATTCCAGACACTTTACATATATCACAACTGTCAACCGACGCGCGTAAGACAAACTCGATTGAAGAGTGACGAGATTTATTTAATTATAAATAATCACATTATATTTACAATATTTATATAACATTTTTTATTTTTAAACAAAAATATTGTTTTTCAACTATTCGCCCTGGGTGCCCCCCCCCCTCCTCCTCCCCTCCCGACCCATAACTTTGACATCTAGAAACCTCGTATTTCATGGTTGGAAGATCCTTTCGGCTCGATTCACCAATTATTCTTGGGTAGTCATTCATCGGATGAGCATTCGAGTAGATATATGGAATAATTATATATATTATACACATATAGTTATTCCACAATGGTTAGATAGAGCTTGGCATCTTCACGAGTGAATTGTTTTATATTGAATTATATACACGGTGCTGGACGGCGATAGGATTGCGCAATAGGAATTTCTATTCAGGGTGTATAAGAATTAACATTGAGAAAAGAGCCGTCGCATCATTCAAAATATGAGAAAAGGGATGCTGCTAGTTTTAAATCATCTTAAGGAATGCACGTGAAATATCTTGTTAATCCTTTCTTTGTTTTGGTTTTTTTCTGTACACCACTTGAGTCAAGTCTTTGAACGGTCCTAATGCATATTCATATCAGGTAATGAATATTTATCAACCCTCGATATAGTCCGTGTGTGGTTCGCAAAAGATAATATGCATAAATGTACAATTTTTCAGAAATCTTCACCGAGTGTTCCCTTTTTTAAATATTAATTTTGAACTAGTTTCTCCAAATTTTTTAATTCAAAATCCTTTTGGGCCAAAGTGAAAATATTCGTATTTTCTTTGCCGTTAACTCTAATGCTTTTTCTGGCTTCGAGTATAGTTCCTGACATTTTTGCATAATGCACCGTGAAATATAACGAATAAAAAAATCGATCCTTTCTGGATTGCATAAGGTACTTTCCACTTCGCTCCAGGCAACTTCTTATGCAACTTTAAGATTTTACTGGACCAATATACACGTATACAGAGCCTCACACTTTAATTCAGATTTATCAATCGCATTCGACATTTCTCCAGTATCTACGATTGTACGGTGGAAAAGTATTTTCAACATATATTTACATGTCATATTTATTTGAAAATTGGATATCTAAGAAATTTCTTTTTTTTATCTCATTTCAATTCCTTTTCATATCAATCTCTCTTATCGTTACTTTGAGCAACTTACAGGCGGTATTATTCACCATGAATACATATATTACATATACTCTCGTAATGATGCTTGAAGATTTTCATCGAGTCTCCAAGCAACTAAGACGTGAGAGTATAATAAATTGATCTCAAAGGCATAATTTCACGAATGGAGCTAACCATCCCTCCAACCTTCAATTTCCCGTTTCTACCCTCCTCAATATATACATAAGATAGACTTCTCTGAAGATACTGTATTAATTATACTATATATATATATATATATGTGCGTGCGTGTGTGAGTGTGAGATTAAATATAGCAAAACATTAATTAATTCCAAGACGTGAAATTAGGAAGTGACATGTAAGAATAGGTGTACATAAGACGAAGAAATAGATGGAATTATTATGTAACGTTAATTAAATGTCTAGGTGGAAGAAAATGATAATTCCGTTAAAAACTCGTGTTTTTCCTTATTATAAATTTTAGAAATTTCATTAATTTCTAATCAACCCTTACAACGCCAGTCACCGTCTAATGATTACAAGTGGTTTTCGTAAACGAGTGTAAGTTCAAGAGCAACTACCCAGTTAAGGCACCGTATGCGAATCCTAATCGGGTCCCTATACTTTTCTCGAATGATTATGTTTCCGAGTCGTCGTTTTTGCCCAAAAATTCATATTCCCGAATGACTAACTTTAGGGGCGT
This sequence comes from Trachelus troglodyta, assembly GCA_030142635.1. Classification (NCBI taxonomy): domain Eukaryota; kingdom Metazoa; phylum Arthropoda; class Insecta; order Hymenoptera; family Cephidae; genus Trachelus; species Trachelus troglodyta. Next base: position 623,301 of record JARQTJ010000272.1, read on the forward strand.
TTTGAAAATAATTTATATTCAAGAGATGCATTTTTCCGGAAAATAACGTCGCGGGAAAACGAGAACTCGGGAATGTAATGATTAGGGGAAAGTATAGGGTGTCATCCCCATGTCAAATCAGTATCTGAACAATATGTTATCCTGAAGTAGCCTGGATATGTAATCAAAGTTTGTTATACGATCACGCTTGACACTATCATTATCAAGTAGTCAATGGAAGATAATTAGAAACCGTAATTACACAGCTATATATATATATATATATATATATATATATATATATATATATATATTTGATATTCTGAACGTCGGGGGCTAGTATAATTTTAAAGGGTTGATGTCTATCGGTAGACCAATTTATTGGTTCAATTAATATATTTTTTGTAAAAAAATATCGAAAAAAATTTCTATATATATTTTCACGAAGAATTAGCTGTTTTTAACATAGCAGACCGATAGGTTCGATAAAAAAGCGAATTTTCCAAAACCACGAAAATTTTAAATCGATCGGCTCATTCGCAATATTTTTTTTTGTCCAGAAACGATAGGCGCGTCCCTGGAAAAATGCGGAACTCGATAAAGCAGATAAATGAATTAGAAAAAAAATTATCCCTAGGCGAACGAAGGATAACAAGTGATTTTGTATCACCGTGTACAAATTTTCCTATAGATATACATTTTCCAGTTGTATATACGCACCCATACGGGATTTACTATTTCGAAGGATATTATAAATCCACAGTCAGAGCTTCCCAGGGTAATGTACTCCCAGCAGTACAATGAGTTCGCCGAGCGAAGACGTTATCATAGAAATCGCTAAATTACGCAGCTTTTATCTCATTTCCTAGAATCCTCAAGGGATTCCGTGTCTTCGGCCATTTCCCGCCATACCCCGTGACATTTCCAAGCTACCCATTAAATTTATTCGTATCTCGCCACGAATGGGGTATATAATTTTTTTTTCCTTTTTTTTTCAAAAAATTCTATCCTTCTTTTCTATTGCCCAAACTCGCGGTGAATGAAATTGTACAGGCTATTGTAAGGGTTGAGTGAAAGCTAATAAAACTAAGTTTCTTCTTAGTTTACGGTCAAGGATTATCCCGAGATCTTAGGATTGCAAAAAAAAAGGAAAATCAGAAAAACTAGATCCAAGCTTCCTTAAACGTTTTTTGCAAGCCTATCAGTAAAGCAAGACGAATCTGGTGGTTATCTAGTGCTGATTGACCAGTGCTGGATTCATGCCAAGTCCTTTGGCCATCGCGTGCCGAATATCGCCTTTCCTTAGGTATACATATATAGCAGCTTCCATCTTGGGTCCAGACATGCCTACTAGTTTTCTTCTTTTATCCTTAAGAGGACTTCATTTTCCTTTTTATTCACGTCCCTCCAAGAACTGGGAAATCCTCACGTGTTTCTGGTCTGGCAGACGTTCCTCTCCTGGGTAATAAGTTTCCTGGGACTGATTGATCTTCAGTTCTCATGAAACGTCTCAGACCGTTTAAATAGACACGTGTATTGAGTCTCTTCCTTAAAGTGTTGAGAAAATTGAAGATAGATTATCCGTTTAACTTTTGAAATAAAATTTTGGACTTTGTAACCGTGTGAGTAAATTTGAATTTTTTTTTAATTCATAAATAAAATTTACCTTTGCTCCTAATGATCAACGTGCCAATATCAATATTGAAGAATTTACAGATTAGTATTTTGTTTTTAATTTGTAAAATTAATAGAATTAAATGTACCACTGGTTTCAAGCTTCGAGTATCATTCAAGTGCCAGTAGGAATTTTCCAAATTTTTAAATATTTTTTGATACGTTATACTGATTACATTCGTTTCATAATACTTGTTGATATCCCCATTTCATCGGTGTCGTTCATTAATTTTCTTTTTTCAGACTCCATTGTCCTCCTCTCTGTTATCACGTAGAAATTTTGCTTGCAAATCTTTCAGAGTGCACCGTAGGTAAGTTATCATTTCTGCTGAGCAAATATTGCATTCCACGGAAGAGGAAATCTGGTCAGCGACGCGTTACTAATTGCTCATTAGTATCTTGCCGGACGACGCGGTTGTACAGAATTAACCCCACAAAATGATTAAGTAGACGAACGAAATATATTCAAATTTGGCCAAATTTTGTAATTAAATTTTTTAATCTAGTTATATTTATACGTATATATTCATACTCCGTTGTAGTATACACTATATACTTTCTTGCACGTGGAATATAGTTCTCAATTAAGAATGAGAAAACCACTGGCGCGGTTACCAGTAGCTTTTTGGATACACTCCAACTTGTACAACCAAAATTTTCTATTATCACACTTTACCGAAGTTCATTTTGCATTGGAGTATAAATAATAATTTGAGTGCTGAATGTGACACAGACACATTAGTATATCGGGAAAAAACCAGAGTGCAAATACATGATGGCAGACTAAAAAGAGCCCCTTAAGAATTTTCTAACGTCAGAAAATAATCCTATATTTTAACGAGAATCGTATTAAAAGTGGGAAGGGGTTCTGAATCGTGAATAAAGGAGAATTATTTTACGATAATTAACGTCCATTAAGTTAGCCGAATATGAACCAAGCTAAAGAAGAAAAGAATGATCTACGAACTGGATAATTCTTGATAGAAGAGAAATCTCTCGATTGACGAAAGAAAAAATGTGATATTCCAAAACGTGAATAAAATAAACTGGTGAAACATACAAAGGGGGTTCTTGAAAATTTATATCAAATAAACGAAAACGTTCTCGGAGCTTCGACTTAGTAATTTTAAAATGAAATTTTTCTTTGTTACTTTCCGAGAAAAAATATCACTCTCCCAAAGTTAACGTCTGTCACAGAGTCGTTAGATATTCCGATCAAAAAATCATGCCGTGAATTCTCATATATTTCGCCGGGTGCGTGAGTGACAGATCTGTCGTGTCAACGTCATCCAGGAATAAGCCTTACGTCAAGGTGAGCACCGTTCAAGAAAAGGAAAACTTCCCCACAAGTGTACGAAACTCATGCATAATCCAGTAGTCTATACTTTGTCAGTAAAGCCCTTCCGCTCGACAATCCACAGCCGAGATTACGTAGACATTTTTATTCGTCCTTTTTTTTTCACTCCAGAAAGAATCGATACGTTATCATACGTATATGGTATTCCGGTACACAATATATCCCCATGGTAAGTACTTAAGCCACGTACACATGATACTGCATAATTTTATTGAAGCTCCATACGATCCTTAGAAAACAAGGCCCAACCAATGTTGTCCCTTCTATATGTATTTCCTTGAGAAGCAATCGGTCTTGTTCGTACCTTAAAAAAAAATCAACAAAAACCAAGTACATTCCACCTATCGCAAGAAGCAGAAACGATTTCTTCTCTGAGAACGAGGCATAAGGTTAGTATAGAAAACAGTATTGCCAATCCTAGGAAAAAAGTAAATGGGAATAAAATCTCCAGGGTGCAAGTCGCTCACTTTCTTCTTATCCCATCGTACTTATCTAGATAGTATATCGCAGCGAGAGAAAGCACCGGAGTGAGAGAGAGAGAGAGAGTCTACGTAGCACAGTAAAGGGCACAGAGAGGAAGGGAGGGAAAAGGAGAGAGAGAACGAAGAGAATAAAAATACCCCAGGAGAATCCCGATCATTCTAGAAGGGTAGTTTGTGCTTTGGGAACTTACCGATAACGGTCAGATTGGCTGTCCTGTAGGTGGTGTCGAATGAGGGTCCTTCAGTGGAGACTTCGCATTTGTACTGACCGGAAGTGTTGAGGGTGAGTTGCGTCAGGCGTATCGAGTTTTCGCTGTTCGCCTTCCTCTGTGGACACACATGAAATGTTTGCCTTGGATAATGGAGCATTTTTAGCAAGCTCTTTTGCCCTACCCTTCTGCTACCCCCTTCGATATAAATGGCAGCGGCGACAGGGTTCCAAAGAAAAGGAAGAAAAAAAAACCTGAAAGAGACACGTCAAGCATACCTATGTATATACCGTCGGTGTACCGCGTCACATAACCTCACTAGTTTGACAGGAAGCATTATGGCTTTCTCTGCGTAAAAATGCCTAATGCCCAATTGACCGTCTTCCTTCGTCGTTACGCCGTTGGGAATTAAACTAACTGAGCGAGTAACAAACACGTATTCCGCACGATCGATAAATCTTCTGTATCACTACTGCTCTGTCGGTTATCGATCATTTATGGCGTTTGCATTAGGTTTCATTAGATAGAGCCAAGGTTCGATTAGCTCTCAGTGGGATGCTATCTCGCCGTAACACCTTCAGCTAGGTTAGGTATTACCTAGAGGTAAATTGAATGAGCGTAGGTTTACTACGTATCTAATGGTAGGTGGGTGAGACCGATGGTTTGCGAATTGGATTAATCCGATGAGAGAGTCGCTGGCACTGCTGACAATTAGTAACGGCTAACTTTTCTTATCGTTTCGAAGCTAACGTGTAACGTCCGCACTCCCGATATCTCTATGTTACAGGATTATTCAAATTACGAAGCAACCGTTTGGATTTAATAGCAGTTATTGGGAAGGCTGATGGAAGACCCATATTCAAAAGGCAACCGTATACGTCCGTCCTTATCTTGTTCACGTCAGTACCCATAAGTCTGTCTCTCTCGTACTCGTGGCAGTCATAGAGAATTGTAAAATTTCTCACATATTTGAATGGCTAATTCTATCCAATTGACTTTATGATTCTCGTCAAGTTTCATTGGACTGCTTAAACTGTATGGCTCTGTGTAAGCAGGAGTTTGCGTGTTACCTTTTGTTGCTACTCGAAGCTGACGTAAATCCCAAGGGTCCACCTTTCTTTTTTAACATCCGATTTAGTACGTTGCTATACAATGCGTAATAGTGTAATACCTCGTAGCAGTTGGATCAGCCATTTTCTATGTGCAAGAACTCTGCGAGACTATGCACTTCGCTAGTTCTCTACGCGCTCGCTGACGCGTTTATGTCGTGTCATAAATGCGAATTGCCTCTGTTCTGTATTACCGGCAATTTCTACGTGTAGGTAATGCAGAGAAACGACGCGGCTCACCGAGCTTTAGGAGGAATTGTTGATCGAAGTGTTTACTTTTCGCGAGTGCACTTTTTTGAATTTGCTGTTTGGCAAGTTAACGCAATTTTATGAACAATTTCGTAATCATTTTCACACTGCAATTATCAAATCAAGAATAAGTTATCAATTAATTATCAATACCGTGGTTTTATGTGGTTAAGCTTATTGCGAACGCGATCGATTGAAATTTCTTTACAAAATGCATTGCGCAAATACCTTTTTGTATAGTGCTCGGATAGATTTATTATTTTTTAATAGAGATTATCGATTTAAATTTGATACGATGATGTTTCTTATTTTAATAGGTTTTTTTTCCCTTAATTTTCATTTAATTGACGTTACGCGAGACCTCGGGTAAAGGGATGTTAATTTTATGTAATTTTCAAGGGGAAAATTTCATTTGAATTTTCTCGCGTCTAAATTGCTAAAGTCTGTTGGGGATACGAAATGCAAATTTCGAAATGAATGCTGACAATCTTTGTATTTATTTGAGGAAAATAATCAGGAGACGGAGTGGAGAAAGCAGAACGGAATACAGGTGGAAAAATTTTGTGGAAAACAGACTAGAACTTTTAGGGGACGAGGATAAATTTACGCGAAGCGTAAAATTAAATTACGAACCGCAGCTACAATAATTTGTCATTCCCGACTTTTCCGCGAGAAATTACAGAATTTTGCTCATTTACTGTTCGCGATGAGCATTAGACGTGAAAATTGTCAATCCTCATTTTCATGGGGCTTGCATAGCGAATCCGAATCCGTAGCAAAGAGTCTTATTCCCTATTCTTCCTATTACAAGTGTATTGTTGTTCCCAGATACGTCAACGTATCAGCAGTTTTTTGTGAAAAATTCGACTATCATAAAAAGTACAGGGAATAACAAAATGCTCTTAACACTTAAATTTTCAGTACGAGTGTCAGGCAGTGACTTCTGGCAGAAATTTTTAGCGCGTAACGACATTTTCTTTTGAGATATTAATTACAAATTATATTTCCGTATTATTTATAATTATAAACTTAAGGAATACAGTATGAATTTATAATTAACTGAGTGAGATGAAATTTCGTAAATACGTATTTTCTCTACCCATTTCTCATTATTACGTCCAATTTGCAGTCTCAAGAGTCCAGATAATTTCGAGATGAAGAACTCTTGAGGTTTTTTCAACAGACTAGCACGGTGAATTACGCCGAGTTGCAAATCATTATTTATCAGCTATTTAAATAACATACTATACAGGTCTCGAAAGATAATTATAAAAACTTATGTAAATTACAATCAGGTGAATGTTATCGTATCATTAATTTATATTACGGTTTCATTAATTATGGTAAACATTTTTTTAATTATAAAGTGATTTCTTTTTTATTTTCCTGCGTCGTCTTTATTCACCAAATATTAATAAAGGCGTATACGATGTATTCAGTTAATGACAGTTCATTGTTCGCATTTCATATGTAATTACATAATTTTATCGTATCGCGTATACAACGTGTGCTTCAATCTTTACATGAAATGCGATTTTTCTAAAGGCCTCGTTTCGGGAAAAAAATGAATAACGTGGCTTCTGTACGGTGACTTCACAATGTTTGCCATACCTTCATTAAGGTCGGTTCACATTAAATGAAACAGGCGGGACAGTCGGAAGATTATCGCACGTTATTTTAACTTCTTCCGGACGATGTTATTTTACGAAGTAATTAAAAAATTCTTTTTTCTCTTATCACCAACAAACTGGTATTACGAACTGCTTCGCAGCGCGACAAGGTGATAGGATCTAAATAACATTGAAATGAATTTCACGCGATAAAAGTAATAAGATTTTCAAATCTTATTAAAAAATGGTCAGCAGAATGACTTTTAAAGAATTTGTCATTTTTGTAATCTTTACTTGAAAATAAAACCAAAATATATATATCAAACTTACATCCAGATAAACTCCCTGCTGCGGAAATGTCTGAATACGTGGCGTATTGTCAGGAACATATCTGAAGAATTCATGATCGTCCTTGTACCATTTAACAGAGTAAAGAGTACCGTTTATCGTCCATTCGCATTTGAGTTCAGCAGTAGCGCCCACTTCCGCTTCCTTGGGTACATTCACTTCCACCCTTATGCCTCCAGCTGGAACAGAGAAGGAAATTCACCATTAAAATCAAGATGGCGGCCATAAGAATCTTTAAAATACAGACAAAAAATTTCTAAATTTATCAAAAAATTGGACTTCCATAGCATACAGTTTATACCGTGAAAGATCCTGCCTAAGGGACTCTTTTACTTTAAAACTCATAATAAGGTGGCCCCTCCGAAAGCTAATACGCACGCCTGGACAAACTATAAGAACGGAGGAGTCGTAGAGTAAAATTTTAATAAATAAAAAAAATTAATTACAATTTAAACTATATCATTTTTATCCAAAGCAAATGAAAAGGGAGTCGGTACAGTAACGCCCTATAGATTTTTACGAGACTGAAGGAAAACAGAAGCAATTTCATGGCTGAAAAGACGGCGGATGCCCGTAAAAAAGTTTGCGCACCTTTTTTGCCCCTTCAGAGGGATCTTATTCGTTTTGAGAATACCGGAAGTATTTAGACCAGCTTCCTATCTTCTCGTCTTACAGCCCCAGATCGTTTTTTTTGTATCAATGACTTTTATCAGAATGAACTTCCATTGAATGCTCTTTAAATCTTGACTATTATGTTTTCAATATTTTTTTATTTCCATTTTTTTACATTTTATTATCGTAATACTCCTTTTGTATTTATTTCATGCGAATTCTTTACGATCCTTACGTAATTTTTCACGATAGGGTTTCCGAAAGACAATAACGATTTGTTCGTTCGATGACAACAATGGCCAACAGTGGTTTCCCAACAAACCACGGTACTACGATTACTTTGGTGAAAACTCGCCCAATAAAAATAATGAATGTTGGAGCTCTGATAATTTCAGGCGACACTCCGAGTAGCTAATCGCATTACAGAGGAACACGGAATGAGGGAGAAACGAATTGAATTTACCCCATGACAGTAATCCCTAACGCAGAAGAATTTTGACCGTCACTTTATACTACGCGAGTCAAAGGTAATTTTATTTGGCAATAAATCTTCGAAAGAACGAAAAGCATCAGAAACCAAAAACTTAACCGTCACTTTATACTGCGCGAGTCAAAGGTAATATTATTTGGCAATAAATCTTCGAAAGAACGAAAAGCATCAGAAACGAAAAACTCGTCGTAAGTTTACTCGGCCTTGAATTTTACTCTCGAGCGGACAATTTGAAATTACGTTACGGGTAACTTAAAAAAAATTTCTTCAGGAACATTCGTGGTGGAAAATTTTGAAAAATACCTCAAATTTTGCGTAAACACGTGTCAATTACGAGGCGCGATGAAAATTTGTTTTTCTATCAAATCTCTTGTATGCATCGTTCACTTTGTCACTGTGTATCGTCACGATGTACCGGAAGTCACCACTAAGACAAAAGAGATGAAGAAGGGCGACTTGTATTATTAAAATATATGGGCTATGCGCCCCTGCTAAGTTGCCATTGATCTCGCTTCCCACTTTTGCCGACAGGGGGTGCCCACGCTTGGATGAGGGTTTACACGGCACCATGTCATTTAGATAGATGGGCAAAAGTTTTAGCCGATATTCAACCGAACACATCTTCTTCCGGTTTCAATTCCATTTGTCTCTAATAGAATTTCCTTATATATATCGTAGACAGGAGGAAAAGACAATGAAAATATGTCATAATACCACCATTCTTCACAGCTGTCGTTACTTTAGTTACTTCTCGATCGCTTTTATTCCCATCCATAACAGCCACGTTTAATTACTAGGCTCCCGTTAATAGAAAATTTGAAAACAGGCCGATCGATTATCCGGCATTCGTTTGAAAACACCAATTCACATTGGTCATAAAATCCTATAAGCACTAGATTATTACAATTCGGTACGTATTATTGATATAGTTCACTGATAATTTAATTTATTTCATTCCATGAAACGATCTGGTTATTCAATATTTAAACACTAACATTCTGGCATGACTCTCGTACAGGATAAAATGAATTAATTAAATTTTCATATAATAAAAAATTTATTAGAATTTATAATTATGCAAAATAACTAATTACGAGTGTGGTTAGAGTATTTTTGTCAACGAAAATTTAAAAAATTTTCATCTGATTCATACGTTTTCGATTTTAAAAACGGATACTTTTTTTGGCTATAGCAATCACTTAACACATTCCCATATGCTCTATATACACTGTCGGAAATAAGTACCATAAAAATGACCAATTCGTGATCGACGTCCATTTTTTTCACTTTAAATACCACCACCGTACAGTTTTAAAGACCGACAGGTAAAATTAAATAGTGCGGTTGGTTAACGTATTCTAGGGACATTTTCGTCGTTTCGAACGGTGGAATTTCACCCAGTAATTTATTGAACGTTAATAATCCACCCGGTATTAGCAGGCAACGTGTACGAGTTATATGGTGCGTAGAGTGTAGCTCTTCACTCTAGATTTTAACATAGGGATTAGTCGGACTACAGTCATCCAGTAATTCACTTCGGTAATTTCCGGAAATACTCGTATCGGTTCGTCACAGACACGTAACTACAAGTATTCTTGGCGATTAAAGCGTCACAGTTGATAAAACGATAATTTAACTCGAAAATATATTTCGTAATTACCAAATCCGAATACACGTGTTGACGTATTACACAATTACGTAGATTATCCGATTAAACAGTTTGCCCACTGACTGGACCGATTTTATTCGTTCGAATTTAGACACGTCTGCCTGTATCAGGGGCGTATACCAAGGGGGGCCCCCCTCTTCGAAATCACGTGTCCCGCCATTTATTTAAAAGTCTCGAAACGTTCGACCATCTTCGATCGCAAAAATTTTTCCTTCCGAACGAACTCGTGAAAAATATTCATTTTATCGAATAGCCTGCAGAATCCTCCTCATTGTTGTACTTGTCGGTAAACTTTCCATCGTGCAAGTTTCGAGGAAAGAAGTTTTCGCGCTGCCGAACAGCAATCCAGAAAAATTTTCCTTCGATAAATTCGATAAAAACCTTCATACATATTTATGTCGTTTGCCATACTATAATAATAATGACAGTCGCTGCTCGTTAATCGACCAATCGCCATGTTGTTACGCGTACATGTAAACAACGAATTCTCGAGAATTTTAATATTTGTTTAACAGTCACGCACCGCGCGAATTTTCAAACAAACATGGAGCCTTTTGAAGTCTAGTTAACTGGTGCATACAAATGATATAGGAGCAAATGAAAATGCAGGTTGGATATTCGAATGCATCACACATATATTTTACTTTGTGCAGCGTATACGATCAATTGGTAAATTTTACCATTGCTGGTAAATACTGGCTTCTATATTAATTATGACTAAATATTTTTCAAATATATTTTAGTGTACGATAAAATTGGCTTTATTACGCGTTTGCTGTTAATTAAAAAAAAACGAAATAAGCAATAAATAATTTTGTTACAAAACAATCATATTCACCACCCGTTTCTCCCACGTACGAATCCTAATCGGACGAAATACAGCTATACTAATAACTAGCAGCCATGTAAATACGTAAATGTAAAACCATGTAGTCGCAAATGGGCAGCCTGGTCTACAGGGAATGCATCGGCTCGGAGCTTTCATTCTTCCCAGACCCATTGACCTGATAGTGTCAGGTCTTTTTCTTGCTAGCGGGTCCTCTCTCTCTCTTACTCTGTGTTATCTATCTCTCCAGGTTTTTTCCGCTGGGCTCAACGTGACGTCACGTTGAAATCGGATTCAACTGCGTAATAAATACGCGAAAACGGCTTGAGCGGTGGCCTATTGTCGTGGGTTGGTGTCAGCATTCCCTTATTGCGCTTCCTAGAGGACCAGTCACGTGCGTCTGCGTTCCCTTGTGCTACTCCACTAGGCGCAAGGGTCCACTTGGTCATCCGGTAACCTCTAATCATCTCTGTTGGGAACACTTTGCGAGCTGATCGACGGGTAACGGGATTAGGTACCGGGGACGAACGTGGTTCGTCACCTATGACGTGACCCAAGTGGGTGGGAATGGATGGAGACTGTAAGCGTAATTTTTTATCTCTTGGGGATCTTCCGACTTCGGTAAGTCGCTGCTCGTCCGTGATTCGTCGACTCGGTTAGAGGGGATTGGCGACTTGGTCCAGACCTATAAACATGATTTTTAGTAGTTTGTAATAGTTTTTGACAAGCTGTATCTTTATCTCTGGGGATATATGTATAATGGCGTTGATCGCGAAAATAAAACCGATGAATTTATTGGGATTGAAAGAAAGGACGACCTGAGGATCATAATTTCTAGGATATACTCAAATTTGAATTTTCCCGTACACTGTGAAAATTTCATATTTAAATGGTTTGTATTTCGGTTGACTGTCTGAAACTAGTCACATCACATAGATAGGAAAAACTAATATGGAAACAATCAGGAGACGGGTAGTGTACTCGGGTCCTTGAAGCTTTTATTGGGATAAAAAATTGGACAGAAAAATATCATTGGAACATAAATCCCAAAAGTTTTCTGTCAGAGAAAAATAGTGAGCAATGAACCGGGGAAAAGGATTTTCTTAGTTTGTTGTATTGCGTGAAAAAAACGGTGAGCATTAATAAAAGACTATAGATATAGTCCAATTCACGTGTAAATGTGTTTATTTTTGTAATATTTAAAAAGAAATCGAAATATAATACTATACAAGGCATTAATAGCAGCGCTTGTATTATAATTCAAGTATTGTTTTATCGTATTAGTAGCAGCCGTATTACTCGACTGTTAAGCTACTAGTGCAGCCAGTGCACAGTGTTTCGATTCCTCTCACAGTTCCCATTGAGGTCTCGTAATGAAGCACGCTTCTGTAGATTATCCCTAGGTAGGCACTATGGCAATTCCAAACGGCAAGGGTAGGAAGATTGATAATACAATTGTATCTCGAAGCTCGTGTGTTTCCGTGAGTGCTCGTGCGCTCCCGTCAGTGTATATAAAACCGAGTAAAGAAGGCTTTCCCAGAGTAGCTGACGCAGCAAGCATCGTTAGGTCGATCTTAATAAAGTTAGGCCTTCTTTTTTTATCTACTTGGCTGTGTCTGGTTTTGGCCATTTTCTTTCTCTGTCTCTAACCACTTAAGGTTGGCAGCCTTGTTTTGGAAAAGTGCTAACGGAAGCCAATCACTCGATGGAGCGAAACGTAGAACCTCCGTCTCTAGACCCAGCTGTTACTTCTCGATCATTTATTTGATCTTGGAAAACATTTGTTTTTTTTTTCAAATTTCCTCTTTTTTTTGGTCTTTTTATAAAAATTTCAATATCACGTTAAATTCCTCTCTCGTGGTAACAGCCATGAATATTCGATTCCGAACAAGCCGGTAAAAAGTTTCTATCGGCTCTTTTGATGTTTTTCTTATCAGTCTCGATGGTTATTCAATCTTGAGATGTAAGATAAAAATTTTGAGAAAAATTTTGAACGCAGCCTCCGAGGACAAAAGACTCATTAACTATAGTATGAGTTTTTATACTTAGCCGTCCTCGTAGTTTTCTACCACGACTGTCCTTACGATTATCAGCACCTGCGTTAATTACGTTATACTTTAATTATCTAGGGATTTTTAGGGCCGACAAAAGTTTTTCACCAGTTCGTCGTTGCGTTGGAAATAAAAGATAAGGAGACAACAGCACGAACTTTGCCGCTGATTATTATGAGAATTGTAGCGAATCACGGAATCCTCCCAGTCACGCTAAACGGCATTACCTGTTTCGTGACTTGGGTGTGAAAAAAGTGCGGAGTTCAATCCCGAGCGTTTGATTTCGATGAGCAGAAAAAAGACCAGAAGTAGGAGTCAAGATGAAAGAGGGAGCCAACTCGTGGAAACTTTGAAATATTCATATTAAAAAAAAATTATAATTAAATTTTTCTTAACAGGGTGCATTCACATGCAATTCGTTGGATGCAATAAATGCATATATTGAAAACAGCACTTTTCCTTCAATCCTAACACCTTCCTAGCGACGAATCTCAATATTCTTGTGTTACACATTTTTTTGCCTTACGTATACCTTACGTGTGAATGCACCCTTAGGCACCTACGATTTTGTACGATAGCGTAAGACTCGCGAATTCAGCAAAGATTCGCGTCTCAATTCACGGCTTTCAGGATATCCATTACCCGCGTATTAAAGGCAACTCAAGGAAATAGCTCATCTCCGTATCTTCGGCTTCCTTTTCAAACTGGAGATTAGATCCTTCGGATAGATATCGATGCTCAGAAAATGAGACTCAATGATTCTCTAAAGAAAGTGAACTCTCGTGTAAAGTCGTGTATCTTACTACGATACGTTATACGGTCTACTGATATTTGGGATAAAGATAAAAAAAACTACTAAACGTTAAAGATAACGATAAAATAGCATTTCGAAAAAGATATCACAGTAGGACAAAAGTATTTCAAGCTTCGCACAGAGCCTGTCCCTGCGATATACGATCTCGGTGTTCCCAGGATAATAAAAAAAAATGAAGAGAGTAAAAAAAAATTGTCAAAATTTATATGACCCATTCATAAAACCCAGTAAATTCAACTGAAATCCCCGCATCAACCGCGACTCAAATTTTTCGATATTTACGATGAATATCAACATTCAAAATTCGGTCTCAAAATTTCTTTTCGAAGTTTTCAAAATTACTCGACTACGGTGTTCGCGTCTATTCTCATATATATTATATATAACTTTATGGCTATATGTCTATTATAGCTACAGGCTGTTTCAAAATCACCAGGATCCCGAGGACAGTTGGGTCTGGCGTTATCTTCTGGCTACTATTGGCACGACTGGCAAGTGTTCCCGTGGGTATCATCCGCTGGCCCTGTGTTATCAGCCACCTCGAACCACCCCAACCTTCGAATGCCTACCAACCCCTCAAGACCAAACTCTCTATACCGTATACCCCGGCAACTACCCTTCCATGCACTTACGGTCTTTTCGACCTCTCGGACTGCCACCCCTCATACCTTGAACCCTTAGCAAGACACTCATCGGACCACCACCAACCCTTATACCTTGAACCCTTGGCCAACCAATGAAAACGTACATTGCTGTTCCAGAGTCACAAGGACAATGGCGAGTATAAGGTTCCTCAAGATGCGACTTCAGCGTGGTTGAACGCTCCTTGGATAAGGGGATGAAATTTATTTTCGTACCACAGGTATTAAGGGTGGCCTTTTAGAGGGATCCTGATATTTCCCGAGATTACGAAAAGGGCGTGCTCGTTGGTATAGTCACCTGGGGGGTTCAAGGGGTGAAAGTAGGGGTAGAGGGGTGTGTCCCGTGACGTAATGAAAATATATTCTTTTCACAGCGCTCAAGGCGTTGGCTATGTGTAATTATAAAATTTATTACGGCTTTACAACCCCTATGGGGATCCTGGGAATAATCCCCAAAGTGACCATTATACGTATGTGTTTTTTCTGCTCATTTTACTTGGGATCGCTACGTTGAAAACTCACCCTGAGTATCGTCCTGTATTATCCTAGAAAGGATTATTTTATTAAGTGGATCTTTTTAAAATCAAAGCAGAGGCAGCGAATGCGAGACAAATTTTTACGTGCGATATCGGCGAAGACGAAGGAAATTTGCAATTTTGAAAACTCAAACGACTAGTAATTTTCTTAATTTTAATTTGTCGAAGAAATAATAAATCAAATACTTATCCAAGGAAAGTTACCCCAAGTTCTTATGTCGTATGTAAAGTATCAAGAAAGCGTTCGCAGCGAACTATAAAGTACCTATGTAACAACCCTGAAACTCTTGATACATAAGGTACGTATATATATAGTACCTAAACATCCCTCTGAGGATTCTGAAAACGATAGCATCCCTTCTTCCGATATCAACTCGTTCAAATAACAATTCCCATCATCTTGCCGCAGTCGCCCGTTTCGAATTTCTGTACAATATATTTTTCCAGCACAAACGTGAAACCCATTTCCATTTAATTTACAAGGCGCTTTGTATGTATCTGGAATTCAAGAGAATCCATTACGTGACCTTTGCCCGTTATCAATTTGCCCAAAATTCTCAAATGTACATGTATATGTATGCGTTACGATATCAAGTGAGAAACCGTCATTAGTATGAATAGTCACGCTCCTCTCTTGTTATTCTACATATTTGAAATATATATATATATCCACAGTCATAATATATATACACAGACACACAACGCAGAGAGTAAAGGACGAGGAAAAAGGAAACCAAAAAAATTTACCACAAGAAGGGTAACGAGCTGGTTTCGTGGGTCAGGTCAACGACACTAATCTCAGGAACGGGAACAATATTTTGCAGCTCCTCATAAATTAGCTCGTGGACCCACCCCCATCCATCCTTTGCCGGACGAACCCTCCATTACGCTGCCCAGGATAGATCCAGGCCCCCCCCAGCCTCACTCCATGCACAAGTTTCCCAACTCGTAGGCTTATTCCGTGTCGGTATCCATGGTCGTGACGCGGTTGGGTTCGTGTCTCGGCTAAATCGCTAAATCTAGAACAGCCTGTTCTGCCCGACTAAAAATTAGAGGACAGAAGGTAGAAGGTCGAAGATAGGAACAGAACTCTTCTCTGTTGTATAAAAATCATCCGTTTCAAAATGAACTTTCGAAACATATACAGCGCCTAGAAAATACTTTCAGACCATTTTTTCGTCCAATCAAAACTGTCGGATACTTTTAAATTATCGGAATTTTTTTATCGCTCAAAATTATTGAACTGTTGAAATTATTGAATTGTTGAAAAAAAGGAAAGAGCGTTCAAAGGAGTGTATCGTTGAGTTCATACACGGGTTCTTTTCTTGATTAAAAGTAAACTTTCCAGATTGATCATTGAACTGGTCCATGGTCAGCGTGCAAAGTTCTCAATACGGCCCTCGATTGATTTTAGTCCAGTGTTTTTCAGCTGTGTTATTATTTTTAAGTTGCTTTCGTTATAACCCCGAGTCTCCCTTTATTACGACTGCGTAGAAACCAGCGGAATCATTAAGGACTTTCCATTTTTTTTTTCTTTCTTTCTTTACTCCAATAATTTTTACCTCTCGACGCCAAGTTTTCCTAGAAGTTGCCTCCTGTTTTTACATAACCCGCTATCTTTATTCACGAGGGAAATGCCAGCGGCGGTTCCTCAGGAGTTTGGTAGGTGGTTGACTGGGGCAGGGGGTAGTTAACTGGACTGGAGGAATACGAAGAGGATTATGTGAATCGAGGGTGGATAAGGGTGGAACACAATGGGGATGACGGGAGTGTCGGGAAGTGCTAAGCTATGACGTAGGTAAGGGAGGGATGCTGCTTGGAAGAGGATGACGTGCCTACGTAGTTAGCCAACCTGTATTACTTGAGAGGGGATACTTTTCTTTTTGATATTTTAATATTTCTTTTATTTTCAGCACCATTCAAGAGATTCAGCTCGTTCTGGTGTAAGGCGACGTTAAATAATCTTCTTGGCTAATTACTGTAATTACCTTAATCATTAATCTTACCTGAACCAATTAATGCTTCCTGATTATACCCAGAAATGGGACTTACTTTCTCTTCGTACTCTTTGCCTTCGTTTCTAAGTTGTCGCAATTTAACGTCTCTTTTCATCCAATTTGCCATTTTATATCTGGAGATTAATTCTTGAGGATTTTTTGTCGTTCAATAAATTTTTGCTCATTTCTGCTTTGTAATTTACTGTTTATCCAATATTTCGCTTTCTGATTGTTTGCTCACTGACCGGATGCGCGTAATGGTTATTTTTGAAAAACTGGTTACGACGCAATTTGCAAAACTGCATAAATTCGGGTGCACCGATCCGCAATGCAATTTCGATCGCTTTGCTTGCTTTTCCTACACTACATTTTTTATGTGATCAAAATTAAACACCAAAGAAAACATTTCGGGCCTTATTCGTTTTTGCGTTTACTCGAAATACCACAATGTTGTTTAACAAATTTTTTTTCTATAGATTCTCCATTTTTTAAAGCCCTCGGTCACACATTGGTTACATATCAAGTTATGCTTGTGCAATAAAAAATTTACAATTGTCCAGATTATTTAAGAGCTTCGATTTGCATGACGCGCTGCGGGGAATTTGAATGAAGAAAAATCGAGGAATTTCAACGAGGTTAAAGATTCGTTGAAAATTCTCGGGAGTATCCACTTTTCGTTAATACCCGCACATTTACCCGAAAATTTCGACCACTAATTAGTATACGATCAGATTAAATTAAATTTCCCTTATAATTTAACATACTTAAGGAAGCCAAAGGCTTTTAACTTGAATACGTAAAAAACAATTACCAGTAAAATCCATGCGTATAATTTTAGGAAACGCTACTAACAAATGTCACGGTTCTTAGAGAGGAGCCTTAATAAACAGTAATTATGTCTCTCAAGACGCTCCCTTAAGCTATTTACGCGTCTCCATTTACTGAAGGTATTCCTCTCTAAACATATACAGAGAGCAGTACTGCAGAAATGTACAATTAATACTCTCAGTGTAGTAAGTACATTGTTATTTCTTCACCATTTATCCAATTCGTTACAGACATACATATATATAAGCATATACAAAAAATATACACGATCTAGATTCACTGTCGGCCATGTAAGAACGTGAACAAAAAAGCGGCCATCTTTGCTGTCAGATATAGAACTAATCTAATGCTTAAAGTTTTTATGAAGTGGAAAACGAGAGGGATGAACATCATGATCAGGCATCAGGGTAGAGATACTATTTATGACCCTATCAGACTTTCAGATAAGAAAGATAACAGAGAAGATATATTCCCTTGGTGAAATAATAAAATAGTCGAATTTAAAAGAAAACATGTCTCGGCTCTCAGGACCTCTTGGCGTACACTCAACTCACGTTTCCGGCTCTGGCGTCTGGACCACAATTATTTTCGGCTTAGAAAAGCGCGCGAGGGGGATATCTCAAATCTGAGGAAAGGATCTTCCGTGGCCATTGCTATGAGGGCGCCATTGGGATTACCGTTTTTCCTTCTTCTTTGCCGCTACGCTTTGAGGACTCACACCAATACTCCTATCTAAAGAATTTATCCTTCTTGATAGTCGAAAGGCATTCCTCTACGTGGCATTTTATCCAACTCGAGAAAAGATGGCTGCCGTAAAAGAGACAATAATACATACGATAGAAAAAAAACCGGAGTAACGCAATAAAATATTTGTCACGAAATCAAATATCTTTGTCTCCTATACCACAATCTGTACCAGGATTATCTTTAAGAGTTATTTCGTTTAGAAATAATGATTAGGTATGACGAAATTATTATTTTATGTTAAATCATTTGAGTTTGGTGATAAAAATAGCGATAACACAGGTCATGGAAAACACGTCGAACTCCCATTCCTCGTTATTAATGGAATAACCATGTATTACGAAATACACTGAACGGCTTAGGAATTGTGGCCATTACCTGTCCTGCCTCTTTCTGTCTGAATGAAATACCTTTAGTAGTATATAACAAATCTGTATCGAACGTTGATTGTTATTATGAAACAAAATCGTGAAATACTTGCCTAGGAAATGGCGTCGTCCTCGTACAACGTTATCCTCTTTATCCTCTTTGATAACGCTTTGTTTAACGTTTCTGACGTCAAGGATTTCAGTTGCGTAATAACAAAACACAGCCTACAGTCATAATTTTCGTAAATGGGGATAGCTCACACAAAAAAACGAGGACAAAGGACAATTTTCCCTCTGGCATGTACACTGATAAAATATTGTACTTTGCATTATTCTAACCTCTTCTGTCATTCCGGGAATGTTATACACGCGTATAATACACTATGTTGATTATCGATTCCTCTCAATGCTGGTGGAACGAGTTAATTACTCTTAGCTTTCAGAAAAGTTACAAGAAATCGTGCGTCGGCGTTGGAACTTTTAATCGACAAGTCCATCTGTGCCTTATTGAGCGTACACGAACACTGTTGTTACACAAACAAATGATTCACGTCGAACTATGGGAAAACTGTACTTCACTCACTCGAACGAGTAACGTATCACTAAATCATTTCTTCCTTAACGCACAGAATTTTCCACGAGCTCCCCATAACGAGCAGACAATGTATCGCGTCGTAGTTCGACGATAGAGGCGCTGCGGTACGAGCGGGAGATTTGAAACGTTGAAATATAAATCTATCGATAGAGCAAAAGTACGTAATCAAATTTTCCATTGTTATAAAAATCAGATTATTTACGTTATATATTGATACCTATTCGTGCACGTATAGACATACATATCCCAGCACGTATTATCCTCTAGCGTACCCGAAACACGTTTTCCGAGTACCGGAATCACGTCGCTCACAATTAAGGGAAATTGAATCGATGCACCAGCCTGCGTATAATTGTTAAACGTTCGATACGTCAATTCTCACGGAATATATACAGGGTAACGAGATCTCATAAAAAAATCTTCAGTTAATTTTCGATATCGATGCACGTAACGATTCTTCGTCGTGACGAACTTCGCGCGTAAGAAACGCAACAATTTGAATGATAAAGTAACCAAAAAATATATTTAAAAAAATCCTATCGCTCCTAATATCGCCTTATCATGTATAATCATAAGGTATGATATCAGGGTATTGTAAAACGATTATTCTAACGAAAGGTCACATGCAAATGAACGTCAACCTCAGACGAATGTTTGCGATGCCGCAGCACGAGCGGCCGCAGAATAATTTGTCCTGGCTCAGGGATACCAACCTGGGATCGATGGATTTGCGCAACGAATAAATTTCGTGTCCGATCCGCTTGCCGAATTACGTCGTGTACGTTCACGTGCGAAAATGCCGACGTGACTTATCGATTGTCCGGGTATTAGGTATTTACGAAATGGTCTAATCAAACATCTATATACATTAGAGCAAGCATATGAATAACAAACGACAAATTACGTACGATTCCTGTTACACAACTTTGACTGTCAGTGGGATAATTATTCCGGTAATTAAAATGGCCGTTAAAACTTCGTCTTCCACGCTGCCCTCTAACGATACTTTAATGTATCACCATTGAAAATTATACCTTTACCGTTTACATAGGTTGCCGTTCCGTTGAGTCGTACTTATAACTTTTCATCATGTAACACCGAAACCGTCATTTCTCTCCTTTTTCTGTACCAATCCTGTTATATCTAACTCAGTGCCCTGGATCTAAATTTCATTTTCAAAATTGTAACGTTCACAGCCTCAAAGGATCTTTAGCGTCTACGCTTATTACCAGTCTTATCCCAAGTCACTGGGAAACTTCATTGGGTTCAGTGTTGTCCTTTCAACAGTGTCAACAATATCGTTTTCCCATGGTAAACTATCTTGTGTCGAGAGTTTACTGACGGGAATGGGACGGCTGAATAGTGTCTGATTACTGAAAATCGTATGGCCATGATCCCCTTTGTATTTCCAGTTACTACGAGAGTCTTTGAACGACTGTTTAAGTTGTTTGTAATACATTTAAACTTTGTATAACAATCTATCTTCCGTTACGTAACACATAAATTACTGAATTCAGTATGGCATTATTTACATGGTAAATATTATATTTATAAAAGAACCCCACTTTTTCATAAGATTTTTTTTTATAGTAATTTCAAAATCTCTACCCTTCAACTGCTGGATTCAAACGGTTAACGAGTTTCTCTGGTTTGAAAAGGATGTGTCGCGTGTTGCGCACGTTGACTTGCCCACGAATAAGGGTGGTCGCGTACACTGTGTATCAGGGAGGGCAGAAAGAAATCGTTTCTGGCAGGATATTATTTTCCGCATTTCTCCTCGCCAATTTCCCCTCGTCCGCTCGCATGGTTTACTCTGTTTATATTCTTGCTTGTCGTTCGATTTGATGCGTCGCGACAAACACAAATTCCTTGACTTATCGGTATGTCGTCGTTTTTCTGCGATACCGGAATACAGCGTGTTTACGTAAGATCGATAAATCCCCAAGCAGTCTAGTTTAAAGTGAATTTTCCATTATTTCTCGGGGGAGCCTGGAAAAGCAGGAGACTGACACTCGTTGGATTGTTTGAAAAAAAAAAATTGAACAAAACAGTCACCGAGTGTATTGTAATGCATTTCGACTTGATATTTTTTTTTTATCGTTTATCGGTATGTTAGTAGTAGCGATATAATCACAGTACGTTGATAAGAACTGTTCGTTATATTGTAGCGTTAAATATTTTTCCTTGCGTTAAATATTTGTCACTATTTTTGTAGAAGTCATTCCAGGGAATAAAAGTAACCAGGAAATATTCCTCAAAGCAAACGAAGATAAAAATAACGACCTTGGTGCTTTGGGAGTGGTATATTAGTACAGCGAGTTGTACGGCGTCACTGGTGTCACTGCTGGAATTGGTAGGACCAGTTAGTTACCAGAAGTTAGCAGTTAGTCGTCGACAGTAACTGAGGTCATCATCTCATGTGCTGGAATTCAAAAAATTCTGAAATTCCCTTCGCATCCCACCTAGTCTTTTACTTCCTGATGCTTTTTAGCAATTCCAGTCATTTATTAAAAAAAATACAGCATCCAAAGAAAATGAGATGCTAACTTCGCGTCAAGGGGTATAGTAGTCAACGGCTTCGGTAAATTTGAACAAACCCAGAAATGTGTGTAACGAATGAAATATATGTAACGTAAGTAAATATTTCAATAGTATTTTTATCAATGCAAAATTACACGATGAGATGAGAATTTAATGAAGGGAATAACAAAAATTTAGATGAATGGGAATGGAAAATAATATTTACTTTTCAAAAATCCCGCCATATGCTAGCACTTAAATTTTTTCCCACGTTCTCCCGCTTCTCCATTTCTCTTCAAAAGATACATTTGAACTCGCTAAGAAGGGTTCCAAGCTGATTCCGAACTAGAAACTTGGAAATATATTCCATGTTCAATCAGAAGCGCGGTAAGATTGCTGCCGGGGAAAGAAAACATGGCGGATTTAGTAGCGGCAAGCACCACCAGTGGCAGCACTGGTAGGAGGTGCGAGAGACAAGGATTTCGACGTTAATCATTTGTGGCACGTACGTGGTGGGATTTAGCAAATAAATGAAATTATTACGCCGGAGCCGAGCCGTGTTGGAGTCCATGGGCGTCCGTAGGGATTCGTAGGTAGTGTGAAACGGCGTCGGCGTTGGCGTCGGTATTAGTACTGGTAGCTGAGTTATATAGTGGAGCGTGATGAGTCTCTGCCAGGGTTTCTGCTAGGTCGAAGATCCTTCGCGAACGTATTGGGATGGTGGAATACGAAGACCATGAGGTAAATAATTCCCGGCTACGGACGATTAAGTTTTTCCCCAGGATTGGTTATATTTCTTCCGACCGGAAGATCCGCTCCGAGATTCTCGACGAAGAGATCAACGGTTTCCGTCACGAGGTAAAGGGTGTATATGTCTATGATAGAAGGTTAGGTTAGGGTAAGTTACAATTTCGCTCCTCCTCAAGGGATAAGAATACCTTTTCTTGTTTTTTCTTTTCTTTTTTATTTCTTTCCTCTTCTCGCGTACACGGTCCTGGGACCGATTTTCACCAGGCACGTTGTACGTACTTGATTTCATAATAGACGTCGAGAACCTTCCGACGTATCCTCCATAGCAATTCCGAGATGCCAAGCGTCGACGTCGAAAGACGTCGATGACACTTCGCTTGCTGTATTAAGTGTCAACGACGGAAATGCCGCCAGGAACTTGATATCAAATATATTTACTAGAGATCTTCCGGCTGTCATGCATATATGTGGCTGTGTATATATATATATATATATAAAATGGTAGATCATAGACTAGTGACGGCAGACGTATATATAAATACATACAAGACCAGTTATATCATCGTACTATAATCCAATTCATAGATTCTTTCTAATAAAAAATTTTGTTTTTTTTTAATTAGGTGCATTAACCATAGTTACTTTTGGTCCACGAGCAACACAAACTGGCGTACATATTTATTTCAATGAATTCTCACGTGAAAGGACTGAAAGGATGGAAACGTGAAATTCACTTGATAAAAAAAAAAGAGCAGCTTCGCTCTGCCTAATTGCTCCAGAGTGTCGTCGGATTATCGTAGCGACGCCTGTCGTCGTATTTCACGACCATTTTCGCGAATTTTAATGACACAGAGTCGAAGAACGTAAACTCACGTATGACGGCTGTTTCGTATATCACGTTTTACTGACTTTTTAAATTATTCTTCGTGATTTATATCCATTGCGTATCTCGAGGGTGGAATGCCCATTGTATCAAAGGGAATTCCTGTAGGATATAAAGTTGAGCCATACCCTTCGTATGTAGGATGTATGGTCCGTGTTGAATTTTCGTCTTGGAAATCCAAGGTCCTTAAATATTTGCCGAACATGAAGCGGCCGAAAATTCGGAATTGAAAAATCCCAGAGCAAAAATGTCGTCGCAAAAGCCACTCTGTAAATAGTATTTCCTTGAGGTTAGAATTGAAAACATTCACTATATATATACATAGTATATAAATGTATATACATGCATAACTGACATATATAGGCATGCGTGTATATCGTAACGCTTGTCTAACCCGATTCTGGAAATCACTCTGATGGTTGATTCAGAGTAGCGCGCTTTGGTGAATTTAAATTTGCCGCACTTGAAAAATCCATCACGGATGTAAAATAAGGTAGAAGCGGCGCGAATGGGGTTGCTGTATACGCAACTCTTCGTATGCTAAACAGGGTTAGAATTGCTACAATGGAGCTTAGTCGCCATTGTGACAAAATCTATTTAATACTGCGTATACTGAGTTTTCTTATGGTATATAAAATCATATTGCCATCGCGATGGATGACGGTTAGATGATTATTTTTTTTGAGCAACAATTTTTGAATATACACGTCGCACAATTTAAAATTGTACGACGACTCGCGTAATAAGTTTTATTGTTGGAAAACAGCTCTGTGACGTCACGACGATACGTATGTGATACGAGTAACCAAACCGAGGTTAGTTGCTACCCCAAGCAACACGCAGAGAAACTTGGACAATTTCCACCAAAGTTAGTCCAGCTATGTAACGGTGGTTGGCGGTGAAGTAACGTTACCGAAATTTGTGGCTACAGTGCGATTACCCAGCATCAGAATGTCTAGTTGAATTGATTGATCAATCATCCGAATGATTCAAGTCATTAGTCAAAATTGTGATCACCATTGAAACGTGCCATTGGAAAAGGTCAAATCTGGCCAGATTGAATTTGCACGGAGAAGAAAATAATTGAGACGCAAGTGTGACGAAGGGATGGGCGGATGAAAATAACGTTAATACTATCACGATTAAAATTTTGAAAAAAATTCCCAAGAAGCAACACTGGGTACGGATGGGTTTTAGCTGAAGCACAACTAGAACGGTCCTAACAATTTCTCTCTCTGAATTCATGACGACAGCCGCACCAGATACGCTAGCAGTTCCATTTCCGGTACCGCAAGGAAGTCGCAGACATCGTACGTCAGGCTGGAGCCTATAAGAGACGCTGGTGCAACTTGAATTGCACTGCCTGGTAGTGGATCCATCAGGCGTATATGTAACCATAAGACTACAGACTGCAGGAGTATACAGATAATCATGTAGAATTTCAAATGGAAGATGCTGGGTGAACGTCAACGTCACGAAGATATTTCGACAATTTGACGCAGCATCCACAAAGGAGCTAAAAAAAATCGTAGAGGATTGGTTTCTGGGGTAAATAAATAAGATTAATCTCAGACGACTCTTTGACTTTCTTTGTCTTACAGCTGGTCTTTTGGGACTGGGTGCACTTGTTTTCCTGTATTGTCTACGTATACTCACCCTTAGCCATGGTGCACCCTGGTCTTGCCCCATGGACAAACCCATTAAAATGAGAGCGCCTGGATATTGTACCTGGCTGGAGTCGCGTTGCTTATGAAAAATTGATGTTATTGGACTTGGAAATTCAAGTCCGGGAGTCTTCCTCGAGGCTTCGGAGCATTGTCGGCCCTGGGACAAAGTCTACGTAGGCAGCTGGCGAAGTGAATGCGAAGTGGAGTTCAAGTGGAAGAGAAGCAGCAGCGACACTAGTTGGACCCGGTTGTACATCTGAGTAGGAAACTGCCTATACGGCTAATGGTATATAAACAAACGCTTGGCTACGTCATTTGCACAAAGCTTCGCCAATTATTCATTTATGTCTGCAATCGCTGTCCAGTACAAAGTGAACGAACTAGGTAGGCGATCGACAAACGTTGAAATTTTCACGTAATGGTATGATAACGGTGCTGTGATATAATCAAACGATTGAGAGCGAATTTGGGGATTGATTAATTAATTTTCCACCACTCCACCTACAAGGGAATTCGTAATTCATAATGACCAAGCGCTCTCATCCTGAAGACTCATTGATCCACTCGTTATGACAAATTGAATGATTCATCTGTAAATAATAATCCGTATTTAACACAGGGCAACCATATTGGAATTTTCGACTGAACCCGACGTATCTATAGAATTACAGATACTAGATTATTTCACATGACCCCTGTCTTAAGGGACACCAAAACTTGTGGTCGGGGTGATTCGCCAGATATTTCTACGTCATCAATATGAATTATAAGTAAATTCGGAAATGCACTGCGAGAAATAGGATGGTCATATTTATGGTTTTGGGGTTATAGAATTGCGAATACGGGGAATGTAGTTTAACCATCCGGGTCAAAGGTCGCCAATGTGCTCAGGACCCTAACAGAGATTATAAGGTGCGAGCGATTCATAATATCATCGAGTCTCGGCCGATTGAGTTTTATGCATGACCTGTTTACGGGATAGGTAAATATATATATGATACTATAGGTCAAGATAAAATATGAACATAATTCATCCGTGTCAAAGTGAATTTTTCATGCATCCGATGCACTTTGCGCCAGCTTAAAATCTGCATATCGATAAGGGAGTGCAATTTTCTTCTTTCTGCTTTTGGAACATCGGAATTACTAAGAAAAACTAACAAAAAAGTAAACATCACTGTTCCTCGACTTTCAATCGAAATCGTGAACTCGAGGTACATACTTACTTTCTTATATCCAAAGAACCATTACCAAGAAAGTCTCGTATACCCGTTCAGAAACTTTTTCCAAAGTGTTCTCCCCGCATTGGCGCAAGTAACCAAACCAAACGCCATTATGACTGTATCCGTTCGCCACTGTCGAACATTCTTACACTAAGCAAACTGCAATCACAGCAGATTCTGAAAATGTCCACATAGAAGCCTGCACCCGTGCATTCTCGTGTAACGTGTACTATGCAATTCCACCATAATACCGTGTGACTTGCATGCAGGTACAATTTTCCAGCACATTTGATATCTGTACATATATGTACGTATACAAAAGTATCGAATAGACTTTTCCCATGTGAAACCTCTATTGACCTTTAACCTTACTAATCGCTGACTTCAACTGCCAGACTTTGAATCAATCGAAATTTTTAATGTATCCTTGAGAATTCCATGACAATTTTTTTACAGCTCTACCTTCCTTACCGTTCGCATGAAATTTCAATAGAACGAGCAATTTCTTTGACTGAGTCTGGAATAGAGGTTATAGGTTATGTTGGGTATGTCTGTAAGGTAAGTATAGATCAATGGACAGATAAATTGACAGACATATAAGTAAGTACTCTCAGCCTACTGCTTCCGGAAGTGGCTATCGGATGAGATCGATGTCGAAGAGAAGCAGAGAGTGCCGAGGTGAAAGGTCATATATTCGATACGTGATATCTATTACATGGTTATAGCTGCGCTTCGTTTATGGGGCCATACCTCACACGGAATTGAGCTCCGAACGTTCATTGTGTCCGTCACAATGGACGGATTATAACGGCCACTGAACACTGACCGTGTTTCCTCCTTGTGTATGGATTATATAATTCAAGCCGGACCTTATCAATAAAATTACATCGATAGTTGTCACCTCGTGGGATGGATTGTTGTGTTGCTGTGGGAAGATAGAAATAAAAAGTGATAAATATATATATGATTCTTACGTAATACTGCAAGTACAGGTATATAGGATGATGGATATTTTCTGGGATAAAAAAAATTGTAATTCGCTTCCCTAAAAAATCCTCCTTTTTATCATCGCTCCATTTAACCCTCCTTAAGAGCATTCCTTAGTTGGATAAGTTTTCGAAGAATTCGAAACGAGCCAATACATCCGGCAACACCCCTTGCATTCTTTGTTCCCTCGGAATTTCAATTTCCCCTTCTGGGCTCTCACGATCCCTGCCTCTAATATCCACTTCCTCGTGATTACCTAGAAATCATTAATGTTGTAAAAACTATTATCTCCCTCGCGGTATATCCAAAATGAGATATTATCCCAGCATCCGTTACCACCCTTGGTCTAATATAAATCGCAGATAAAATCAAGAAGCCAACGTCATGGCTACCTACTGTAAGAAGTAGGGAAACAGTTTTTAGGTTCGTTCCCAAAGGACACAAGCGGAAAAGTTTAGGCTCTGTCGACCTTGCAGGATCCAAAGACCGTGGACGTTGAGAAGAAGGAGCCCTCAGTCATCAGTGTTCGACATTGGTGATCGAATTAAGGACTTTTTGCCGTGCCTGATAAACCGGGTCTTCCGCTACTGAAGAAAAAGAAGAAGAAGGACAGAAGAGTATAAAGTAAAAAAAATGAATCGAGACTAGTAGGTCGTCAAATTAGGGTTTTTTTCCCTCCGTCAGGACTGTTTTCCCCAAGGATTTCACAAGGGGTTGGTGAGTCCAGGGTGCAGCATGGACGTGGAGGTTATTAATAGGGCATCTGTCTAGTTCTGGCAAGCTTAGGGAAGTTAGGACGCGTTGGTATGGGCGCCTGTTGGCACGGTCAGAGTATTAAGACGTAATAGCGTATCCCTACCCTCCTAACCCTGGCAAAGGATCAACCCTCTCCGTGAGAGCAACCCGGCACCAGGAACGACACCAGGACTGGCTCCACCAGCAGCCATTCCGGTTGCGCTACTACCATCCGGCTAAATAAACTGCTCCATCTCCTGGACCGGATCCTCCTTCAATTCTCAAAGTTTCAGTACCTACAGTTCCTTGATAATGGATCACTGAAAAAGAAAATAATTTGAGAATTTTTTGCTCTTTTTTTTATACTGACATTTGGAGGATCGTATTTTAATACTGTTCATTAGCCAGGCCTCTAATGCGGTCATGGCATTTATAGTGAATACGTCTTCATTCTATAAATAGTATAATAGGTTCGGTTAGGTCTAGAATGTTTCAGTAGAAAGAGTGATGCGAAATACCCAGAGACTATATGCAACGGTACGTTGGGTCATGTTTAATCCCAGACAGCTGACTAATTACTCGTACAGTGGTGTTAAGCCGTATCAGCCACCTACTGGGTAATACGGTGTGTACTGGTCGTGCTATTGCGGTCGGCATTTCTATAGTCTGGGTTCTCGAACGGGATAAATATTAAATATAATTTCGAAGCGAGTTGCTGGCTGGACCTGATGAAAGATTCAGGCAATTTTCATTGTTCCCGTTAGTCCTGTGAACTTTCTCGATGAAGGTTTGCTTGTGTATATAGATATAAGGCACTGAAAAAGCTGTAAGGGATCGATATTTCGATTGGATTAGAATTTGATTCATTTAATGAAGCGAGGGTTTTATCACTCAAGTATAAAAACAAAGTCAAGTGCAAAACGGACGTTTTTAGCATTTTCAATGAAAATCTTGAGATTTCTCGTATCACGTTTTGTTTTTCAATTTTCCCGGAATTTCAGTGTCTGTACTTTTACGTGATTTAACGCCGGATTAAATGCACTGTAGGTATTTGAATTCTTCTTCGCTTGAACAAAGTTAATCATACAGACCAATAAGAGAGACAAGGACACTCGCTGTCTTATTGAAAGTGAAATAAAATGAGTACTAAATGTAACGGCAATGGCGGTAGTTTGCAAGAATCGCGTGAACACGCCTGGTGAAGAGTTTGCAGACGAAGTTCATTAGGCGAGTTAACTCTTAATTCGTAGCAATGCCAAACCGTTGGGGTTCTTATTTATTTTTAAACGAACGACAAGAACGCCGAGCGTCGCGACGCTTCGCTAACGGACATGAAAAGAATAAAGTGGAATCTACGGTTTTCTTAAAAATGAGGAAGAAAAAAAAACGAATTCCGTGTTACCGAGTGCCTCTGACTTTTCTTTATGTACTTTCTTCGGTGCCCTTTGACCTTCGACTCGTTACCCTCAAATTCGCCATTCTTGGATCCGGCAGCTCTTTACACGTAAATTTATCATTTCACGTCACATCTTCCTGCGAAGTATAGAGACGCTATCAGAGTTTTCCTTCCCCAAATATTATATAAGGTTACCTCCATTTAAAGAAGAAGAAGAATCGATGATATCTCCCTCTCTGATAAATCTTTTGCCTACCCTGTTAAGATTCAGCTTACAGAATTTGTTCCCTCAATATTACGCTCCTGCTTCCTATTATGAAATTCCCTCAGGAATGATTTGCCACCAGGACAAACTCGACGTGAGCAAGAGCGTCGTGTTGTCCAAGGTGGTTTAATCGAAATAAATGGTCACCCGCAGCAAATACGTCAGGCAAAAAGATAAATTACTTTTTCACCAAACATCATTCCATATACGGATTCATGTATCTACCGTTAGCCCTTTTTACGACTTTCGTACAAGAATAATGTAATTTCCATTAAGATGGATTATCCATATTATCAAGATTACATCAGCCTACGTTAATACAAGTTTTCTTTCATTAAGACAGCGAAAGAGAACCCATATAAATTTTTTAAAACCAAAAATACATTTAACATAAACCACAAGAAGGGGTTATTGTTATTAAGTAAATATTCATTCTGTAATCCTGCAGGAAACACCTCGTTACCTGTCTCTAGATACTTAACGAAAATCCCTAGCGAATGGTAGAGACTTTGCATCCACTGTGAAGCAAATGCCAAATACGATTGTTGTATCAGAGCAAATAGAACTCTGTATTCTCGTTATTCTATATACATACGCTTCCAGTTGGTTCTGTATGACGTATAACGAATTTAACATGCTCTTCCGTCCCTCGGACCATTTTACACGATTATCGATGATCGTTGTTGCGTGTATAAGCGCATCATTTAAAATAATATCAATACAACACGATACGAGAGATTCTAGCTGCATCAATGGGTTTTCCAAAGGTAAATACAATATATTAAATTCGCAACACGGTTTCTAATCAGATGTAAATAAAGGAGTTAAACCCCGTGATAATAATCGTTTCACACTCCTTGCTCCATATATCTACGTACGAACCAGAGCGTGTATAAAGGTTCCAGTAAAAAAAGGTTATAACGAGAGAAGGAAACGTCAAACCATCGGGCCATTGCGCATGCGCAGACCGAGCGCACCAACGTAATGCACTTAACTTTATCCCCGTTACCTGCCTGTTTCTCACTAGCTAGTAACAATTCTCCGACTGTGGTGCCATCTGCACTAGATATCATCCGGCATACGCAACTATTCTATCTCTGTTTCATGGGAGATACGTACCGATACGTACCGACATGAGGAACGGCATGTGCAAACGGGACTGATAGGAGCCAGAGTGTTGGACGATGCACCAGTGCAAGTTGGATTGTTCCATTGGACAGAGAGATAGAGAGAGGGAGAGACAGATGAGAGATATGGCGGCGTGCGGAAAGGGATGAAGGCGTGGGAGAATGAAAGCCTGCATCCAGCCAATCTCCGCTACCGCTTTGAAGCTATATTCAGCCTGTGCAATGGTCCACTTGTACCGCATGCTTTACCTGAGGTCATGGACCAAGTTGACTGCTTGTAATATCTGGCGTTTGATCAACGATCGGGACGGTGTGGATTATTCTTTGGGGTAATTAAAAATAATATTCTAATTAAGATTCGAGTCTGGTTAAATAAAGTATGAATTATCTATCTATCTGTTTAACCGAGCGTATTGTAACAATTCAATTGGTTTAACACGACTTCACTTTCAGATTAACTGCATCGTAGTTCGGAGGTCATTAAACAGTGTCTAGTACGTGATAATTTTATAGATTCTGTAAGACATGGCGTGAGTATTCAGGTTTTGTTAGGTTGACTCGTTTTATTATGATTTTT
Organism: Trachelus troglodyta; assembly: GCA_030142635.1. Classification (NCBI taxonomy): domain Eukaryota; kingdom Metazoa; phylum Arthropoda; class Insecta; order Hymenoptera; family Cephidae; genus Trachelus; species Trachelus troglodyta. The sequence continues at coordinate 654,619 of JARQTJ010000272.1, forward strand.
GACATTATCCTACGAAAAATGAGTGTCCGTCTATTGTATTGCATTGTGAGTAACCATAGGTATGACGTATGATGGTTTAATACTGTTCATTGGGCCGAGCAAGACTCTACGGGCTATTCTAGTCCCATAGGATCATATACCTTCTGCTTATGAGTCTTACTGTATGGTATGACTGTCCTTTTGAAACGGAGAAAAGTATTCTGCACCGCCATGAATCTATGGGGTGTCCCCATGAGAGTGGCACAATTTCACGAGCATACGCGGACACCATATTTCTCAAGGTGTATTCACCTAGAACCGTGGAACGGGAAAACGGGAGTTCTCCAAATAAAAAAGTGGCCTATCCGTAACTCCCCGAAGGAAATGGTGATAAACTGCCGGAAAATAATGCGTGTCGCGGAAAAATGAAGAAAAATTGCAAGAGTGTCTCTTCGGGCTGGCATAAGAAAGAAAAACCTCGCGCCCTCTCTGACTCGTATCAGTGGTCTACCGCTGCTATTATTTTTCGTTCTTTGTTATAATCTTTCGTAACAAAAAAAAGTCGTCCCCCTCCCTTAGTCCCTAGGTATCGGGTGATTCCGTATCTTAACGAAATAGACAATTATTTGTATTTTTCAAATGACAATTTTTTTTCTTCAACTACATTGTACCACACAAAAGAGAAAATATTTTGCGTTCCATTTTCGTTGTATCAAAATGAAATTATGATTGTTTTCGGCGTACGGAAAACTGTCCCTCTTGTATCCAAAAGGGGATGCTATTTTATGATACTTGGATACTTCGACCATCCCCAATACTACCCTCTTGTCCATTCCCAGGCGATTCATTCGTACCTATATACGTATATAAAAAAGTAGATAAGTTGGTAGGTATCCGCCATTTTGGAGACATACTCCGCATTTCTTTTTCAAAGAATTCTATCGCTGGCTCCTCTTGCGGCTTAGACACACTTCCACTTTGTAAAACTTTACGTCGTCCAGCTTCCAGATACTCTTGTCAAAGAAGTTATCACGAAATTGACACGGAAAATGGCATATGGACCATTTTCAATCATTTTTCGGAACTCGCCATTTTCAAGATGCACAATAATATTCACGAGCGATTTTACAATTTTTATGAACGCAGCCTAATCTATATAAAACAAATTATACACACAGCCAAGATGGACCGATAGGGGTGGTATAGTAGCAAAAAAAGGGATGTAAAAAAAATAAACTCGATCATCCCTATCGTTAAATTTTTTTTTCTAATAGATATTTTATTGGATTTATTATCACAAAGATAACACGAACTTTTCGCAAAAAATCGTTCATTCCAATTCCTGCCAATTCGTTCGCCACGTATTCGCAAATGGTTACCGTAACACAGGGGTTGAAAATAAATTTTCCACGTTATAAGGGTTGCGAATCGGTAGCGAGGATTTTAACAGTGAAATCAGCTGTTCGTTGGGAAATTTCATGAGTGGTTCTCAAGGGTAAACGTGACCCCAACAACTAGAACCCCCAAATGTCATCATCCCTTATACGTACGTTATATATATATGCGTATACAAGCATGTAGAAGTCTATCGCGAAACCAACATCCCCTATTTATTTCACGTATGTACTTATCTCTTAATCCAACCGAGGAATTTTTCATCCACCTTCTCAACCCTTGCAGCCACAGAGGCCGTTCTCCATTGTTGGCTCGGAGATATGAAATTTATCAACGTAAACGGAACGGATGCGCAGCCCAATTCCTGTGAGGACGGCGGAAGGTATTCGAAAAAAAAAGATACAACAACAAAAAATGGAGCAGTAGCAAGGAAGAGTAACGACAAGCACAAAAAATTACCGGAAAATAGGAGAAGAAAAATTAGCCCTATCCTTCCTTCAGAGCTTTTTTTTATTGTTATACATAAAAATCGTCTCAAGACATTTCTGCTTTTATTTAACCTAAATTATCTTATACTTAGGGTTGCAATCCTCTCATATCGGTTAGGCATTTTATTATATGACATTTAATCGACTGTATCGTACAGTGCTACCAATTTTAATAGCGACGACGACGACTATTGTTCATTGTGACTTTATGTAGCTGTAATGTACACGCAGGCTTAAGTTCCCACATTTCATTACGTTCCAACGCTCATTTATGTCCGTTTTACGTAAACGCGTTTAAGTGCGCGTCGAAAGCGTATCTCTGCGGTCGAATTTGATATTGTCGTCATTTGTAAACGGACGAAGGAACGTTTGTCGACGATATCCGAAAATTGCGTGTTGCTGGATATTATTTGGGTATAATAAATATTCTGGGCATTTTTTTAATTATATGTTTAGACATTATAACCCTTTCTTGTGGGGACTGTGTATAAAGTCTTTAGCGTTTGTAGTGTTCTTCGATAAAAATTATATTTTTGTATTCCGACAACTTTCATCCAAATTTTTTAACCTTTTCATTCTCGAAATGCATTTCTTGGTGAAAATTAATTTTTTTTACTAAATATTAGTTGGTATTAGATTTTGAGGTACGTCCAGGTCGTGGCACAGCCCGACCACGCCTCCGCCGGGTCGGTCGGAACAGCACTCACGAGCCATCGAGCTTGCAGCTCGCTGCAGCTTGGATGCTGCAAGCTCTGATCCGACCTGCCGCCCTGGCACTTTGATTGACCCGAGTGCGCTCTAATCGCCTTAATTGGCACAGATTTCGATGATCGAAATAGGGCGCGCGGTTATGATCATTTCACGAGTACCGAATTTTTCCCAAATATATATCCCAAAAAATGTAGATACCAGTGAAATTTTGAAAAATTTCAGGTAAAAATATGAATTTCATTTTACGTAGGACCAAAGATCAAACTTTTGCTTCACGAATAAAATAGTTGACACGTACCAACTTTTGGTTAGTTTCTTACCAAATTATATTTAAAATATAAACAATGGCGGTTAAAATTTCAAAATTGTATACCTTTTTCATAATTCTTATCTTAATTTCAATTTTCTATTTTATACCATCCCACTAATTGTATATATACAATATATAAGCGCGTAACAAATCCCGCCAAAAACTTCTTGTGTAGACATCCAAAACAATGCAGTATTTAAAAATAATTCAATCTCACCCTTTGCAGATAGGGGTTGCGAGCACGGAAGCGCAGCAAGAAGAAAGCTCAAGACGACAACAACAAATGCCGATCGTCCGCGTCTGCAATTGATGGCTATGGTTCCGTAATTGCGTGACTCTTCAGAACAATAACAAAAACCATCGTCAACATCACTTTTCTCCAGTTCACCAGCACCCCTAACACCATTGTCATCACCCCGATTATCAGAGTCCTCCGACACGGCGGAGCAAGACAACAAAACTTTCCGAGACAGATTCATCTCGCGGATCACCATAGGCGTTTTACTTATAAAACCTTATATATAGTTTGCATTAATATCGCGTGCGACCAATGTGGGCGGTTCCCTTGAAACAGTAGTATAAGAACCGCGAGACGAAATAAGGGCTGCACCGTGCATAAAACATCCCCCAATACGTGCGGCCGCGTCGAGACGCCCGGCAATACTGACTCGGGGCAGGCAAAGGAGGATCCGACCGGTCGGGGGTTCCCGGCAGGATCACCCCCCACTCTCCTCCTCCGTCAAAACCACCCGCGCTGTCTAGAGGAGTGGGTGAGTGCGAAAGGGGTGGGAGGTGCGAGAGGGTCATTGCTCGTCAGGTCGTGGTCGTCGTCAGGTCTTCTTGCTTGAGAATCGCCCGAAAATTCAAGCCATCTAAATATCCCATATAAATCTCATAAATGGTCCAGCTCTTGGGATGCTGGGAAATCGAGATTTTTTATGACACGGAATACGATAGTTCTCACGTGCGCGAATATACTTTGTAGATACTTTGTCGCACGTCCAAAATATCAAGAACGAATTTCGATATTTTTTTATACAATTGAAAATATTTCTATGACCTAACCAACGCACGTTTCACACAGAACTTTGTAACTTTTAGCTACCTGTCTTTTAACCGAGCTACCGGATGCGGAACGCATGCGGCCAAATGTAAACCCACCGACACGGGCGTTGGCCGTTGAAAACGCGCCGACGCCAAAGTTCCCGCTGTAACGTGCTTTAACGTCGCACGATGTGTCGTCGCCTTTACGTTAATGACGCCAATGTGTGTTAAATGGCTGAACGTAAACGAAGTTCGCATGACCGAAGGCTTGTATTTTAATTAGTACAATTTTGATTGATTAGACTGCCTGCAAGGCTACGTTAAACGCTTGTGCCTTCGATTGAACTTTTTATATATTTTTATGGTACGACTAATAGTTATATAAAATTCATTAGAAAATATATATTTTATATATTATTCTACGTGCCTTGTATCGTACGTCGTTGCGTTATTCATAGTAACTGGATATACCAAGCACTCCGTAGATGCATCTTTGTATTGCACTTTATAGATGCATCTTATCCAAGCCACTTCAGTATTTTAATACAATGAGATGCAGCGACTATCTCTTGCGCACATTCTGTCTTAATATAACTCATTGCTACTGTAAGCAGCTTTGGCTTACTTATAGGCTAATGATAATACGTGTCCTTATTGTTGTTCTTGTTATCATTATCATTAATCATAATACAATAGTAACTGGAATTACAGGGTTATTCAGTGCAAAGGTACTTTTGGAAATTTGGTGTGCTATTGAAATCAAATGGACAGGCTAACCTGAGTAACCCTGTATTAAACTGTATAGTATATCTTTTAAATTCCACATACGTACGTGTACGTATAGTAATGCTCATTACATATCAATGGTCATGGAGAATCTTTTTTTGTGAAATTAATTATTTTTACACCTCGTTTTATCAATACTGTCAATATATGAAAACCGGAAGTAATTAAACGGTAAACCCCCCTCTAAGTATCTCGTCATTCTTGTACCGCTACGAACGTTGAGACGCTCCAAAGAAGTTCAACGACGATGCCTATACCCGATGGAAATTGACTTTATGAAATCTCGACAGGCGACGCGAACATCGGCGCCATCGTTCTTTCCTCCTTCCCTCCCCCTTCCTCTTTCATTTTTATACTTCCGGCAAACGAGACACTCCCGAACTTCTTCGGTTTCACCAAGCGATTACTCGATTACCGGTCTGTCACCGGAAGCTGGAGAGTGATTTTCGCGCGCACCGAACTATCGGTAGAAAGTTTCACTGTGAAGAAAAGGAACTTCCGTTTTTCATGCTGGAAACGATTCTCAGAGAATGAATGACCGAGATGTAAAGTAGGGCGAAGGGCGGCAAATTGAAAATTCGTTTCGAACGCAGACAAGCGAATACATCCATTTCGACATTGACATTAAAAAAAAAATATTTTTTGTTGAAATTTCACTCTTTTTCGTTTTTACTGTGGAATATCCCTTTCTCTGTCTTCTGATTTCTATGGAAATATAATATACATATATTTATCCGACAAGCGAAAGGTAATGGTAATTACTATTATCACTTGGATGGACAATTCGCGAAGGGTAGACCTGGTCGAAATTGAGAATTTTGAATCCAGGAGGGGTAGGCTCCTAGAGAGTTTGCGAATAGGGGATGACAGAAGACCCAAAGAGAGCAAACCCCATAGGTGTTTCTCGTGTACCGAAAAGGGAATTTAGTATAGGGCTCTGAGAAGGATGCGAGCCAGCCAAGAGCATCGCTAAAACCTGGTGTGGGTTTTAGAGGTTAGGGTTTGAGGTTTAAGTTAGGGCGACAGGTTGGGAGGTGGTATAGAGTGAAGATATACTTGCGCCTGCGCAATCCCAGCAGTTCCTCGTGATACCACTTCTAACCCCTTACACTCAACCCCAGGAACCTCCTCTTCCCCAGCTCCTACCAAACTGGATGATCCGCGTGACACTAGCCGCTTCTCCTGGGTGTTGAACGAAGAGGGAACCAGGTGGGCGAGGCTACCGGTGGCGTATTTACAAATACTGTTACCATCTGACTCTCAAGTTTTCTTCGGATACTGAACTGTCTTTTTCTTCTAAATAGTTTTGAAAATTCTCTTTGAACGTTTTTACTCGTTTTAATGCAACGATGATAATGACTTTTTGAATTACCATCGTTTGCTAGCTGTTGATATGACTTCATTTCCTTTTTTTTCCATTCCTGTCATCCCTCGTGAATTTGACACCAGTTTTGTTTCCCTTGCTCCTTTATTTTTCTCATTCTCCTGACAGGATCGATTGATCATGCCGCTTATGGAGTCCCAAATGTTTCCCATCAATCAGTGCACGAACTCCATCATCCAGCTCTGAATTACCTATAGGAGCGTATGGGTACGTTTTGATCAGGTTATTGTTGGATGGAGAATGGTGGTCATCATTTAGCATTCGATTGATTCGAAACCCAGTGGTTCGTATTTTCTATCATTTTTTATATTGATAAAAGTATGAAAAACCGATACAGTCCATTGAGACTGCAAGAATTCCAGTTACGATTGAAGACTATGTAAAATCCGATTATCTCGCTAGTGTTCCTCTTTTTTTTCGAGGAAGGAAACATTTTTTTTTCTTTAAGAATTTACCACAGATACTGGGAAATTCCCAATAACTCGTAGCTGGTGAAAAGCATCGAGAATCGAGCAATTCCTCTGTAATATATACGTATGTATGTATGTTCACACATATGCTCTGGATTATTTACGGGGCATGGGGGCAAGAGAGAAAAATATATTTACACATACATATATATAAAAAGAGAAAAAATCTCGCGATAGGATGGGAAGTAGCAAAGAGGGGTTGCTGTATGATTTACGTGACAATAACAAAAAATGAATGCCCGGAAAATTCGTGCAAGAGTTTCGTGCAGGTAAGTGTCGTTGATACAGATATGATACGAACACATAGATTTCTAAAAAAAAAAAGGTAAAAAAACAAGGAAGATGAAAATTCAAAAAAAAAACGTAATTCATCCACGCTCCAAAGCACAGACAGGAACATATCCAAAAACAAGGGGTCATAATAGCCTATAAAAAAAAATGAGAACCCAACTCCACCTTTATTTGAGTCCTAAAAAAAAAGAGAAAAGATAACAGTTGAACCTTTTATCAAAAATAATATGGTACATTTTTTTTTTAATACTTTCATACAAGTTTGGATTGCCCTGGAATAATATTTTTTCACTCTTTTTTTTGAAAATCATCCGACCGTCCCTTCGCCAGCTTCCAAATCGCGTATAATCAAATGAACAAATTTGAATTGTCCTTTGAATAATATTGGGTAATGGTACCTTTTTTGTAAATCATCCAACCGTCCTCCGCAGCTTCCGAATCACGTATCATCTTGCAGACGTCAAACAGCACCAAGTGTCTAGCGACGCAATCGGTTTCGCAATGTACCAGAAGATGGCTTCCTTGCAAGGCTCCATCCATACCCTGGACCAATCCCCTTGTGTACATTGGATTAAGGGTGACGCACGTACGACCACGTTCCTGGATTCTGGACGCCGCATGGCACTTCTTGCCCCAATGTTTATCTCTCGACTGCGGATGGATGTTGGTCCATTTTATTTTTTTAAGCCCATGCTACCCCTTATACACCCCCTCAGCATCCCACCGGCTTATATCTTCCTTTCATCATCTTCAAGAATAACGTCGTGTTCTACATATACTTATATATTTATATATACATATAGGAACATGTATCTATTCCATTATTCCTGTCCGCACTTTTTTCTTTTTTTTCTTCATTCCCTTGAAACTAGGGATGGAAAAATATTGTCCCTCCTTCGGATGGATCGATGAGGAACGTGCGATTTTCTTGTACTCATTCAAAGTTTCGGCTGTTTACTGGAAAGGAATGGAAAATATGAAAAATATATAAGGTCATGAAAGTAGGGGTTGAATAATTTTTGATAAATGGTTTGACACGAATGTCATTAATAAGTAATATTTTATAATTTATCATCAAGTTACTTTTAGAGATATTCATTTCCCTGGGGGGGTAGCTTTTATGCTTTGAGGTTACTCGAATTATTGTAGAACGATTGAGAACTTTTAAAACAACCTGTACCTCCTGCCCGTCCCTTATGCGGTAATTGATAATAGAAAATGCAGCAGAACCGCTGCGAGTCGCTGAAGCCAAATGGAGAGTTCTTGCGGGTGCGCAAGTGTTGCCGTTCTGCTAGGTGAGATAGGAGAAATACAAAAAGAAAAGAAGAACTAAAAGACTGAATGGAAGAAAGAACGAAGAAAAGAGGAGAGAAAAAGGAATTAAAAAAAAGTAGAAAAGAGAAGAAAAAAAGTGTTAAGAAAGAAAAAGAAACAAGAGCTTCAGTTCCAAATGGAAGCCAATTTCTATCGTCTGGATATAGCAGCCTGTGAATCTTCTGCCATTGTAAACTACCCTTAAATTTTAGAATTTTTTTTAATTCACATATGCACCCCCCTTTTAGTCTTACCACACCTACTGTATCCTCGTTAACTGAATTTATCGTGTACCAGAACTAGGGGTTGGTAAGTATCACTGCTAATTTTCCCAGCATGCTCTTTGGGGATGAAGCTCGTCGCGAATTAGAAACGAGGCGAGAGCCTTAAGGACACATGTGGTCTGCCGGTGACGCAGGATATGCCTGTGTCCTGTTTGTTGTCCATTAGAGGGAATATCAGAGGAAAACTACCCTTACGCTTTCCACTACCAGAAGACCTGCAACTAACCTATGAACCACCCTCTCTCTATGCGACCCACCTTTATTCAGGTTAGTAACGTTTCCACCCCTTACTTACCTACATTACTACCCCTGCTGCTACTCTCTTTCTCTCTCTCTCTCTCTGCCCGTTTCTAGAAATTGTGAGAGAAAACACCCTTGGTCGGAATGGGATTACAGTTTCTTAATGAGCAACCCCCGTGCGCTTGGACCATCCTCGAAAAGTACTAGCAACCCTTTAATTCCTCATGACATCTTTCACGTACTCACCGTTATCGTAAATGTTGACCTTTTTCATTCAACCACCCTCTTTCACCTACCCCTATTCATCTTTTACACGTTAATCAACTCGTTTTCCAATAACCGCTAGTGGAAAGAAAATTCTTAAAAGTTGTACAGTTAAAATTCTCCATTGGTTTTTCAGCAATGAATTTTCTTTCTATTAGCATAAAATAAATTATTAAGTACATATAAAATGTTACTTATCAAAAATCCATAAGTTCAATATTATTGTAAAGCGAGGCGGTAAACTCCTCAACGACAAGATGCCCCTTGATTGGATAAGAAGCTTAAGGGTAGTAAGAAGATAGAAGAAGAAGGGAATGAGAAAGAGAAAAAAAAGAGTCAAAAAGAAATCAAACTCCCTTTAACGGGCCATGAATTTCAAAGACCGAGCTCAAATAGGGTGAGTCAAGTCCTAAACGTAGGGTGGTACCGTTTCTATGGACTTGAAGGTGTGAGAGAAACCGACATTTTTTTTTAATATTCAACTCACGACTTCGCTATAGCTCACTCACACGAGATTCAGCCCAGCTTCCAGCCTCCCATTTCATCCCGCGTCGACGGTTCATCATCTCCAAAGAGGAAGCGGCGCTTCTTTCTCCTTTTTATGCCACTCTGCCCATCCACGGGCAGATAAATTTCGGCTATGATTAAGTCACTCTGTGGTGGGAATAACAGCAGCGTTACTCTTTCGCAATTTAAGTTAATCTGAAGGATAAATAAGTATTAATGATCAGCAGACGTCTGATACTCTTTGGATTTTTTAGCCGGACCTTTTCATCCTCCATTTTACTTGGCAGAATATCCGTTGCCAGAAAACAGACACTGTATAAAATTTATACGACATTCTAGCAAATCTCATCTAGAATTACAGTTTAGTATCGCCTTCAATTCTCAGCTTGATTTTTAATTCGATTTTACAAAATTGATTCTTAATAAACAACCTAACGTACAATGGGGGTTGGTAATACGACCATTTCATTTATTCATGAATATAATGCCAAACGTGCATAGCGTATGTTAATGCTCGACTAAAACTCTGCATATTTATATGCTCCCCTCAATCTAAGCTCCTATAAGTTCCTACGGGTTTACATATGTAAACTCTTGCAAATTACCAACCATGATTAAAAGCGAGAAATTTGAACAGGACTGATTCGATATTATATGACTAGGAAGAATATTAATTTAATCACGATTATAATCGTATTAAATATTATGCATGTATAATTATATATAATAATGATACTCACTATTACACTACTACATTATGAATTTCTCAACAGACTCGTATAACTGTCTTAAACTACTTATCAGTGAACATGTTAAGGTCTTATCACATCAATGTAGACTATTCTCCTTTACGTTCCTTGGTTTCCCAGACTGATTCTACGTTTCTCCTCCGACTAGAATGGGTATGCCTTTCTCTTTCCTTCCTTCCTTCCTTCCTTCCACCTTGCGGCATCACTCCCTGGGCTTCTCTGATTAATCTGTTTCATTACCCAGAAGCTTGCTCCTGGGCGCATCGTACAACTTTTTGTTATTAGCATTTAGGGCGGTCGTGTGAGCAGGGTTTGTTGACTGCTAGGACGTCGTTGCAGAGCACCAGGAGTCCGGGGAGCTGGAAGAAGACGAAGCATGTACCTGGGTAGATGCCACTATCATCTCATACCTCGTTCGCTTAATCTAGGTACAATGAGTTTCTAAATCTAGGTTAGGTTCCTGGTTGAATACAAGTCCTTGGGTTTCTCCTAGTGCCAAATGTATTATTCTTCCAGGACAGATACATGTAACCTATGGGACTTTGACCTTGAGATTCTCTGACAGATTAATTAATGATTGACCGTGTGTCTGGCTGATAATAAAAATGAAATATTTCATATATTGATTAATGTCCTGAGGGAATTGGACATTGAAGAAAAATTATTGCTGGTATAATTTTGTCAATGAATTCTTCTGATTCACGGCTTATTGATTTCAAGCAGAAGCAAGAATATATGGAGGTGATACGATAGAGGGAAATACATATGTGGGATATGGAATGGCGAGGAGGTAAAAAGTAGCAAGGTGCCATTACATATGCTTATACTACAAAGAAGCTACATTTAGTGTAATATGTACATATGTTGTGCGACCTTCTTTCTAAAGATCCCAGGTACCAACTACTAAAGAGCAGGTGCACCCTTGGCTTGTATAATTACAGTGAAACGCGCGAGAAAATTTCAATTAAAAAAATCATTAGTAGAATGTGACCGCTGGTGCGGGTTACATTTTTTTTCGTCCTGCTTCAAGCAAAAAATTACGCTTTAAGAATAAGCGCTTAATCGCGTTTGCTTTGGGAACAAGTTCGTAGCCTACTTGAAAATGAAGCTTTTTCGTGCTTTGTACACTTTTTTGTACTATTTTTCAACACGTGCATATGAATGACGTGTGAGAGTGTAAACGTTTAGCGTATTATATTACTGTATTTTGACACTAGAGAATTATGACTGACTGTCGCAAAATTAACAGTGTAATAGCATTTAAATATAGAAAATTTGGTGTAACTTTTTCATGAACAACGACGTAACGGCAAATGTAATAATTAATTTCGTATTGACAAGCGTGAATCAAATGTAGATTCTGCAATGATATTGGAAATCGGTGAACTTTCTGAAACCATGGAAAATTCAACGGCAAAGCTACATCCATAATTCAAATTGAATTTGTATAATGGTCCTATTTATTAATTCATTCGAGAACATCGATCGGTTCAATAATTTCATGCACTCGAGGTTAATAATTCTAGACCTCATATTCATTAAACGATTACAGAACGTCGTGGAGCGAAAGCCGACTGTTGAAATTGTGACAAAAAAAATTAGATCTCTTATTTAATCGAGTGACTACGTCCCGAGGACAATTTTAATTTTCATTATTAATGCGATCGAAACTCTAATTAAAGTTCTTCCAAAAGTTTTTCAATATCTTTACTGTTTCTTTTGTTTCGACACTTTCTTTCGATTTCCCCAAAATGTCTCATTTTTTTCTATCTCGTAACTCAATGAGGGGCGGGAGGGTTGACGAGTAATCCACCCTCCTTGTAATTCCATCTAATTGAGGAATTATTCAGCAGAAACTCGCGACGACGCTCTGTTTTTCAATAAACCTCGGAAAGCAATTCGAACGCGAAAGACGTCCGTTACGATATTGCGTAATGAATTCCAATTAGGGTAATCGAGCGCACTGAATTCGAAGTCAGGACGACACTTGAGAAAACCATTGGGAAAACTACCAGAGAATCGATTAATGAGAAGAAGATCCATATTCCTCGTTAAGAAATAGAACGGTCGTCTGATAATCTGCATACTTTTTCCACTTAAATTTATCCACCATATTATAATTCCATTGCCAATACCCATTTGATCTCTACGCAGTCAGCATCCACTTAAACAATTTAAAAAATCTTGAAATCCGTTCCATTTGAAATCCTGTATTTTTGAAGATTTTTCTATATACACTTACAATTGCCAAAGTTTTGATCCTAAGGAATTTCCGTTCTGATCCCTTTTACTGCTTCCATGTTCAGTCAAATCTCGACACGACCTGCAATATGAACCAAAACGTGACCTCCGTTGAGGAAATGGGAAAAGCCAGAGTCTCAGAGCAAGTACAGAGAGTAACCAAGTACGTGTGGGGGCGATAGGATAGGAGAAACGTCAGTGAGTAGAAAGAATGGCGAGGAAGCATGAGAGAAGTGTAAAGAAAAAAGAAAAAGACATTAAAGAAAAGGAAGTTCGATAAAAAGATGAATCTCTAACCAAGTGCATATGACAGGACTGTCTATAGTTCATTGTTAAGATATCAGTGGGAAAAATTGTACAATGAAGAATTTTTCCAAAATAAATTCCACATTGTAAAATACTCGAAATACAATTTTTCGAAAACGGTATACGTATGCGTGGAAGTAATTTATTAGACTTTCTTTCCTACTGTTTTATTGCCACTCATGTTTCTCCTGGATCGGTACTCGATACGAAATTGTAAGAACGATATAACGATAATCGTCAATGTGAATAACGAGCTCAGTACGAAGGTTAATTAAAGTAATGGCGGCCTTTATTGTTATGTCAAAGGGACAGTAACGATAACGGAAGTAATAACAGAAACGACTTCGTTACGCGCGCGACCAGAAATACGAGGGATTCCCAAAAATGGAAATATCCTACGTACATTCATCGAGTAGAATTCCTTTTCGTTTGTGCTCTGACCAATTAATGGCTAAACGACACGACAGTACCTAGATGTCGCCACAGTGCTTTAGGCCAATAATGGCTTTTATGACAATACGTCCAGATCACGAATTTATAAGGAGTCCGCACGAGGAAGAATAATAAAAAGGAAGGCAGCCAACAAAGCGTTGAACTAGCTCGGATGATAACTTACTCGTAAAAGGAATTCGATATAAAATGGCCGTTATCGAGTTTCCGGTGTTCTCGAGGATAGCAGGAAGATTTCTGAATGCGGTCAAAGTTTGAGCATCACCGTAAACATTTTCGTCCCAGTGAAAATCCTATTAGATATTTCTTTTTCCATGTGACGTAACAGCTCCTTTCCCTAATCAAAACATTTACAGATATTAATTTCATTGAGCAGGATAGCTTTTACAATATCATCATCACGCAGTCTCGTTCGATCTTATTGATTTTGGTATATGTTCTCTGCTTTTGATAAGAACATAGATTTTCTAACGATCGATGTCGCTGCTTTATTGCAGTGTGTTGAGAAACAATAGCCCTATTAATAACAATCTCCTCTGATATCAATAGTCCCATACGAATCTCGTGCCAACTGCCTATACGAATTACACTGGTACTTGAATCGTGTATCTGTACCGTATTTCGATAACCCAACCTAACCTTGTGACCCCCTTTAACGTTGACAATAGTTTACCTCACATAGGATATTCTGCAAATGGATATTATATGTCCGGGAAAATAGCGGATGGATAAGAACAATACATTTCCGGTATAAATAATCATGTATGCATAATCAAAACGCAAATACACTTAATATACTTGCAGAATTGGCTATCGATCTAACAGCATTAAATGATTAAATGTCTTGATGCATAATTATTAAATATACGTAGTACTAGTTACGCCATTGATGTAGCAATATACGCTTAGAGCCAAAGTTTTCCTTTGTGAATCCCTCACTAATACCAGACCCAAAGTGGAATTTAAACTGGTCCAAGGTCTAATTTCTAATAGTTTCAAAGTTTTCGAAGGGATTGTCTTCGGGTTGATACAAGAGGCGTCCCCTTTCCGGTTATTAAATATATAGATATAGCGAGTAGCCCTGATAAGTAAGTAACTTTTTATTATCTTTGTCAACGTCTTATTGAATATCGACGATAAAGCTTACACAGCTTATCGCAGATATTTCATAAATCTATGATACGTTAAACAATGCCGAGGTATATCATCCAAAAGTTTAATTATAAAACAAGATTTTCAATTGATTCAAAATCTTCAGTATCAGATATTTCAAAATCAACGTGAGCAAGTGCCAACTGATATACGAAAACGGATCCTTGTCGTAGCTCAAATCTCAGGTAATTCTTACTGACAACATAGCCATTTTCATGGCCGGTAACAATATCCTGATTTATATCAAGGACACATATCAACCCGTATCATAATATATAAATCATGTGAAAATGCGTACTCCGGGCATTATTAAATTTTCCTCATATTTGCTCTTCTTGTGAATATGGCCTTTTGAAAATTCTCACCCTTTTTCCATATTCTGGGAGTCTGTAGAATTACATTTGTAAAACAAAAGTTTTGTTTCATTAGATATCCGATAACACCCTAATTAAATAAACACAGAGTGTAATACGTTATAGAGTAGCGCTGCGTTACCATCAGCATTTCGGATCTACTTAAATTTCAGATACCTTATATTATTCAATTTCACCCAATTCCATTATGCGTCTCTGAAATGATTCTCGTCCTTCCATATGAATGCTGGGTCAGGATTTGAGTAAGAGAGTACCTATCGTTGCCGATGCTGTTTCGTAACAGGTACTTACCCAAGTTGATTTAATTGGTTTCGCCAATCCGATTAGCGGCTGAAAGCATATCTAAGATCGTCTTAATTTCTCCCTTACCGGCTGGTAGCCAAAGTATCTCCGATCGCTGCTCAAGTACACTCGAGTACGAAAACTTGGCCAGGAGTTCAATTAGCCCCTGCGGCTTCTTCGGAAAATTGTCCACTGTGCGAAATCTTCAAAGAAATTATTGAGAGTGGTGACTGGATGAAGAATAATAAAAGGTGCAGCGGATGCGAAAGAGGATCCTGAATGAAGAAGGAAAAAGACGCTGAGAATATTGAAAGAACTAGAAATGAGTAAACGGGGAAGGAAAGAAAGAAAAAAGAGAGAGAGACGAATAAATAGAATCCCACCAAGATAAGACAGGAGAGTCTCTGAGAATTTTCCTAGCAAAATTTTCGATAATCGATCAATCTCATAGCTTTGATATTTTAATAGCACCAAGCAGGTTGGCCAACGCGAGAAATAATTTGACACTCGCAGCCTCACACTGTTCGTGGAATAATAATTTTCTGATTTACAAATGGAAATCTAGTTTATTCTTTCTTTTCTTTGTCCTTCTCTTTTTTCATTCGCATACTTACCTCTCGTCCAATAGCAGCGGTACTCGAGCGGTAGCCAATCAATGAATTGCTAAAGAGAGATTATTTGCAGTGAAAACGTCATTATTTAGGATGTCATGTACCGTGGAAGTATTCTTTCGCTGAATTGTAAATCCTCCGTTATTTCGTCAAGGAATCAGCATGACGATTCGCTCGAAGAAGCACGTCTGCCTTTATTCTCAATTCACTATTCTGAATCTTTACAACCTTTTGTAATATGTTATACCATATACAATATACCTGTAGTATAACTCGTATATCCATATAATATACCCGTAGATGCATATATATACAGGTACATGGTAGCACCTAAAGCGTTGACAGAATATTGATCGCCATTATTAATAACTCAGCATTGTATCGAAGTTTCTGTCTTCAATATAATATAGTTATAAAAGGATACATCTAGCGCACGATTCAAAAAGGCGATAGTACGATAAAGAAAATCTAAAATGGAGAAAACAGTATTTTTGACTCAAGAAAATTCTATGCTACGTGAAACGTGCATAGGCGAAAACTGTTAAGTCAACCGATATTTATGACTCTAATACAACATTATGCAAAGATTTTTCCAAACCCATCCCGTATCGACCTATTTAAATCGGTATTTGCGTATCCCTAAATTATGGGAATTCCAATAGGGAAATGGATACTTTGCAAAAAAGAATCAATAAATTTTCGTTAATCCAAAATTAATGAGATCGTGTAAAGGGCAATCTCACACGTCGTATAGAATTATCTGTTATCAATTTTACAGAAATATTTTTACCCCTTCAACGAGATCAAGTTCCAGTTCCCAGAAATATTTTCGACAGTGATTAATCATTATTACAAAAAAGGTACTAACCCTATTAGATTATCTCACATTTAAATTCGACGATGACGGCCATGACGGCTGACATGTAACCCCTGTGCATTAGGATCTAACCTCAAAATTGGTCTCGGGATAAGATAACCAAGCGGAAGCTTCTGCCTCGAAGAAGCTCTTAACGTCATAGACTATAACAATACTGCTAACGTAGAGAGACGAGCCTCATGGTGAACTAGTCATTAAATCAGAATACATTTTAGGTACTTTAACAGAAATATCACTTAAGTTTACGGTTTTTTTTTTCAAATTTCTTATAAGTTTTTAGTGTATAGTTGGCACATAATTTTAGTATATTGTAAATAACATTACGATATTTACACTAAATTGCATCTAAAGTTTACGTCAAATTTGCATAAAAGTAGCGTAAGTTTCAATTGTTTTTTCAGTGACCTCAAATCCACTAGAGATTTAAAATGAACTGAAATACATCGATTTTTAATGATGAGATTCCTCTTATGACGTCCGTAACTTTTCATATAAATTTCAAAAAAAATTTAATATTTTATAACGAAAGTATGACCTTAGTAGTATCCTCCGCGAGGAAGCTGTTCTGCCTGGACGCTTTCTGGTAGTAAACGAGGATTTATCAGAGCAGCTTAGATCCACAACCTGGGGTTATTTTATCGTGGTTCATGTCGAAGAGACTTCTGTTCGTTTTATGGTCGTTGCGCGGGCGCCTTAAGCTTTCGTATGCTGTGTTGATAGTGGAGTATCGAGATTGCAGGTTACAATTTCGTAGTTCGGACGTGACAGATCTATCTGCCGGCTGAAAAATGTCCGAATGTTTGTACTTCGTGTGCTGCAGTAAGTGAGGACGATATATATTATACTACGCTGACAGATGAGGAATGTCGACCATTGAAGGCAATTCGGAGGCAATGTGTTTTCATGAAAAATTAAACGGCAGTGCCATGTGCCTGTAGGTTAAATGAAGTTGAAAATGAGAGAAAAAGTTTTTTGTTTTCATATACAACGTGTCACAGCAATAAACACGGATTTATCAATGTGGGTCACTGCTCACAGGATCTTTTTTATGGTCTGCAGCATCTCAGGTACTTTGACGCTTTTATGAGATTTTCCGGATTCGCGTCGTTAACCTTTTCAAAGTCTGTATTGGGTACAAGGAATTTTCTAGAGTCAAGAAAGTCGTACATACCCAGTAAAAACATTTGAGTACGTCTGTTGTCCGTATTACTTTCGATTATCCGCTGCTGTCGAGGTAAGATTTCTGAATTTTCTTTACGTTTCATTCGACAAGGTTTATATTACATTTCGATGAATCAACCGGTCGCCATGTTTATTTTCCTCTTACGTTATCTCGCGCATGCGCTGTCGGCACTCGGAGTACAATTTTCTTACGAAACCACCACTTTTATCTATCCAACCTTATTTCAAACTCTTCTAACCACGACGTAACTTTTCATGTGTTTTGTTCTCTGATATTATCTTCGTCCCAGTACTTTTTATTATGTCTGCATTTATTTTTCTATTTATTGTATTACTACCTGTCTCTCTTAATCATCTTCTTCCAACGCTCGCATATACATTCGACAAGTAATTACACTGCAAATACAACTTCGTCAAATGTCTTGATTATCTTGACGCGTATCGCAACGAAAAATATAGTGGATGTGTTTTTTTCTTGAAAAAAAAAAAACAAGGCTTGTGTGTCTACATGGTACCTAGTTACTCCATTTCACGTATGTGAATGGAGTCAAATTGGAATAGAAAATAGGGAGCAGCAGTGCAGCAAGTACGAAAAAGAAATCAGAATATTTGCATCTAAATTCGTGAACTCGGCTTTAGTGTTTGTCATTGGCGTAAATAATGCGGTCGCTCTTTTTTTAAAATCCTTTTCTTATAGCAGTATTAAAGAAAAATACAGATATATTACCAAACTAGCCTTTGGCTAAAATATACACAGCATCTATGATCCTGAAATAATCTGGATGATCTCTCTATGCAAATTTTCCAATGTGACGTTCGCCAAAATCCCGGCTGAGAATTCTGGCACGATTCTATATTGGACGTTCCCTCAGGATTTACTGGATTCGTAATAAAATCGTCGTTAAAATGACGTACGTCCTTCAGATATGAATCTCCGACGGCTATTCAGGACACTCACATCCTTTCGTCTCGCATTTTCCTGGCTCTGAATTTTTGCGTAATACGTAAAATTGACATCCTTTTTTTTTTCTTTAACAGACCACAGAAGCTTTTTTTTCACACTGACTCATGCCCTTTTTTTGTTCAGATTCATAGTCACTGTGCCAGCACCATTTTTTAGATACGTTTCACAGTTGATAATTATTCGGAGGATCACGTAACGATAACGATAATCTTCGAATAAATATTATCAAGGAATATAGTTTCGCTCTTGTAGTCTCCAAGAACTTTCTTATCAACAATAAAAATTGTACTTGTGTGAAATTGTCCACCATGGAAATATCCGCATGCTTCATGGTTCCGTAAGTTTTACACGATGAAATTCTCGCGCAGGGATATTTTCTCGTTCTCCTATACACGAAGTGCAGTAAGATGGAGATGGAAAAACGTTTGCGTAAATAGAGATATATAAAATTTGGAAGAAACGTGCAGTTTTCAAAATTTCTAAAGAACCATCCTGTCTCAAGGTATTCCCTATCCTATTTTTAAATACTATAAGATTAACAATGACCATAAGTGAGAATAACGTGATTCTTTGCCTGATTGGGTTTATTAGTTTGTATAATAATATCAGGGATTACAACGTTACGCAATGTTTATTCCAGATAATTGATTATAAACGTCACACAATAATATTGAGAGGCTGTTTAATGATTGATTTTCATGTATGTACACAGTAAGATTGACCAGTCTATTATCAGTAATGAAGAAGAGCTCCAGTTCTAAGACGGTGAAGAATGTATCTAAAGGATACAAGATGGAGCAGTCAATTTAAGAAGGGGTGTAAGAAATGCAGTAAAACCTAGGGAAAGAAAATCTCAGGAATGGACATGGAATCCTGGCGTATAAGGATGCCGGAACGAAGGTTGGTCCAGGAAGAGAAAGCTGCTTGCTAACCAGCCAACCTAGCTAGTTTCCTAGCCTGAGCAGGCCAATCCAGCTTAGCCGGTCAGCTAGGTGGAAGAAAGGCAAGAAGCTATGAAAGAAGGAAGAAGGAAGCTGGTCTCGAGGTATTGCTTCATTAATCATTCTCACCTTTTAGCTGCTGCTGCTTCTTCTTTTCGTGGAAAAAGAGCTTTTACTAACGTTCCGCCTTTTTACGATTAAAGGCGCTTTAAAGGGTCTTTAAGCGCAGTGCAGATCAAAGATCGTCGCCATTGACAAGAAGGCAGAAGGACGTGTAAAAAGAATTGAAAATCCTTTGAAATTATTACAGAATAAAATTTTGAAGCTTCTTTGCTGGAGTATAAATTTGAAATATTCCTGAGAATTATTAGCTGGAAATATATACTGAATTGCATCTCTTCTGTAGGAAGTAAATGATTCATGGGTTATAGAGGACGTCGTGGATGATTCTTTAGCAGATATTTTTCAAGTATTGGAAACATGTCGAGGTTTGTATACGCTTGCGTATGTTAAAATGACAATATTCTATGGAATCGTGGAGATAAATCTTTCGATGTTTCCATACGCCTTTGCCAACAATGCCATATCGCATTTGGTCTTTGGCTCAATTATATTCTTAGACCAAATTCGTTTTTTTTTTCTTTTTCTAGAAATACTATCGTGGCAGTCTTTCATTGGTTTATTCCGAAATTGAGGGTCACCCTGTATACTCTGACGATTACGTTATGGCACAATCGCGACTTCCTAACTGTGGGTAGAAAAAAAAAGTTGGCAGCCCGCGAAATTGCTTTGGCTTAGTTCTGTCCTACCGTTAAGGCTAATTTCCTTTATTTATCTGGATATGGGCCGAATCGAGATTTTCCATTAGCAGTGTCCTGCGGATTTCAGATGCTCTAGAAACGAGCTTTTAAAACTATTAGAGGTGGGTAGCCTTAGGAAACAGTGAAAAGTTGGAAAAGAGAAGGTGCAGACGCTAATGGAGTCAAGATAAAATTGTAAGGAAGCGAATTAGAGTTGATGCTGTTATTTATTTTTTTGATTTTTTTAAGGACTTAGTGAATCAGACAAGCAACGTACAAGCAACGCTGAAAAGGTACACAAAGAAGTGCACACGGTATTTGTCGTGAGAATTTTTGAAAGATATAGAAAAGTGAAAATGGACAATGCAACTGCTACAGAGAAGAAAATTCTAGAGAAAATTGTCGTTACTGTCATTACTGTCTCAGACACTATTTTCTTCAAGAATAAGTGCTGCAACACGTTCCTGATGTACAGCATCCTTAGCAACAATTTCTCATACCAAGACTCAAAGAATAAGATGTATTTTGGTTTCGTTGCTTGATAAAAGTGGACCAGCCTGAGTGGCACTCCATGCCGTAAGAAATTGGGCAACCCTCCGGGTAATTAATTAAACAAATTGCCCGTAGCTAAGCATTACGTGGTAGATTCGGTATATCTGGTGAAAATTGAAAATTTGTTCTGAAGATGAATGAAAATTTGAATCTCCTTTTTAGATACCCTGCTAATTATTTTTTCTAAGCGCATAACCATCTCCCAAATTCGAAAGAAGACAAGCAATTTGATCCTTGTGCATGGTATAATTACCGTGCGTTGGCATTGACAGATTTACGAGTCTAAATCGTTAAGGGCGGGTAAATGGATGGGAAAATGGCGAAGGGTGAAATTGTCATTCTCCTCTTTTTTTCTTCCACTTTCCTTTAGAAAGTCTTCGTTAAGTTATACCCAGAGACCAATAACGACCTAAAGCCTATTCTAATTGCCGTGATTCCGCTTGACGAATTCTCAACACGCTTTTTAGTTACAGTCGCGTATTTTATTTTTAAACCAATAAAAGTCCGGGCAATTTTCCATTTTAAGTGGAAAATCCAAAATTTCTCAGTTGGAGAAAATCTGAAATTTTTTAAATAAAAAAAAACTGGTACAAAACCAACACTCGCAGTACCATGGCAAAACCATTATACGGAAATCGCAGTAAGAGTCTTCTACCTGGCACAACCGTACTCGCCGAACCCCGCGAGTTCACGTTTCTTGGGAATTTTTCGATCTTCCCCAGCTAACGATAAGGGCAGCGTCGGCGTCGGCGTCGGTAGCGCGGGCACAGCGGGTGTCGGCCGAGCGCCGACGAGTAAATTGAAGCGATCCATTATATGCCGGTGTCGGGTTATCTGGGGGTGAGTTGAAGATGAAAATGGGTGTCAGTTCGGCCCAACCCCTCCTACCTCGACCTTTCACCCCCTGCCGTCTTACCTGTCTCCTGTCGGTATAATATGCTAACGCATTTTCCCACGGTACTTTTTCCAGGATAATAATTCTTCGCTACAGAAATGCACATACTCCATTTCGTAGTCTTACTTATCTTCCAAAAAAAAAAGGATTTAGATAAAAAGAACACAGAGTTCGATAAGGAAAGAAGAAAAAAACAGCACAATTTAGTAATGCTATCAATATTCTTTTCTTTTTTTTCTTCTCTTTCTTCCAATAGCATGTAGTCGCACGCAACGCGTGCGATTGGTGGTAACAATGATAGATAAAATAACTATGCGATATAATCTTTTCTGAATCTCGATACAATTATGTTTCTTTTTTTGCTGAAGATTCGCCTGTACGGCCTATTTACAAATCTACAAATACGTAGTAACAGCACTTTAACAATTGTAATAATATAGCAATAACATTAACAATGAATCCACTTATACTCGATAATTAAACTATGAAAATTCAAGATCATTCTCTCCCCACTCCTCCTGCACTTTCGTTTCTATTGCTTCTTCTCTTTACCTTTTGCGCCTTAAAATTTTGGTTATTACGCGGCCGTCGCTTGCAGGCGCGCAATCATGCATATATACATATATATATATATCTTTTATATTTATAAAGAGGTAATATCGAGTCGTGATATATAAACTGGCATGTATAACAATAAGGTTCGTCCCAAAAAGGTCATGAAATATTTCAAAAAATATATATATATATCGGATGTATCTCTGCAGTATACGAGTTCGTTTCGTATATATACTATATATTTACATACAATTATGCATAATGTATAATACAATTGCTATCACGATCCACCGTGCCCGTTACGTTATCGATTCGCACCGTTTCCACAAAAAACCTACTGCAAGTACGAGGAGACCTTTATTAATTGACAAATCGTCTTCGTCAAAATGCAATAGGATTGTTATAAAAAACCAAATATTTAATCGTCCATGGAGTATATAGTATTGCATGAAATATATAAATATAATATTATACACGGTTTGTTTTGTACCTTTCGCTTTTCCATTTTTTTTTCCACAAGGAACTTCCTAACACGGCATCCGGTTTGTTATTCGTTTGAGAATTTTCCTGTGCGTAGGGGTAAAATAAAAAATGGCACGAAATGCCGCGAAAATTGTCTGAGAGAATGGAGAGAGGTGAGAAATTCCATGGAAAATTGGAAAGAAATCCCTAGGCGACGCCAGGTGTCGGGACGGTAATGCGAGGACGACTCGACTCCATAAAAATCGGCGAGAATAAGCGGCACGTGTAGTTACAATGAATATTCCCCATTTCGTTGGGTCCTACCAGTAAAGATAAGTGGGACAGTCAGTCAATAAGTCCCAACACAATAATGGCGTCTGTCTCACGTTTAGATTGCGCGTAAGCGTCGAGTAGCGCGAGTGCGACATATTAATTTATTACGAACACTCCTCGCAGTGAAACCAGCCCCCCTTTGCTCCCCCTTAATGTTTATTAACGAGAGAAACTTCAAGGCGGTTCCAAAATTGGTTCTAATAAAGCCATTTAGCACCCGTAAACCGTTTGACTGTCAACGAAGCTTGGACGAGTCCATAAACGTTGCGAACATGTGTAATGCCAGGGAACTTGGTGATTAGTCGGAAAAACTTCCGCGAGGAGCGCTCCAGTCGTTTGTAAAGTATCGACGCGACAATTTACAGGTTAAATTGGTTAAAAACAGTAATGATCGTATAAATCTCCAATTTACAGCAAAGTAAACAGAGACAAATAAAACAGTAGCAATAACCTGCCAGCTACGTGTTCGCGCTAGGTTATACCGATTTATTGGTAAACATATTAACGACAGGGTAACCCGTTTACACGAAATCAACACAAGTAATCCTCAGCTGACGAGATAGAGCGACGAATTTTAAAAAAAAACTACTATAGTACAAATGCTTCTAGAAATTACACTCGCCTACGTAATGTACGTATTTACACGACGGTCCTCGCCAATATCAGTTTGAAGCCTTCCTGCGGCTTAGTCAATTCGTGGTTTCCCGCATTCAGGAATTCGGAGTATCTCAGCTGATCTGGGTACAGGATCACCATAGCAGTCCTGTCACTGAATGATCCAACGAGCAATACCATACCCAGTCTAACCTACGAACCTAACCTAATTCACCCCATATCGAAAACGCGTACGGAGACGCATCTCCTTGAATTCCCAGGAGACATACGTCAGAGTTCCCGAGTACCTGGTGAACTTTTCGCAATGGGTTTTACCGGTTTCTTCCCCGACCTCAGGAACTAGAACAATCATCTCCATTAGCTACTATAACGTTGATCGTAAAACGGAATAAAAAGTTCAGGCACTTCTCGAACACGTGGACGGACTGTGCCGCACCAGGGATCCATCTTGAGTCTCTCTCTCCTGATCTCCCTAGGTCCATCCCTGAGGACGTGAGGCTGCGAGGAACATCTTCGTCATCTACATTAACTAAGTTCCTGACCATTCGCTGCGGAATTACTATATCCGCCAGGGGCGCTGGGTTACGCGACGATGTCCATGTCCGACGAGGAATTCGAAGTAGTTGGTGCAAGACTGCCAAGCGTGTCTTCGTCAGGTAGAGGATGATGGCATGCTGGAGCCGGTGGGCTTAACGGCGGAAGAATAGGCGAGGAGAGCATTGGGTCACCACCGTGCACGGGTCCCCCAGTGTCATCCTCCATGAGGTCTTCTAGCTGGGACATGCTCAAAGTCGACGCTTCCTCAGCAACGACTTCCGGCATCTGCCACACGAACTTCCGAGCCTCGGCATCTCTATTGTCATCTACAATCTGATTAATAAAAATCACAATTTTACATTATCAATTATTATTGACTTTTATAAAACATACTCTAGCCTCCCTACTAAGCTCTATACGTCACTCCCGGCGTCTCAGTGTCTCTCTGTACTCAAAATCCACCCAATTTATTTTTCCTTCTCCTCCTTTCTCCTCTCTACGAGTCCTTGCGAAAAATCCACTAAGATTTTCTCCTTGCGGAGCATCGCGACGGGCGCACCGGATGTGACAGACGTTATCGATCACGTCAACGAGCCACTAGTCGAAACCAATTTAGATATTGATCTTAATCACCTTATCAAGGCCGTGTGTCATGTAACAGCAAAACAAGAACTTGCGCTTGATTTCAAAAGTCCGATACACACGTGTGCGCGAATTCTCCAAGGCAACTTTACACTGCGCGAGGAGCGCACTTCAGGTAGGTTAAACGTTCTTCCAAAGTGTTACACAAGCTTAGTCAGAAGCTGGCACATATATTGCGTAAGTTCTGTTCCAAGTGGAAGAAGAAAAGAAGAAAAAACATCGTCTCGACGCCAATGACGCGTCTCTCTTATTATCACTATCCGAATTATCTAAGTAGAGTGCTGAATTTACGAGGCCTGATGTGATGACTTTACGATGACGACACACAGGTGAAACGAGAATGACTACACTCACAAACTGTACACCCGTGTAATAATATTTTATTTTCTCTCTCTCTGATATTCTTTGTATCCCCACTGTTTCTCTTCGACGCATTTCTTCTACAGTTATTCTGCCTGCTACAGGTAAAAATTTTCGTATTTCACATACACCCCATATACAATCTTTGAAATATCCACGAAGCACGTATCCAAAATAATTCTAGAAATATTTCCGATAAAAAAAATCATGCAACAATTTTACAAATTTAAAACCCCGAGTTAAGTAACTTTCAAGGCTACGTTATAAAAAAAAGGAAAAAAAATCAAAATTACGCAAATTACCGATAAGATAAATAATAAGTAAATCTTTTTTTTGCACGTTCCACAATCTCTGATTAGTGCAACCGGGAGAGTATGACTATTCTGTCACAGTGAATGCGACTGGAAGAGAGCGAATTCCTTATCAATGTTTAAACTTCAAGTTCTTGTCCCGGCGCTGCGTACTGTCAGGCACGACAGTCGTTTATCAATGATAATAATCGTCAAGATTCCCCGACGTAATGATTTAAATATTAGTTCTCTAGAAAGACAAGATACGGCTATATATCATAAAAAGTAGTACAAAGAATACCGAGTTTTACCAGATATACACAAAATTTCGCAATTCAGTGCACAATATGGGTGTGTACCTACTATTGACAGCATCTCGTTACCGATATGACTGACGTCAATGACAAACTTATAGAGTCCCTCGGGCGTTCAGCAATTTCCATTCGATTCGTATCGATACTCGATTAGCGTCACCTACTTTTGAAATCCAGAAGCAATTTCCTCGTTTCAGATCACGACGACTGTTTTGTCGCCGTGTCGACGCCTTCGCTACGTAACCGAGCGTTGACTACGTCTCATACGCTGGGGAGAGGAATTAAGACAAAAAAAATAGTTACATTTGAACGTCGAAAAAAAAATTCCCGATTAAAAAAAAAGAAAGGAAGGAGACTGTACCGACTTGATCAATCTGACAAATATATTGTACCTTCCGTTGATCGGGTTTACTCTTGGCGTAACTGTTGAGGACCGTCCCGGAAGTTGTGGCCCAGCTGAAATCCGTAACCGGAAGTCCATGGGCTTTGGCTTGAAGCTCGAGTTCCTGAACCCGTAGAAGTAGCCGACGATTCTGATGCTCCAATTGTTTGTGCCTCAGTTCACTTTGCTTCATCCTCGTCAGTTCGTTCTTTAATAATTTTATATACTCCACCGATGACTTCAGGATTGTTCCTTTGTTTGGTCTTACGTCCCTCACGATTTCATAATATCTAAACACACAATTAATATTTACCTTGTATTACACATTGAATATCGTGAAAAGAGTTGGGTTCGGTTTGGCGTTTTGAAAAAATTTTCATCCGAGTCACTTGAAATTCCACCCCTTATCGTCCGATGAAAATACTTCGGCAACGTCGATCTTCCTCGAGTTGCTAGAGACCCCTTGCGCGGTGCAAGAGACTTAAAGGGCATAGATACTAAAGTTGTAATTTCAAGAATTCTCTTGATCCGCTCAAATTTAGGTTAAAAGACCCGTACAGATGATTTTCCATATTATTTCCCTGATAAAAGTTAAACTTGATTGACCAGGCACGAGGGGTGTTTAAAAAAACAAAAAGTATATTATAGAAAAAAAAACTATCGTAAAAATATACTTCCCGAAATAAAATTCTTAACACGTACAGCAGTTACTCCCTTTATCGTAACGCCTGAGTGATAAGAAGCAACCCCAAAGTTTTACCTCGAAGCCAGAAATATCAAATACCAAAGGTTTTCCAAGCCCCACCCTAGCGGCAAGATTACGAAGCTCCCTGGGTTAATACAACAGTTCTCGCTGGGTGGAAAAGTAGCGTTCAGTTAGGCTAGGTTAACTGAGCTTCCGTAACAGCTTTCTAAGCTAAGAAGGTTTAATTCATTTCTTACTTCCCAACCGGAAATACAGGAAGTCACAAAGAGTCTCATGAGCTTACTGAATTCAATATATATATACATATACACTGGTAAGTATTACGAAGAACGGTGCTGCCATCTGCGCGTCTATCCACGGCGACAGTTACACCAGTTTGAAATGTCAGTTCCAAGGTACCCAAAGTAATAGCTCTACCGCCCGACGGTTCGGGCGCGTCTCGAAGTGGATTTGTTCGTCGGGAAAAATAAAAGGCGGGAAGTTCGAAATGACATAGGTGAAAAGAAGAAAGAAAAATATTAAAAAATCCCTCAGCATTCAGCCACGTGAAGTAACTAACCGTGACACCGCTTCCATCGGAGTAATATCTGTGTCATGTTTGTTCGAGTCTTTAGAAACGAAGCGTTACGTTATCGTCGCGACAGCCGACAGCTTGGCTGCGTTTTAATGTCGTCGAGAGTGGAAGCTAACGATTCGTGCAAAGGAATTGCCACGAGATTAGCTACGGCGACGATTAAGGAAGACTAGGAAACCCGTAAGATCGACAATGCAAATTTTCCAGTCGCTTTAAAAATAAGAAGACGCTCGAGGAAGGAGAGAAAAGAAAGAAGGACGAAAAAATTCAACAATTCTCTGGAACGTTCCCACAGAGTGCATACAACTGGCGTGTGAGGTACTAGGATTGGCTTAGGAATTTTCAAGTTCCCTACGTTGCTCGGCTGACACTGACAAATGGCTGAGAAATTCGGATTGATTAATGCCGGAATGACAAGCGCGTTCCTCCCGGTAACAAGAGCAGTCGTTAGTACGCCTTGGAGTGCCGTATAAAATTTTTTCACTCGACTGTACGCGAGATTTCCCTTAATCGCGAATTAACGTATACCATTTAAAATCATTTCAAGCCAGTCGTTTCGACGAGGCGACTCGTTTACCAATACTCCTGCAAGAAGTGAACTTACGCACGCTTGTTGCTATAGTAATTAACGCTGCTAATTGACGAAAATTAATTAACGCCGCGTGGCATACTTTTCGTTAAAAAAATATATATATATATGTGTGTAATCAAAATTCAAAACCCGCCTATACCTGTGTACCTCGGCAGCCCCGTGTATAACTATATACACCGATCCTTATACCTATTTTAATCGAAGGCGCAATTCAGCTCAGCGCGAAGAGCTAGCAGTAATTCGGTACCGAAAGTCGACCTGACCTAACAGAAATAAAAAATAAAATTTCAACACTCCGTTTTCGATCCAGTTGGCATTGATCATATCAGACGTGCGTATATGAACTTTACATACGAAATTTTGAATTTTTCCCAAAGATGGTTGTAAGTCAACAGAGTCAAGGAAGACCCGGAAACAAGGTCCGAGTGAAAGAGTCACCGAACACCAAATAAAAATCAATGATAAGTGACGAAAAAAAAAGTTGAATCCAGAAATAGCGATAAAAATAAAAGCAAAGGCGTGTACTCACGGGTCATTGGTCTTGGGTAAGAGTGTACCGAGTTCCTTGATTCTGTCGTTGATGTTGAACCGTCTTCGTCGCTCGACTGAAAATACGAAATAAAAATGATCAATCATCCGCGAAATAAATAATGTAAACGTTTAATTAGGGTCTTAGACACGGTTACCTAAGTCACCCTGTGCGATCGATAATCTCTCGGCGACGTTGAGTTAAGAGGTTTATTTTCATCGAGCGATTAAATTCAACGACCAAGTGGTAAAGATTCGTTTCCATTGACCAAGAACACGACGGCCATACGATATCATGATAATAGATCAACGAAAAAATTCATTCAACAAAATCTCGGTTATTGTTTTTACATAAGAACAAAA
Organism: Trachelus troglodyta; assembly: GCA_030142635.1. Classification (NCBI taxonomy): domain Eukaryota; kingdom Metazoa; phylum Arthropoda; class Insecta; order Hymenoptera; family Cephidae; genus Trachelus; species Trachelus troglodyta. Next base: position 683,715 of record JARQTJ010000272.1, read on the forward strand.
AAAGCCACGATTATTTTTTTTACAAATTCAATATTCCTCGAACTCCCAAGAATCTACAAATAATTCACGTGCCTCTCGGATCGTCCAAGTGTCTGTAGTCCGAGTAAGTTCGATGCAGGTTAAGAAACGAGACGGGTAATTCATTCTTCAGGTGTAATTGACAATCGGCTCAGGGACGTCAGCCATTATCCAGACGCTGATACTTATCGTTATAACGTGCAATCTGTGTCGTTATGCATTTTATGTACGAGACGTTGTTGAATGAGGTAATACTGTATGGTGGACATTGTTATTATTATCGCACTCCTTGTATACACGTAAACCATACATGCATGACCTCCTTTATCAATGAAGATAATGAATACTCAATATCACATATACAGACAGTCACAGAAAGAACCATGGCTACTGGTACAGTTAATTGAATAATTGAATAAGAAATATTAAAAACACAAAAAATTAATTAAAATAGCACCTCTAACGATACGGAGTTATTAAGTATTATTGTAAGACCTGAAGTTGGTTCCGCAACAGGAATTAAATGGGAGCTAAAGTCGTTTGGCAGCCGCACAAAGTGCACGTAGGTCTAACAGAATTGTTCAAGTTAAACGCACCACCCTGAAGTTAGTCCCTGCTCGTTTGATTTCTATTGTAGAACCAACTTCAGTAGCCAGGGAAATACATCCAACTGATAGCTATTAATTTGTATCGATATACGTGATTGACTAACACGATTTTCACGGTCAAGCATACTGATAACGATATAACGATAATTGACTCAAAAAAATACATGTCGTTACCGCTGGTAACCATGGTACTAATATTTTTAGATAAAAAAAGAAGTTAACCTGTAAGATTAATATAATCGTCTAAAAATATTTTTACATCAATTTTACATAATAAATATTCGTATCGAAAATTATTCTTCGAAACGCAAGAAGACAAATTTGAAAATTTTTTTTCATCAATTTCCTTCCTGATCGCTAATGACTTTGTCGAACGTAGTCCTTGACGATTCATCAAGTAGATCTGCGCTCGTGCAATGGCCGAATGATAACGATGATAAATGTTACGCGTGTTCGGATGGGATCAATGAAAATAGCAGTAGGTGATTGCTACTAAATTAAAAAAAATAATAATCGCTGATGATCTAACGATAAATGTATCGATGAAAGTTAATGGATCACGACGAAAAGATCCGTGGCATCTAAACTCCGGAGATTAGATAAAAGGCGGCAAAACGACTTAGAATTGATCGAAAGCATACATCGATATTTACCCGTGATCCGAGTATCCTGTTTAATTAAGATCTAGACCAGAGTCATGCTTTCTGATTTACAAAGCTCTCCTGTGATCTTTGATCCTCGGGTAGCTGCTGGGATTTAGATGGGGATCAACGTGTAGGATTTCGAATCTCCATCGCGAGTAATTAGTTACGTTAGATGAACCCGATAAGATGACCTATTAGAAGCGGCAGTCATACCAACGGACGACCGATAAGGTGTCGCGTTGAAAAAGTGACGAGTGTTGATAGTAAGTTAAAAGAAGAGGAAGAAGAAAAAAGAAAAGCAAGAGAGTAACGATAATACTCAATCTTGTGAGAATTATAAATGATGCGTATGGGGATATAATAACAATAACGATAATAATAATAATACCGACTAGCGGGATATCGGAGAGAAATACATATACCCTGTCGATTTGTCCGATTAGATAGTGCCAGTTTAATTGGCAGCTGCCAATATAGACGTCGAATCGAAGACGCGTAATTGACAGTGTATCATATATCTCTTAATCCTTATCAAAAACATTAATAATTCTCATAGCGTTGTTCGTGTAGGTCACGTGTGAGAAACGTGATACGAATCAGATATTTTATTTTCTGATTGTATCTGTATTCGCATATATACATTTCGTGTGGGTACATATATATATAAAGTAGTTTCCCTACAGCGTTAGCATACGTGCCTCTACGTATATATATATATGTTATCAGGAAAATCGGAATTTTCTCACTGCCATCGTGTCAACTCCCACGGCGAGTATTGACGTTTTGCCAGAGATTGGCCAGGTTCCCGTTAACGGGGACCGTTTCCGGCGTACCGACGGTATCAAGGAAAATTGCACTGTCTACGCCATATATGTATACGTATGTATATACCGCATTGATTCTCAATATCAGAAATTCCATTTCAATTTCATTTCCCTGGTTTACCTGTCGTAAATTTATTCTTATAATTCACATCAGGGGATTATCCTCTCGCAGTGATACCAACCACAAAGAGAGAGAGAGTTACCTAGAGGAAATATAATTTGTAGTGCAATGAGAACAGTAAGATTTACAAAGCTATACCTACTCATATTGTGATTGTCTTTTTTCTGCCGATCTTTCGCCAGAGCGTGTATTTCCGCATCCGTCAGTAACAAAGGTTCCGGTTTGACCTGCAGTTCCGGAAGATTCGGTAGACTTCCGCTCTGTCCGTCCTTAAGCCCGTCGCCCAAGGAGCCAGCTTCGAAGGACAATATGTCGTCCAAGAGGTCCTCCGCCTGAAAGAATTTACAATAAAGTCTATTTGCATCGACGAACGACAAATCAGGTGGGTACGTTAAGCACATACGCGATGGCGATACACAATATTGCCGATTTATTATTTATTTCCGCAAGGCGCCCTCGACTCGACGTAAAATCGATCGAATCGACTTATCGAATATCGTTTCGCGTTCGTATCTCGAACGTAACGATCGATACTATCGAAAACGTGTCGTCGATGCCGAGTACAGTTTATGAGGATACTTTGTAACGACAGTTAAAGGGTTTATCGCGACGAAAGCGCACGGTCGACCAATCGTACAGCCAAGAATTTCTTGGAACGAGGAAACCTAGATAATCAAATCGGCCATATTGCGCGACGAACGATTCTTAAACCCTGTCAAAAACGAGTGACGTTTACTTCTAAGTGAAAGGTATAGAAATACTGAAAACAGTTACTACAGTGCCGAGCGTCATTAAGACTGTGAGTAAAAAAGAGAAGAATGGAGGCCAAATATTAAATGGAGGGGCTCAGAAGTGACAAGGATGAGATACAAGGGCGCCACTCCTCGGTGGAAATTAGAAACATTCAATTGTACGACAGTCGACTTTTAATGGCTGGTACATTATTATTTTTTTCCCAAAAAAATATTCAAATTTCTCTGCCTAACCTTACTTTTAATTCCACTACTACTACTATTCGTATTATTATCTCTAAATCGTCCTCGACGACAGCTGTTGCGGTACGTGTTACGTATTTACGTAGTTTGGTCTTGGATGCGAGTACGTACGCGCATGCGCAAACGTTACGTGAACGTTATTACGTAAACAATAATAAGCGACGAGTGCCGTGTCATGCCACGCTCGGTGCTTTAGGCCGAAGAAAACGATCGAAACGTAACCTGTGAGATGAATCTTTTTACCAATTAATCCGAGGATCTGGTACCAACGCGAGCACGAGAAAAAGAAATATTATAAATTACGCAGAATTACTCACTGTACATAGGCGTGTATATGGGTATTACTGTTTTCCTTGTAGTAAGTGTCGCTTCTAAGAATCGTTCAGGGTCGGTGGTAACGTAGCCGGGAAAGAAGAGCAGACGAGAAACATTGGCAGCACTGGACAATGTGAACTTGATACCTCGCGCGGGAATTTTGAATTAGTTATCGATGTTGCATTTACGTTAGAAAGTGCGATTTTCGTTGTCTTCTTTCGGACGATGACAATAAATTCACGGAGATTTTACGATCCGTCAATAAATTTACGATGGAATAAAAGTGTTGCAGAAAAAATAAAGGCAAACAGACGGTTCGTAAATTTGTCTTTTTGCCGGAGTTTTTTGCTTTGCTTTTTACTGCAATGGCGCGGGTTTACCCGTGTTCATTTATGTGGCGCATTTATTTGTAGCGTTTTAACGATAAAATCCTTTTTTTCCCCATTTTTTTTTTCTATTATGAATATCCCCGAGCAAACGTCATAAGCGTTATGCGTGGAATATCGAATGATGTATCGCTCTGGTGAGCACACGTGGACGGGAAATAATGTCGGATTGTAATTTTGCGAATTACTGTACAAGGCAACCACATCGTAAACATATTTATTGCAACCGCAGGAATGATGATGCTACGCCAATTCTATTCATCGCACGAATCATTTTACGGGCGAAGATCACAATGGATCGATAGATCGTTTGTGTGACAGAGGAGATAATTTGAACGAGTTGTATTAAAAAAATTTTTTTTATAAAAATTTAATGCGATACAGATATTCACGAGAAATATCATTAAAAACAATTGTTGACAAATTCGCGTGAAATTATGAGGAAAAAAAATCTATACCCAAACATACTACCGGCACATAAAACTGTCTCGTCTCCGTCTCCGCTAGGTGTCGCATAGATGCACGTGCGGCAAGCAACTGCACTTGCAATTACGTAAATGAACGAAGATCGTAATTGCATACACAATTAAGTACCGTAAGCGTAGAAATTTATTGTAGTAGCAGACAGGGAACGCATATTGATTCCACCTATGACTGCAGTACCGTATATTACACTTCTCTATAGGAAATTCGCTCGTAGCGCGTGAAATATTTTGATGGTTAAATTGAGCGCGGGATTTTTGAATGCACTTTGTAACCTTGTAACAGGAATCGTAATTAACAACGATGCTGCTTGAGCCAAGGAAGAAAGAGCATATTTAAGCAGTAACTGACACCGATTCTCGTCAGATACGGTGAACAGCACTTTGTGTAATTCAATATAACGATACAAGGCACGTGGAAGATACGGCGCATGCGCACTGCAAGATCTAGCGTTTCAAACGCTTCTGGAAAATCGTTAACAAAATGAAAACTCGATAGCGGGTAGGTTACGACGTAAAATTTAAAAAAAATCTATTTTTCTTGTACAGTCTGCGCAAAAAGTATTTATCGTCACTCGTTGATCTTTTAATTAACAATGATATTACAGATACGCGTGTATGTTAGTATGTAAACAGGAAATTGGATCGTTTTATTTCAACGCATTTAGTTCGTGTTAACCAACTAAACTAATTAAGCGCGACAGAGTTTATACGGTGTAAAATGATATCAGCGAGATTACGACTCGAATTTGATAATCGCCGGTACTTAATTGTATAGTTCTTGAATTTATCGTGTATGATCTTTATGCAAGCCTTTTATACGAGTATATGATATGCCTTCTAATCTGTACGGTGTTGTATGTACAAACAACTGTAAAGTGTGGAACAATCGTTGCCTTGGAGATGGATTATAGTTTCCTGATAATACACAGAAGATCTCAAATGACGATCACCCTGAACTTCTGAGTGGTTTATTACGCGATGATCATGATAAACCACGTGTAACGTGCATACTAATATTTATTAGTTTGACGTAAAAGTCTGAATATTTAAATGTTTGAAAGAATTATACATCTTTTTTATAATAAAATTACGTAATTGATAATTAATATACCAGATTGTTATCAATTATTACGGCGATAACTTAATGTTGCGGATGCACTTTTTTTTATGGTCGGATGGTATGACTGGTAGGATTGTGAACGCACGTGGGGTAACGAGTGCCTTGCGCATGCGCGTGAAATAGTTTTTAGCAGACGATGCAATTTTCGTTGGAAGAGACGAAGATAAGGGTGAAAAACAAGAAATTGAAGCAAGACTAATAACGAAACGACGTACTTATTTCCAAAATCAGAATAATATCTTGTCCATACATACGACTCATGTTGTAAGTCGTTATCTTATCGCTGAAGAAGACAAGATCGAAAACTTAGCCTAAGGGAACACTTTTGGTGGCTTCCGAACGAGGAGAGATATCGTTTAAATATTTGGTAATGTTATGAAAATGGCGTGCCGAATTTCAAGAATCTTACCGAGTACGGTAATAGACGTTATATAAAAACGAGACTTTAATTTGTTTAACCTTGCGACTCACCTTACATCTCCTAGCGATTATGTTGAAAACCGGCATCGTGGTAACACGGCTTGAGCACTTGTCTGTACTGGCGCACCGAAAGTTTTCAAAGATCGACTATATTACACCCGTAGACGTTCAATATTCGTTCGAGATCATAATGGCAAAGAAAAACTTAAGTGTGTGCCCCTTGTACGAATTTTATTTTCACTTTTACGGAATATATCGAAATTCCGAAAAATCCTTGTCAGCGTAGCCACCAGCAAGCAAGGTTTCCTTCACAAGTATCCCAGAGGGCGCCCCCCAAATTAGTTCTGTCCAGACAGTTCGCCTTTTTTAATTTTTTTAAATCTTTGTCACCTCGTACCAATTTTTCCAGCGTCACAACGGTATAGCATTCAAGGACGTGATTTTCCCCTAGCCCGAATTCACGTTACCGCAGTCCTCTAAGGCGAGAAGAATTAGGCAACTAAATAAATCGACGGCGCCACTGGTTCGGGTCGGCGACACAGTAAGAATCGGACGCTTTCTTACGAATCGTTGTAAGAAACGTGCGTTGCTCAAACGAACGTTTGTAATTTTTCACTTTCTTCCAACCGAACTATCACAACTCCCTCAGCTTCCCTCGCGCGCAAGTCAAACAGTGGATCACGATTTTTTTCTCTGTTTCAACAGCCACAAAATCCCTGGATTGTGATTGATGTTCCTATACGGCAGACACTCCAGGTGCAAGCTGATCCAGAGGACGTTGCCACATAAATCACTCTTGATGTATATCGTACGTAGCGAGTTCGTTTTATCGGTCCTATTGTTTGCGCGACAATATCTCACGCGGTCATCTCAATCAACGAGCATCAAGAAGTCACACAGTCGCGGACTGCAGTAGAACGGCGTCACTGAGACACTAATCGATCTCCTCTTCGATCAGTCCCTTCCACAAGGGAGAACATATATAATGACTCCTAACGACAGACCCGCACGTCGAATAATAAAGCGTAAACTCGTGCACTGATTTCCCGCAATAAAAATGGTAACGAATACTCGAGACACTAGTGACACGTAGTACAGAACTTTCGTTTCCACTCGAGCGACGACGTGATCCCTAAGAATTTCGGGCGTTCCGCTACCGTCCACCAGACCACATTATCGCACTTTACAGATCTTTGGTTAGCACTGATATGAGTCACGAATTTGCTCGATAAGAGGAAGAAAATCAAAGACACACCACTGAGCAAACAAAAAAAGTTTCGGTTAACCAGAGAAGAAGCAACGCGGGAACGACGAGCGACCGTTCGGTAAGGTAGAACACTCACGAGATGCATCAAGGGTAAAAAAGCCAGTCAAAACAAAGACCGTCTCCCCGCCTAGTATTATCATCAGGGCTCGCACGTAATGCGCGATAATTTCCAAAGCTATATTGATACCAAGTCCAAGGACAGTGGGATTTTTATTTATTACGCGCCGTTTTCACCGAGCAACGTGGACGTAAATTACCAGTCTCTACATCGATACACCGGGACCGCATCGAATGCACTGAAACGACCAATTGTTCTCTCGACTGCCTCGAGTAGAAGGCCCAATAGTATATTGGGCCCACCCGTAGCTTCTATTAAAACGCACGCGGCGACCAAACGACGGCAGACAACAGTCCCTGCATCCGTACTTAGTCCGAGCACCAGTCGTTGACTATCTAGTGTTGCCAAAGTGTGCCTCGAGCAACGCACGCGGCCGAGCCGCGTTAGGGGCGCCTGGCTTCGACTAGCGGAGTAGGGTACGAGGAGGGAGCGCGGGGCTGTACGGAGGGGTACGCGATGATCGAAGTGGGGATGGACGAGGAGGGGCGGTGGGGTAACGAGGGAGGTAAAGAACCCCGCTTACGTAACGCGACTGCAGAGCCAGCCAAACGCTTCTACGTTACTGGCTCATAGCTCATTCCGCGTCCGACCGTCGGCGTGGATGGTTTGACTTTTTTTTCTTCTTTCTTTTTCCCTCTTTATTATGGTTCCTCGGAAGTTAATCGTTCGTTACTCGATCGTGTCTGGCACGAAGCTTTATTACAATTGTAGGCAGACACAGGTTACCGTACAACGACGCATGCGCCTGACGTGTTTGAGGTCCTCCTCTCTCTGGGAATCCCCTATGGAATCGGCCAGAATCCTTTCGCTCTCGGCGTCGACGAGGATCAGATACAAATTTCATCGATCATGTATCTGGGCCACGTATCGCGCCGTATATATACGGGAGCAAACAGTCGCAGAATTAATAGAAAATACATACACTGTCGTACAGCCGCGATCAAGAATTTCGACTAGCGCGAAAAGACGTCGCGCGCGCGTGTGTGACGAAAGAAAAGAAAGCGTTGCGTGACGGCTGTTACGGCTGTGTACATGTGTAACGCGGAATTTGTGGAACGACGTGACCGAGGGCGGAGGGGGGTAGGGGGGTGCAGGGGGGACAGAGGGCACTCCTTTCAATCGCGAAGCCCTAAACAGAAGTCATGGTCGTGTCATCGATAATGCGTGAGAACCATCTGGATTCGTTATTAAAACGAGAATGCTGTTGTATCAAGTACATTAATTTTGTTTGGTAAAATTTTTGGTTATCTAATTTTTCCAACACTTTTCGAATGTGAACTTTTCTTTGGTCACCGACTTAAGTTACATTTTTTTTTTTCCGGATCATCAGTCGTTCTTGTACCGAAGGAATGTCGCTAGGCATTGTTACCTATGGTCTAATCTTTCGGTGCGAAGAGATAAGAGCCTCCTTGCATCCGTACTGGATAAAAAAAATTATTGTGTGTTCGTAAAACTCGAGAATTTTCGAATAGAGAACAAATTTTATTTTAATATCAATTGTACTACAAGAATCAACGATTTGTGCACGTGTTTCGCGATAAGCGCGAAGGCTGTCAATGAGCGGGATAACTCGAGAGCAGTTTTCTGGCGTTAATTAGAAGTAATTTTTCAGAAGGTAAACAGACCAAAAAATTCCTACAAAAAGGAAAAAAGAATTTACTCAAGCTCCTGGCTGACTATATACGTGTGTCGAGAGCCTTGGCCAAAATGCAAACTGCAACGACTGAGGCTTTCCCTGATTGGACGTAGGTTACGTCCAATTTACGTTAGGCCTGCAAGGGACGATATTTACATAGGTCATGAAATTATAAAAGAAAGCCAAACCTTAGGTATGTCGCGGTCTCTGGTGGTGATCGACGCAACTAAACGGAAGCGATAAAGCTCGTCGACTGAATCCTCGATAAACGTACACAATTCTACAAAAATAATAGAAGCAAGATTCTAGAAACGCGAGCCAACATTCGGATGGCAAATGAACTAGAAATCGGGAATCTGTGGCTGTCGCAAGAAAAGACAAAGAGGCGTCCTTGAATCAAAAAGCCGTCGACCGGTAGCTTTGAGTCCTTGCCAATTTCGACACAATAGAAATTTCTCTTATTAGCATTGCCACCGAGAGAGAAATTTCGTTCCACTTGTTTGTTCTTCGTGCGCTTCTACGATACAGCAGGTACGACTAGTTCCTCGTTGTTCGAGCGTTCAAAGTCAATTTGATGACCCGGTATGCAAAGGGCGACGAAAGGACGGCTGACTCCCTCCGCACTCCCCGCGTCCTTATCGATAAAATTGAAATAAAAATAAAAAAAAATTCTAAAGTATCACCCGTCATCTTTCAGCCCTTCCCACAGTTTTCCCACGACAACAAGTCCCACGAACGTCATGACGAATCAACGGACCAATATAAATGCGGTCACGCTCGCCCGTGCCGAAAGCGATGAAAAGCCGCGTTTACAAAGAGCCCCGCGACTGACTCCACACATGTACGTACTATTGACCGTGTGACGTACGATAAAAAAATACATATACACGCACGTCCATTCCAATCAATGTACAGTTTTACAGGCGCCAGTGACAGCGGTCGCAATTGACGCGTTCGAAAGTGAACACCCGTTAGGTTACAACAACGCGCTGAAGAAAAATGATGACAATTCATAGTGTCATTCATAATACTTCTGTATCGCACTGTACAATCGAACGGGGAACGGATCAAATGATTTAACTTTATCTAATGGAGGCGTCAAGTGGTGGTACTGGTCATTATCTAACCTCAGGCATTTTCATGTATCTAATTCGGGTATCTCTGTATATAAACTTCTATATATACTTACAAGCATCCACTTGTTTCGATCGCGAAAAATTTTCATAGAACTTTCGACGAATCAACGAAAAAAATGTTCAATTAATTAAAACTAATCTTGTATCCCGTGTCTAAATAATAATAATTATCGCCACGCCTCCCCCCACCTTCGTCGCGCTAATTAATTAAATATCACCCGGCTAATCACTCGTCTGTACTCCCGACTAAGTGGATATCGTAATTACGCAGGTATCGGTGTAAGCGACACTCGACATACAGCGTAAGCGTCTAGAGGGCAAGGAAAGAGCATTTTCCCCCAAGGGAGTTCGAGAGATTAATTTAAAGGCGGCCTAGCGCGACGGTCGTGGTAGCGACGAAAAACAATTTTCGTTCCATTAGGAAGATACCGAAACACCGGGACGTAGAGCGACCCGATTAAATACCGAGTGTCGCTACGAAAATTCGTCAGACTCCCGAACGTAAGAATCAAAGCCGTGCTCACGATAGGACAATTCGCTTTTGAGCGCGAGACCTTCGAAGCTGAATAAGTAACGACGGCTGCAGCTTGCGGGATCTTAAGCTGCGTTCGCATCGCGTCGGCAGGACACGACAAGGCCGATTACGGCAGTATTATAAATTGATATCTTATTGCCGCTTACTGCTGACGCCAGTGTTATTCGCTCCTGGAACAAGTAGCCAGTGGTTAGAGTCTGTTTAGATTCGGAGTCACTCTGGCGTAACGGAACGCAGCCGTAACCCAATAACAGTGATGGCGTCGCAGCAGTCGGAACCGTAGATACTGGCGAAGGAATAAATAACATTAAAAGTATACGGGAATGAGTAATCGTGCTCTAGATGCAAGTCAGGCTCGAGCAAGGACAGACAATGGCAGTAGTAACTGGATGTACTGGACGGGCGCGATCCACCGAAAAAAAAGGTTCACAGTAGTAACGGCCAGTGCCGAATCAGACTGAGTAACGGTAAGCAAAAGTATACGGATTCGTCCGGCATAAAACGTACAAGATTTTACAGACGCGAAGTCATCGTTCACGTTGGTCCTCGCTTTACGATATTATTCCTACGTTTCCAATGAGCAGTAACCGCCTGCAGTACCCTGTACCGTTCCACTGTGCAATGCCGTATGCGATGCTAACAAATGGGAGACGAGCGAAAGTCGTGCCATTAGGCGTAATACCATTCCGAATGCAAGTCAGGATCTGACAAGGACAACGAACGGTGTATTGGCTGTGTTCGGACAATATGAAATAAAAGCTAAAAGCAATGCTTGCGACTTATCGCGACTGCGAAGTTGAAGTCGATGCTGCTCGACAATCAAAGGACTATTGACTGTGTTCACGCTGTACAAGTAAATTGGTATACCCCTGACACGAAAAATGGATACATTGGCCTATAGGTGAAACGTAATATCAGTAGAGCTAGGCGTTGGTAGGACCTGATATCAGTGGCTAAAAATCACTAGAAATCATAAATGACGTCATCGATCGGAACGATGCAAACGGTATAAGTATGTATAAAATATATTATGAAAGTCAGTGTCCATTGGACAGTAGCCCAGGAAGGAACTTAATCAGGAGCTGTCTTGCTCGTCAACTACATATCCGTGAACGATAGTCGTCGGCTTGCGCGTGCTAACCAGCCTTGAACAAATGAAGAATAGAAAGACGTTAAAACTGAGAAAAAGTCAATGGAAGTTACTGCGTTAAAATAATAGTTCAAAATTGGATCTGCTTAGCGTTAACCTCATTAATCTTATGCCAATTGGACGTAAACTTGACAACTGTACGATCTCGTATCCCGTAGAACATTCGATGGGGTGTGGTTTGAATGTAGCTATGGACCTTGTAGCGAGTCGACTTTTTTTTAAAATAAATTTCGCGATTTGACCGATCCACTTGTCTTTGCTATTAACGTGAACAGGGTATATATTCCTATGGTGAAATTGATCGTACGTCATACACATATATAGGGTTACGGGTACTCGAAAAACTTTTTCAGTCCGATTGTACACAGATCCGACGCCGAGTGTTTACACTCGGTTTAGTGCGACGGTACTCGCAAGCGATTAGCACTGCGCCCGTCGTTAGCGCGAACGGACGTATCGCGCGAGCGCTCAAACCGTTTCGGCCTCCTCGTTGTTTCCGAACCGTTTGACACCTTCGAGAAAAAAAGGACAGCTACTCCGGTTTTTGAGCGCGGATTTATTACGATTCGTATACGGACGATAAACGCGAGCGAGGAAGAGAGAGAGACGGAGAAGCGCACGTGTACGACATCGAACGAAAATTCTGGCAGGACGATCAACGCGTTTTATTATTCGTATTCGCGACGGGAACGCCAAATGTAAGCGAGCGAATTTTATGCGTTAGCACGAACCCGAAAATTGATATGACGATTTCAGCGGCAATTGTCAGCGCGCAGCTACGCATACGCGTTTTGCACGCGGCTCCGAAATCCCTCTGCCGTACAATGACTCGAAATTGGGTAATACACGTGCGACAGGGGGCGTGATGGGTAATCGTGAAATTGGACGTGTCCATAGTGAAAACGCTAATTTCGAGGTTAACCACAATGCATTGGAAGAGCTGCGCTTCGATCTATTATCGAAGCCATAGTCAAAAATAGTGTTCACGAGAAAATATTAGATGCCCAAATATAGATGTAGCGTATGCGTGATAATGATGGCCGGTAACGAGATTCGAATACGCAAGCTTACGTAATGGGAGAGTTAAGAGAAAAAAAATAATTCACGTCTTCACCCCGCAATATCCCGGTCGAAATTACAAGTTAATCCTGGGATCCTGGGATGCGTTTACTAGTTGACAGTTACTGCCTTTCACGACAGATGTCGCGGCATTAGATATCCGGCTTGATGATGACTTTGATATATGTGTGTGCATATATATATACACAGCCGTGTCAACTGATTACGCGGCGATTGGACTCACCTCGGAGTTGCTCGTCGCGACGCTGGATAATCCTGGCGATATGGCACCGGTAGCAGGATCTGGACTTGGCGCCATCGAATGACTACGATTGTGGGGTAGGAGTACGGGCGCGTGTGGGTATGACGCAAGATGAGGATGCTGAGGTGTCGGTGGATGAACGGCTGGTCCAGGTGGTGCACTTTGAACCCCCATAGGCGGCATATGCGGAGGACCCGTATCGGACGGCGTGCAACCACCTTCGATAACAGGACCGATGACGCCTTCGCTGCCTCCGCCGCTGCTGATGATACCGGTCGTTGCGTCATCGATTCCGCCGGCTCGAAACGACTCGTGCAAGTACTGTCGCACTTGATTCTTCTGCTTCTGCACCACGTGGTAGCGCGTTGGATTCTCGAGGAGGGTGCGAACCTTAAAAAAAAAAGAAAATAGTATCAGTAAGTTGGTATGCAAAATTATCGAACGTTCAATTAATTATGCCAATTGAGACTGCGTTTATACTAATATTATTGGCTCTTAACGATTACATTATTACTTTTTATCGGCCGGTAATGATAACACCACTATCTGCTTTTGTCCCTGTACACTTACTATGAATCATACGTAATTCATTCGTCGATTCTATGAAAATCATTTTAATGAATACATTTGCTGGAATTATCTCGATTTATGGTACGCAGGTGTATTTTTATTATATGATCGCGTTAGAAATGCTCATAGTAATACCGATCATCCCTGTATACGGTGACAGCTGTTGTTAGTCATCCATGACCCGAGATACTATCTGCTGAGAAATCCGCGAAACTTATTGTTAGTATACCAGGAGCGAAGAGAAAAATACGACGTGGAATGTCAATAAGAATCAAAATGGAAATGCAGAGAAGAAATTGTCATACGTTCCAGGTTATGGTCACTTGCAAATACGAAGAGGATAGTCCAGGAGAACTGACGGAGAATTGGATATAGGTGGTGTTGCTCGTAAAGAAGGAACTTTTTACGAGCAACCTCCATAAAAGGACCTTCTCTAAGTTTAATGGAATATCTAGGCTAAAGGCATATCGCGATATATATATATACATATATTGCAATTAATTAAATTACAAGGGAAAGACAGCGCGGGAATTTTAAATGCTCGGGTAATTGATCTGACGCGCGAAACGAGCGGAGAATATAAAAAAATGTTTAATCACTAAAATGCGTAAAGTATCTGTGGGTATCTTACGATGGCATGAATAAATAATCGTATAAAATTGTATAATGAGAGTGACGGTGACTGTACCTACCTGTCACAGGTATGTAAATTCGAAGAATCCTGAATAAACTATTTTACCCCTTATCGATCGAAAGCGTCTCGCATTTGATGATATATCGATTATCAGATCTGCTCGAGCGAATAGAAATAAACAGGAGGACTTTCACGATGACTCCACAGCTCTGTGCGTAGCTCGCAGATAGATTTGTCACGATTGTTTGTCGAAGTAAAAATGGCGAGACTCGCCGTGACGATTGTACGAAAGATATATACTTGCGTGTCAAATTCTACGTGCACGAAGCGTCTAATCGGGAGTTATCGATACGTCCTGTTTGTATTAAAAGAAAATATATTTACCCTTTCGAAATAACGGCCGTAATGAAAACACTTCGCGTCTCGCGGTAACGGACTTACTTTCAATCCAAAGTAAATCTAATTATTTCGTACGATCGATGACGTTTCGAATTCGACCTAACCTTAAATCTAATGATATACCAAGCTACAAATATAGAGCGATAGTATATTAATACCAGATAGAAAACACAGGAGAAAAATCTTATAAGACAGTACAAGTATAGTATGAATCATTCGTTGTAACGCTTGAAACGATGGCTATGACGGTTCGGGTATTTCCGTGATACTTCGGGCCCAGCGGCAAATTCCATAAGACAAAAGTATCCGTACGTCTGGGATACGGTAGGCTGCTCCGTCGGTAAAATCGCATTCTACTTTCTCGTTACGATTCTTAACACAAAGTTCGCCGACGGATGGACGTTAACGCCAAGGCTTTCCGAGCGTAGCGTCAGTTTGTAGTAGCGCTACGTCGAAACTCTCTGAATCCTACAGGCGCACGTGTTTAACTCGTGAGACTCTCTGTGGCTGTCTTCAATTTTCCTACTGATGTTTTTCATGGTTAACACCTGCCCGATGACGAGGATCGGGCTGTCGCTTTTCGACATCGTCAACGCTCGACGTAGACTCTGCCACCTGACGGCAAGTCGTGAACAAACATTACGATCTGAATGTTGCACAAGAGTTCGTGGAAGAATCATCCAGAATCATTATTTCTATAGTAAGTGAATTTGCGAGTTATTTTCTTTTCTTTATTAATTTTCTTGGATACGAGTGACTAATCGTTCTTGGTTATGCGTGTATATATATGTTATATCTGCTAATAAAAATAATCCCTATCTCAAAATCGCCTTTATCGATGACTATCGACTATCGAATTTCAATACTCGACGGATATTAAAGAGTCACAAATAAAATGTATTGTATGAAACGTGACGCATTGCGATTGACGCACGATTAAAGTGCAGCATCCTGAATCCGGTATTATTGCCGGACGATGTTCAAACGAACGAGATTAAAAAGGCTACCGCGTCCTTGTAGCACAACGTTCATTTTTGTTTTTTTTTATCGGAGACAATTTTTATTCTCTGTTTTTTTTTCACAATCATCGACACGCGACCGAATACATTCATGCTCCAGTTTCACTAAATTGTCCAGGTGAATGACCTCGACTTTACAAACTATATTTGTGTTTTCAATGACGTAACGAAATATACCGAGTGTTCTTCATATATCAATACTCTGCTTGTTTGTGTATGTATACTATTATTATTTCACTTATCAGTCAACACAGTTTTTTGCGACTGATACGGGGTTGAAGTTTGACCGTGTAAAAAAGAATAGCAAACTTTAAAGTCATTAAAAGCTACAAATGAGTATCAAAGAAGGCACACTTAGAAGATCTTAAATATATCAAAAAGTCGACGGGGGACTAGAATTCAATTTAAAAGTACCAAAGTCAATTTAACGTTCATGAATTCAAAATTCGAATCCGGCTATCTTGAGAATTTCCTTTTAAGTTATTAAAGGGAGAAGAGGGAAAGAGTGTGGGGGGAGAGAAGGAAGGGGAAGGGAAGTTATTTTGATCCAGATAAATTATTATGCGCCTAATACAAAATTACGAAAATCATCAAAACGTTGAAAAATCAAGGTGTAATGCTTGCGTCATCTATAGGAGTGATGGAATTACTGTTAGTTATTATTATTGTGATATTCGTGAATCCATCGTAAGTTTTTGAGGTTAGGAGAGCATCGCTCTAGAATATACGTGTTCGATACAGGATTTACATGGGTCACAGGAGTAACTATAAAGTTTTTACGTATTCATAAAACTCGTCGACAGCGATATTCGCGGTAAAGGTGTAATTCGAATGATCTTCGTACAGCGCTATCTGGTGGTGCGATTTCGAAATGAAAAAGGCCATTTCGTGCGGACCGGTTTCGGATAGTTTGACTTTACTCTGGGGGTAACTGCTTATCTATGATTAGCATCGCAGGACTCGACGGATGATCAGAATTTAGTACAAAACGAAAGTAGATCCTAGGATTTAATTTATCTTTTCTTTTTATCGCCGTTTTACTTATCCGCGTCCACCGATATTTCGTCTCGAGTAAAATCTTATGGAAGATTAAGAATTTATTGGTAATTAAATCCTTTGCTTTTTCTTTTACTTCTTTTGTCCTAGCAGCGCAACGGACCTCCCTGGCTCGAGTGGAAAATTCAAAAGTCCCGTCACGTGATGCGGGTCCGAAAGGTCTAAAGAAGACGAAATATTTTAAAAAATAGATGATCATTCAATTTTCAGGCCTTTAATCCCCGTTAACTTTAAACGTCACTTTTTTGACCGGGAAACTCTACGTTGTTCTAACTAACGAAAGTGACTGCGAATCTTTATTCGATTGGCGTCCTAAAGAAATGGTATATTGTTTATGCATTGTTTGTCCTGAGCGCCGTCATCGATCGAATGTTGGTGACGTTAAGACATGCGTGAAAAAATATGATTGACATTAGTATGCGAGGAGGTGCGCGCTATTAATTTATCATTACACTTGAAAGTAATGGTGCAATGGAAGCGCCAGAAGCGAAGAGGCGAACGTGTGGAGGAAGAAGTTTTCCGAGTTGTACACCAAACGCACATGGAAGTGAAAATGTATGAGGAAAAAGAATGAAAAATAAAAATTTTTCAACCACAAGAAACTCAGTTATGACGTAGTTAGCCGGTAAATCAAGCGGGAGACTAAGGGTCCGCTTAAATAATTTACGTTAACTGGTAGCACTGGCTTAACTGTCCGTCACGATTTTAAGCGACACTGCGTTACTTGGCTCACGAATTAATGCCATTCGAAATAGCCAATATTAGATAGAATTACAATAGCCATTACGTAAGGGAATAATAGCCACAAAGTTTACGGTCAACCACAATAAGCCCGTTACACATTTAATAGTTCCCTAAAGGGTGATAAACCCCGAGGGTGAGTATCAATTTATTAGACAAAAAGAAATATCGAAAAGGATTATCATACTCAAGCAATAATTAATTTAAGCCAATTTCTGGATCTCCAATAAGAATTGTTCGTCTTACTGGTAATTTCTGTAAATTTAAATAATACGATCGTTATACTAACACAATTGAAAAATATACAGAGATAAATAATGTTTATCCGAGGTAAACATGGGTTGTGTAATTTTTTCTTTTTCTACATTACCTGCAGCACTTGAGGTGGTACGTCTACGCCAATGGTTGGTAATGGCGTAGGTGGTACCGGTCTTGGCGGCGCAGCCGCTGGTCTCTGTTGTTGCAAACTTTGCCGAAATTCAGTCTCTCTTCTCTCTTGCTCCTGTAGCTGTTCTCTCATAAGCTGAAGCTTAAGCTGGGTCCTGGAGGTGGGCGTAGCCGTTTTAAATGTCGGCGGACTGAAAAGTCAAATTGAAGATAAGTAAGAATAATTTAAGGAGGAAGGAGACGATTAAGAAATATTCAAGACATTATAATCAGCACGAAATTCTGGATGGTCCTAATCGTCGATTAAACGTATTAGGAAAGGAATGCGTTTTTGGGAGAAGAATAATTACTGAAATCATTCGAATGATTTTCTCATAGGAAGCCAGAAAGCTGAAGAGCCCAGAGAGACGGACAGGAGACGTTTCCTATTGTACGAACATTAATTTCTAATGTCTATACAAGATTCGTACTAATTCGTATAAAAACTATCGCAAGAAAACTCTGATGGTTAACTATAGCAAGAACGTCGGTAAAGTAGATTTCGCAGCTTATCGGTCGATCAGTTCACGATCATGACATGAGATAGCGCTAGCAATAACTTCATAGTTCCGCTATTACCGTATAGAATGAAAAAAATAATTGATGACTCTCCTTAACCACCAGATACAACTTTGGTGAATGGTTCCGCGAATTTATTAGGGAACCATGGCACTTTCCACCCATTCTTGATGACATATGCATCAGCTTTCAAATAACGAGGGAAACGAGAGAGCAATGATTGGCACGAGCGACAGTCCAAGTGCAAAAGACGAAAGGAGGTTATGTATACAGTCTCAAGAATATTCATAGAATCTAAACGGGTTACTAATTCAACGAAACATAAAAATTCACTGCCTCCGATCTTATCCAATATCAAAATTATCAAAATGCTGCTATACGTCGTTGAGTATTAAATCAACGTCGGCTAAGAACAATCTGGGAAGAACGCCAAGACCTATAGAAGGGCGTAAATAGAATTTCGTAATTTTTATTAGACATTATTTCCTATCAATCGCAAAGATTGCCAAAGAACATGCCAAGTCGAGAATTATTAAACTAAACAACGACTTTGTCCTAGCCCAGACTCTTAACTGTTCCACCAAGTAATACCGTTACCATGAAAAAAAAAGACCGCCATGCCGTACTTCAAAAAATGGTGAGTCGATTTCTTAAAACAAATAAACAAAGAAAAAATATTAAGGAATGCCACAACGGACACACGCCAGACTTACGATCCTTTTTACGATGATAAAAGGACAAGCATAACCATAATATCACGGTGGCATTTAGAGTAGACCATGCCAGTTCGCAAAAATACATAAGCACGGACCAGGCCTGGGAAACGGTAGAAGGTCGTGGCGACCGAGACGCAGGGTCTAATTAAAGAATTCAATGCCACGGCGTTTAACCCAACGACGTCGTCGCTGCTGAAATCAACTCGATAAACTCGAACACACCGGTTATAGAAGTTTGCGCGTTACTGTCGCCATCTTTGTTTCCGTCAGCGCATTACCGTTTTAACGTATCGCTATGTACGTATCCAAACATATTACGCTCTACCGGATTGTTTCCGAACTACACTACAGTCTTTCACGTGTATCCCTGTGTACTCTTCACTCCGGCAGTGTCTTCCTCTGCTCATACACGGAGCACAGTAACTCTGTGAATTGGTCCGTGCACTTGCATACTATTGTACCTACGTTACATGCATCTGCATACCCCGTAGCGTTTCTATGCATCGTCTCTATACCAAGTTCCACGTGCATACAGTCGCTTGCGTCTCTTTGTGCGCTTCCTGTATTATCCTTACAACCACGATTCCAGAAACTCTTGGACACATCTTTGTATCTTCTCTGTGAAGCAGACAGAACTAAAGAGAAACAGAAAGAGAGCTCGTGAAGGAATCCCGGTGCCTTATACACAGTGGTACGTGAGTTAACGATTCATTTGAAAAGAGAAATGTACGTGCGCGCTAAGATATCGTGGATTGCTCTAAATGGTAAGATAAATAGAATATTTGTCGCGTAAGAACGTATCGTCGATTACGAATCAAAGATGGCGGTCGCGAGGATAATGAAGAACATGCTTGGCTTGTCGATGCTTTATATTCGGTTGGGTAGTATCTTTGGGATTTAGAGATGGGACGGAGGGGTGGGAAAAGGGAATTTCAAAAAATAATTAAACGAGTAGTCTCTTCCCTTTCGAGGTTAACGTCAATTTAGTTCAGTCCTACGAGTAAATTGAACGTGCTGAGGCTATTTTGGCGATAGGGGGGGGGGGCAGAAAGGGGGGCTGAAGATAGCTGGGACTAATATCTAGTCTCTCTTGGAACGTTTATAGATGTTTAGCTTTGTAGGAAGGTACCGTAATTCCGAATTTACTGCTTATATAAGGTCGGCAAGGAGGGCAGGAAAGGGCAAGGACTCGACGGGAATGGAGAAAAGGGAGGTTAGAATCGCTTACGGCAGGTTTATGCAAATTACTCGTTTGCATCCAGCGACCAAGCTAGCTGGTTGCGACGCTGTCGGAAAGTTTAAGGGCGAATATAGAGGGAGCTCCCTCTAGCTTTTTTGGAAGCTACTTACGAATTTACGAGTAACTTTCCCGCGCGGTGGTATGTCTTACGCGAAAGGGGACGGACGAAGTAAATATCAGACTAGGAAGAAAGCGAGAAAAAAACTCTGATATTTTGCCACTTTACATGTTACAACCCTGCGTGAGACGGGGTTGAAAATTATTTTTACTCTTATTTCCTTTTCTTGGGATTTTGTCTCTTTATAATACTCGTGCACACTTACTCGTGTTCCGTTTGTCTCGTCCAGTGTACGTTAAGTCGGATGGATGGCTTATTATCATTGAGTGCGATAAGGAGGATCTTATAACTGAGACGTGTCTAAGGAAGGAATAAGAAATTAAATGTCCGATACTATCTTGCATTTAGGCAATAACAATAAGTAGTATACTTATTATTTTGATATACGATTTTTCGATCAGAGCAAAATTTCAGCAAAATCAGTAAATAAATGTCTGATACTATCTTGTATTTAGGCGACAACAATAAGTAGTATACTTATTATTTTGACATGGGATTTTTCGATCAGAGTAAAATTTCAGTAAAATCCGACAAATTTAATGTCTCATTTTATTAATTGAATATTCCTTCCCCCTACCCGTTGTTACTTGAATTAATTGTATTTATATTATTAAAGACTAATATTTTACTGACACCTGCAAATTAAAGCTTACCATTTATTTTTCACGCGAGATTCAACCTGTTAACGTAGCTACTAGCGCACTAGTCAAACGAGGATTAAATTTTTATAATGGATTTTACAAATTTCTATGTATCGATTGACAGTAGTGGAGGGCAATTTGTATTACAGCACGTGGCCTCAACCTAGAACAACATTGATAGTAATTCATTTCCTAAAGAATTAAATAATCAGCGCTAACCTCCATAGAGGTAAAACTTCTTCGAGTTTAAAAAAAATCGGTCATTTTATACCGAATTTAATGGGCTGCAGCTCATTCCGACGAGAGACAAAAGGCGCGGGAAAAACAGTAAAATTCAAAAGAGTCAAACTGCAATGCGTCAGCATTTAAATATCGAGTTACGTCCACCCGCCGCTCACGTGCTGTGCTTATGCCAGACGTCGTTGGGAAAAATGATGGATTACAAAAAGTCTTGTCAAAAACAAATTTTTCTACCTTACAAAGAAATACATCGGCTCGTCCAGACTGCAGGTCGTGATGGTAACTACGAGAAAACGTTCTCGGATGGTAAAACAGTATTTTTAGGTCAAAGAACATAAAGATGTCGAAGAACATTTTAAGAAAACGTGTAAAACCAAGAGACAACGTAAGGACGTTAATAAAATATTGATAAAAGAAATACAACCTTATCAAATCCTATCTACGACTGGTTTCGCGTCATCAACAAATACGTTACTTTCGCTGAACTTTCTCTGGCAACTCTCGACGCGATTCCAGAATGAAAAAAAAAACAAGGGCGGAACGTAAAAACGAATAGATATTTTCATGAGGTATTAATTTTTTATAAATTGAAAAAAAAATAATCACGATCAAAGAATACGACGAAATAGTGACTGAGGGTCCAACGAAGTCGGGTAAGTTTATTAGAGAAAAAAATATTTCGAATTGCGTCACGACAGCATATCCTTAAAAATGGCCGATGACGTCTATAAGGTAGATATCAAAAGAATTCAAGAAAAGTTTTTGCAAGCTATGCCTGAACTTACGGCGGCTAATAATAACGCACGTAATAGAAGGCGTAAGCAACCAATGTCCTGGAACGATATGACAGTTTCTTTATGCGAGCATAATAGAAAGAATAAAACGTGAATATAAATAGTGATGAATCTGAGAATTCAAAGAATTGTAGGTTAGGTCGACCGGACGATAAGTCGCTAGGAAGTAAACTGTCTTTAAGATGTATAAATAGCACAACATTTTCCTCTTCAAAGTCGCAGGTTATTTTTTTTACTTTGACAACCGTTTCCACGCGTCCGAGAGGAAGGAATCTGCATCTTGGCAAATACGTAATGTAGTTGCGGTTGGTATCATAATAAAAATAAAACTGCAGCACAAATTTTATTTTCAAATTCACGTGCCACTACGAGAAAATCTTTAATGAGTCGTAAGAGTTCGTGTTTGACGGGAAACTAATCTTAAAGAAAATTTTAATTGGAGCTTGCGGTAAAAAAAATTCTTTTTAACGATTTCTTCCTGAATACCAGTAACGTATTAATTGAAGCAAGTTACTTTTAATTGGTGAGCACTTACGATATTAAATAATTCTAAGTTCAGTTTTTTCTTCTTACAATTTTTACGATTACGGGCTTGAAGTGCATGAAAAAAAAGTGCACGGGCGTCTTTTTAGATAAATTTTTTAAAAAAGTCTTACGCAATAAGTTATTTATATTTCGTGTTCTCGTGTAAGATGCATTTTTTAATAGCGTTATGACCTTACTTATAATAATAAAGGATTAATTAATTAAGCTGTAAAAAAATTACTATCTGGCTGTTATGACCAATATGGCGACTGATAAAAATAAATAAGTTTCGGATACGAGCATCTTTAGACGTCACGATAATAAAACTCCAGACGCGACTCGTTCGTGTCCTTAATGCATAAAACTTCTTAACGCATGGATCGAGGTTACGTGTTAAGTAATCGGGATCGTTTAAAATCGTTTTATTGGCGATAGACAATATTATTCTACATCCGGCCGGTAGAGTGGGCTAAGGTAATCGAAAGCCAACGAAAATCAGGAGCGAGGTTAAGCCTTGCCATTTGGAATCGTGAGCGCATGCGACTGTTAAAAGACATTGATTCTATAGATACATGAAATTAATATTTTCAAAAAGAAACGGAATCCAAATTAAAAAAAAAAATTTATAAACAAAATTCGAATAATTTAGATTCAATGGATACTTTGGGATGCCCTGGCGGGAAGCAGCTGTTCTGCCATATTTGTATTCCGTAATCAAAATTTGTATTTAGTAAAAAAAGATACTTGAAAAAAAGATTAATATGCCAAGCAAGTAAAATCTTTGTAGTACAATATCTTACAGTTCAAAGAGAACATCGAAAAGGACGTAGCTGTCACTTTTGCAGTGGCTTTGTTGTGACAGATTGAGAACCGAGCAGCGACACGACACGTCTGAAAATACCATGCGTTACGTCCAAATACTAATCAGTATCGAACAGCGACATTGGTACAAACTGTTAAAAAATGAAGAAAAAATAAATAAATCGAGAGAAATTTCCGTAAGAAACGACAGAGCAAGAAAATTTATAAGGGACGAGTTGAATCCTAAAAAGCCTAGAAAAAGACTGTATGAATAAACCATAACGCTAGAAACTCGGCATAACCTGAAAAATGCTCATTGTCAAAAAAGTTTGGAGTAAAGTACTAGCGATGAGAATAAAAACGGTAAAGAATGTTCGTAACAAAATATAAGAGTGGGGATGAAGTCCAGTTCGGAAAGGTCCATTCGTAGAATGTTGCGCAGTACAAAACGATACTCGTGGCGCGCGTAGCCAGCCAATGGCTGCCAACGTAGTCCCTCGAAAAGTTTTCAAGCACCGAACAGAAATTCCGTCCGCGTAAAACCGTTAAATCTTATAGCTAGGCCAAGTAGCGTGTGTCGACTTAGACTAGGTCGGTGAAGTATATAAAGATTAGGTTAGGTTACGTAATAACGAAAGATAACGAACATTAGGAGCTAGGTTAGTCGAGCAGTCCAGTACCAGCCTTGCGGTCGTGTGGCGCGCGGCGGCCGCGCCAGCGTCGCGTGGCTCGTCAGAAGCGTCGCCGATGGGGTCGCCGACGTTGGTGGAGGCCTGTCGACGATAGAAGGATCCATTTCCAAGATCATTCGCAGGTCCTCGTCGATTCCAAGATTGACGCGTACGTGTCTCTCGGAGGATGATGATGATGAGGGTACGGACGCCTCCTGGGTACGCTCCTGGTAAATGCCGCGTGCGTTTTCCAGGAGAGCGTAATCGGTGCCAGGGTGAGAATAGGAGTTAGAGGATGGTGGGGATGGAAACGTCTGACTCCTGATCGTCCTCACGTCCGATGGTATCGTCGTTCTCGTAACCGACGCGCAGCTCTGATCGGTACCGTTAATACGGTCCAGGCGCGCCACTAGCTCTTCGAATTCGCCGATCTGACGTGAGACTTCGGCCTGCATATCCGCGGCGTCCTTCCTCGATCGCTCAACTCGAGGCGTCCCGACGCTACTAAAACGAGCCGAGGACCAACACGTCGCGACTGGCTCACCGACGGATGTGGCTCTGCCCTGACGTAGCGACTCGTCCGTTACGTCGCAGCCTCGGTCGGTACGTCGGACCCTTGACGCCTTTTTCTGCTTTACCGACCGAGCTTAGACACTACGAATCAGATTTGACGTACCTACTGATCATTGTTTTGGACAGTAGAAATGCCTTCCGATCTACCTGCCGCTATAGTAATAGAAGTGACGCGGGGATCACGTAGGGGAACGTCTAGCCTTCGGCATTGACATACTTCAAGTTTTCGTGATCTGGATCACTGGGGTTTTTCTGTCGCGCTGATAAGACGGACGGGCAACCCCCTATCACAGGATACGTCGAGTCTGTCGTGCTTGGCGAAAGATTAATTTTTATTATTATTTTCAACTTCTCCTTTTTTTTAACCATCCGCTCTTATTATCATTTCGCACGCAAACTCACGACGCTATAATTAACTTCGAAAAATTCCAAAGCCTTCGAACCTAACCTAACAGTATTACTGAGACTGCAGCGCATTTCTCTCTTAATCCACATTCTTGCGACCAATATTCTCGACTGTGAACGAGACAGTTTCTGGCAAATAGTCAATACTTTTCGACGTGCCGCAATTTTACGACCGCGTTCGCGTGCCACGTGTCCAAGTAATTCGAGACCATGTCTGTGAAGTTAGCATATCAAGTCCTAGCATATCAAAAATAAAATGGAGTTCTATTCGCATACAGTCGAGTTCT